>JANEHU010005183.1:0-197495 GCA_027563435.1 Nasonovia ribisnigri | reverse complement strand
ATAAATTGTGCTTTTAGAAATTGGGAGCTTTGCGAGTACCCGAATCTCCCGCAAACCACCAAACATTCTTGGATGGTTAAAACTTGTTCGCAGGTGGAAAAACCTAGGTGTTTAATAATCGCTTTTCTCACGAATACACCCGGGAGCGTATCTGACGGTTATAGTGGTGATTACGACGCGTGTTCGCTGACAAACGTAAAAGCATATATTAATTCAATCGAATACCCGTACGAAGATTTCAACGAAAGCTTCGACAAAAACCTGTTTACGATGTTCTATCAAAATTATATCGATTTCCAAAAACATTATTACGAGAGGGATTATTCCCAACCGTGTCTGTCGAGAGAAAAATATAAGGAGTTGGGACCATTTATTTGTATAGATTGCTCGCGACAAACCGACGATGCGAAAATTTCTAATGTGGATCTCCGTCTTGAAATAGAAGCATCCAATAATTTCCCCGCTAATACGGCCGCCTACTGCCTGGTTATCCACGACCGCGTGATTCAATACAATCCGTTTACCGGGGAAGTTAGAAAACTATAATATTATATAATTTTTTTTTTTTAAAAAATGCATCCGACCCTTGTACGGTATATTTGTGTCTACATTTTACCATAGGATGAATACGACGCTTATATTTCAATTATTCGTGATTTTAGTTTTGTAATAAATGAAATAATAATAAAAAAATAACATCTTTTTTTTTCTTTTTTTTTTTGTGAAATATTTTATATATTATGTATATATGTACATCACATGTATAAATCACATTTTACAATATAAGTAACACAATAATATGTGTGTGTGTGTGTGTGTGTAGGGGATAATAGTATTTCACAAACAAATGGTGAATAATATATATATATATATATATAAGTACATATTATAACGGGTTGTACATGTGTTTCATCTTAATATTATTATCCTTGGGTCCGACGGTCTAAAATGACGAGGTCAAGCATGTGGTAGGCATTAACATTGCAGACGTCCTAATATGTGATCATCTCTGGACACTGGTTCTCATGGAATCCAATAAGCTGTGAAAAATAATATACGGATAAAATATGGGTGATATTATATTTATAAGATATAATATAATATTTTATTTTAATACTGTATAATAATCACCTCTTCGATATCGGCGGTCCCTTCAATACTCGACACGTAATCTATACCGTTATTTTGAATATTAGACGCCCAGCACATGGCCAGCTGCCTGTTTGCAGCCAATTTTATATGGTTAATGAAACTGTTCTCGCTATCCGGGAAGATGTTTAACGCGTGCAGATTGTGGTGAACATTGTAAGTGGCTGTACACATTTCTTCTATGGTTGATGATTTATCGACATAAACATTTTCACTCAAATATGTAGCTATCTGATCGATTTGAGTCATAACCGCGCATCGTGAGACGCTAGATTTACGCGAGATCGATTCGTTGATAGCCCATTGCAACTCGTGAAGCCTTAATAGATCACGTCCACTCAATAGTACGCGACATCCTTGTTGTGCCTGCGATTCGACTGCTAGCATGCTTTCACCCCGATAAGTAGTTTTGTACAGAGTGTTAGTCTCGTCTTTCAGAAAAAGTCTCTCTCGCCTATTATTCGTCTGGCCGGTTATATTCGGGAGTATATACGGTAAGAGTGCGATAATTCTATGCAGAAAAGCACTTGTAATGCAAACATGCCTCGACGGTGTTATAATCTGAACGCTCACTTTGAAAACGTTCGAGGGGTCGAGCCCGATATTGATGGATTTTCGACCCGGAAAGTCTATGACGAAATTTGAGCAGTCGATTAAGTCATTAGGCTGTTCCGCGGATGGAGAACTTCGAATCTTTTTGCCCTCGTGTACGCCACGAGCCACTGCAGGGATGGTTTCTATTTTTTCCGTCATTTTTCCACTGCTAGAAATTGAAACGCACTTGTTACACGTTAAGCGGGCGCACTGTTACTGGTTTGGGTGAAATAATTAACTCGGCGAGTACAAAATCTGCGCACAGCGCGAGTGGTAGAGACGACATTTTAGCGGGATAATATTATATATATTATCTTACAAGAAGGGGAAAAAACGCAGGTCATCTATATGTATATGTTCTATATATGTATGTATATGTTTTATATATGTATGTATATGTTTTATATATGTATGTACATGCTTTATATATGTATGTATATGTTTTATATATGTATGTATATGTTTTATATATGTATGTATATGCTTTATATATGTATGTATATGTTTTTATACATAACTATATAAGGGGTGACGTAATAATATTATATATATATATATGCTGCTTGCAAGCGTAGCGGACGGGGAAACCCCGTCCGCGCACCCGTGCAAGTTATTCGCGGGGTGACCGCGCCGTCGGCTAGCGCTCTACCAACGTTAACGGGGTATATGGGCGGAGGTGTGGCGGTATTGTTATGAGGCGAGGGCGGGGGTATACGTAGGAGGTGAACGGGTTTACCGAGGCGGCCGCGGTATTGTTATGAGGCGAGGGGGAGGGGGTTGGCCGGATAGGCGGGGGTGGGCGGGGGTTAGCCCCGTATGACGTCACAGAAGTATCGGGGGTTAGCCCCGTATGACGTCACAGAAGTATGACGTCGCAGCCGTTGATGACGTCTGCTAGCGCAAGCGCTAGCGCAAACTAGCGCAAGCGCTAGCGCAGGCTAGCGTGATATAGGCGGGGGGGTGGTGAAGCGGGGGGTCACCAGAACCGGCTATTTCATCCTACTATCATGTTGTAATAAAAATTAAAACCAAAGTTTTAATGCGTTACAGAGGGTACATAGTTAATGGAATTATTTCTCAATGTAGGCACATCACTTTTGTAAAAGCGAGAGGTTATAGGTTAGAATACGCCCAAATAATATGCCCTACTATGCCCTTAATGTGTCGTATTAATAATAATAACATTTCACACCCGATGACGACCGCGTGAATCGATAATATTACTATGTTGCGTCAAATTTCGATTAAATGCACTTTTGGTCATTCGATAATGGCTCAACTTGACTTGATCATTAAACGGTCTTCGTTTGTATATGACTTTTGTGATTATTATTATTTAATTTTCCTTTAGTGCCAAAGGTCAATACGTATTGCAAACGAACAGTGAACCACCGTATGCGCAAGGCGACTGGACGCGGTGAACACCTGCAGGAACATTGAAGGAGAGCCGTGTCCTGCCACGCTGCTATTATAATATTATAACGTTCGAATAAACCATGCAACTCGCACGCCACTGAAGCACGAAAATAATTGTTATTCCGTTCCGTTTTTATTGAATAAAATATTCATTTATCAACAATTGTTTTATTTTTTAAAAACTTCAATATTATAATATGTAGTCTGATTTTAGAACGAACACGATGCAATAATAATATAATAATATTATGATACAATTTCGTCGGGTTTTGATTTATAAAATATGACAATGACATTATAATAGTACTGTGTCTAGAAATACATTGTGTGTGATTTTATAGTGATCGATGTTGATGCTAGTTGCCTTTCATATTTTATTTAACAGGTAAGTTGTGTCCACATAAAAAGGTTCAAAAATCAATCATAACCAGCCGTAGGGACCAATGTCCCAAAAATCTTAGCTATAATATCGACTTTTTCAATGCACTTTGTTAGTATACGAATTTATTACGATATTATATTTGTTTTCTTCAATAGTATACTAACTGTATGCTACAATTAAATATAGAAATTTTAAAAAAATGCTGATAATTATACTCAAACTCTACGATGAAGAATAAGTGTCACCCTCTTTATAATAGCTATTAACGAACTTCCAAGTTTAATACCGTCACCACTCAAAACCATTATGTTTGCCGACGATAGTACTATTTACTGCAAAGGAAGAAATATAAACACATCAAAAACAATCATGCGAAACGCCATCAATGAAACCAGCAAATGGGAAAAATCTACGGGGTTCAAATTTGGCCCAGCAATATCCAATTATATCCTATTCTCATACAAAACAAATAAAACCCCTCCTCAAATATACCTGAACAATATTCTAATTCCATCCACAAGTGACTTAAAAATGTTAGGTTTAAACCTAAACAATCAACTAAATTGGTCCAAACACATAAAATTGTTAAAAACTAAGACTAAATTAAGACTAAATATAATCAGGGCCATTTCCAATCGAGCATGGGGTGCTAACAGCATCATCATAATGAGAACATATAAAAGTCTAGTGTTATCCGTCATCGATTGTGGTTCCATAATTTACGGAGCAGCCCCTGAATCAATTTTAAAATCATTAGATCCAATCCACAACCAAGACATCCGACTAAGTATTGGCACATTTAAAACCAGCCCCATTCCTAGCATCCTATGTGAAGCAAATACGCCTCCACTCGAAATAAGACGAAACATGCTCATCCATAAAATTGGCCTTAAAAGACTAGCCGACAAGGACATATATGCTATATCACCATATCTTTTCAACACTTCACCTCCGTCATTGCACTTAAAAAAAAATAAGCCAATATCTACACGAATTAAAAAATGGCTAGACACAACAAATACAACACTGCCTAAACTGCTCTCCCTTGTTCCCTACTTATACCCTCCTAGGAAAATGAACCTAAACATCAACACCTCAATGATCCAAAACATAGAGCCGTCCGAAATCCCTAAACATTTTAATGACATTATACTTAAGAATTTCTGTAATCATAAAATTATATACACCGATGGATCAAAATCCAACATCAAAACAGGACTAGCTATAATTACAGATGAAGAAACCTTTAAGTTCTCTTCACTGGAGATTAATTCTATTTTCACCATCGAGGCACTAGCGATCCTGAAAGCCTTAGAACTAACTGAAAAAAATTTGAAAAATACAAAGTCCTTCTTAATAGCCAGCGATTCCTTTAGTTCTATCCTAGCTATACAAAACCAAGGGACATCAAATGAAATAATAAAAAACATACAAGAAAGAGCCTCTTCCCTTGCCCCCCCCCCCCGTTCGGTAACCTTCATGTGGATTTCTGCCCACAAAAACATACCAGGAAATGAAAAAGCTGATGTAGCAGCTAAAGAAGCCTCCACCAACATCAATATCCCCAAAATAGACCTTTCGTCTTTCAAGGATACAGCCCGAAATTCCTTAAAAAGTAGCAAAAAGATTCACCAACGACTCTGGGACCAGGAATTTAACAACAAACTATACCAAATAAAACCTTTTCTGTCATCTAACTCGAATCCTCCCTCAAGTACGAGAAGACAACAAGTGATATGGACACGGATGAAAATTGGACACGCAAACATCACTCACGTCCTCTTAATGAGAAGAGAGCCGAGACCAAACTGCGAACTCTGCAACAACGCCCCGATTTCCACAGCACACCTACTCCTAGAATGCTCTAATCTAACAGAACAAAGAAAAATTTTTCCACACCTAACATTAAGAGATATTTTAAGTATAGACAATTTTAACTATTTAATAACATTCCTTAAAATAACCAATCTATATAATAGAATCTAAATAGTTATATATTATTGTTACATATATCATTATCACCATATACTTGTACTATACTGTATTTCCTTTATTTAAATATTAAGATGATTGTAAATAACTTGTAAACATGTTTTGGTTCCCGGCTAATGACTTTAATGTTGAAGCTGTATTAATAAATAATAATAAAAAAAAAAAAATATCGACTTTTTCAATGCACTTTGTTAGTATACGAATTTATTACAATATTATATTTGTCTTCATCAATAGTATACTAACTGTATGCTACAGTTAAATATAGAAATTTAGGAAAATGCTGATTATAATACTCAAACTCTACGATGGAGTTCATATTATATGGATTACACGTTAAAATTTAATTTTGTGTATTTATTTGTTTTTATTTTTTACCTTACATACTCAAAAACTACTTTTCCTTTTACGAGTCGGGGCATAACCCCGACAGGTAATTTTACAGGTAATTAAATGTATAAACATCCTTACATATAAACTATAAATAACACAACATAATATCAATTATTCAAAAAGTCAACTGGTATACATAAAATAAAATATGAAATAATGGTAATTATATTAATGGTAACAATGGGTGGTTCTAAAAGGTAACGTATGAGTTGTGTTTTTAAATTTTTAAATTTTGTCGCTCCAAAATTCTGCCAACTTTATAGCCTTGCTATTTGCGTCTTGTAAGTCTGTTACATTACATTTGATTGGGCGTTCGTTGCAGTTTAGGAGGTGCGACATTGTCTGGGCTTCTCCGCATATACAGTTCGTGTCTTCATTCCCATTGCTTATTCCCCATTTTTTTAGGTTCTCCCTCGAATGTCCAATTTCTGTACGTAGGTGATTTAGTGTTCTCCAGACCATCCATTTATTGTTATGTCCTGGGGTTAACTTCTCTTCGACTTTTTGCTTGCTCTCTACCTCCCATAACTTTAATCTTGATGTCTATGGGTCCTCTTCTAATTTCTTAGTGCATTTTAGAAAGCTCTTTCTTGATTTTAGTCGGAAACCTTCCACTTGTGTGTTATACGTCGGGTGTCTTTTATCCGTGATCTGTTTCGTCCGTTCTATGTCACTTGAAATTTGTCTGCGTATATGTGGTGGAGCTATTCCTGCTAAAGGGTATAGTTTGTCTACTGGTGTTAGCTTTAAGCATCCTGTTATAATGCGTACCGTTTCATTTAAAGCAGTATCAATTTGTTTAGTGTGTGTTGATCTTCCCCACACCGGGCATGCATATTTAGCCAACGAGAAACATAGAGCTAGTGCAGAGATTTTAACCTGTTTCGGGATGAGTTCCCCACTTTGAGCTAACCAATTTTCGCAATAGAGTGTTTCTAGCGCATATTTTCCGTTTCAAGGCAACACAGTGTTCTTTAAAATTGAGTGATCTATCAAGGGTAACGCCTAAATATTTAGGATGGGTTGTGTGTTCTAACTTAACTCCTTCCCAGTGATGCCCAGCTTTCTAGACGCTAGTTTGTTCTTCAGATGGAACGCACATATTTGAGTTTTCGTCGGGTTAGGTTTCAGTTTCATGTTTTGGTAATATTTTGTCATAGTTTTAATTGAGGCCTCTAGTTTAGATTCTACACCTTCAAAGTTGTTTTCTTGAACTGCTATCACTGTGTCATCGGCGTAGATAAAGTGCCTGGGGCCTGGAGTGATCGGTTGATCGATTGTATATATATTGAATAGGATTGGGGCCAGCACACTGCCTTGTGGAAGACCATTTTTTGTCTTCTCCATCTACTTTTGTTGCTTCCTAGAGTTACGTAAAATCTTCTATGTTGGAGTAGTACGTTTATTATCTGCGTAAAACCTTTGTCTTTAGTTAGTTTAGATTTTATCTAATAAAATCCTATGGCTGACCGTATCATAGGCTGCTGTCAGGTCTATAAGGGCAACTCCAGTGATATTTTTCTTTTCAAATCAATTTTCAATAAACTGGGTCATATTTAGTATTTGCTCTGTGCATGATTTACCTTTCATTAAGCCTGCTTGTTCTTGTATCAATTTTTCGTCAATATGTCTTACTATGCGGTTGTGAACCATTCTTTCGAAGGCTTTATATAAGTGACATAGAAGTGATACCGTCCGGAAATTTTTGGGGCTTGTTGGTTCTTTACCTGGTTATAAAAGGGCTATTATGTGAGCTTTTCTCCAAATTTTGGGAAGTTTGTAGGTAGATCTGATTTCATTAAATAGCTCTAGTATCCATTGTTTGGTCTTAGGACCGAATTCTTTAATTTGATCTACATATTATAATCACCCAGTCCAGCGGCTTTCCTATTTTTAAGCATCTTAATGGCTTCGTTTAATTCTTCTATGCTGAATTTCTCTTTAAAATGTCCACATTCTACATTTTTAGTTGTGTGTTTTTTCTGGGTTCTCTTGTGGTTGGTTTCCCTCTGACCTTTTCTGTTTAAGAGAAGTTTGTGCGTGATTTGATCTGGTGTGATTATGTTCTGTGAATTCCTTTGCTTTGGATTGTCATTTAGTTTCTTCATTAAGCCCCATGCCTTTTGGTTACTGTTTTTCACATCTATGCTTTCTACTAAATTCATCCAATTTGCTCTCCTTTCTGTACCTATTGCTTCTAGTAAAAATTCATCTTTATTTATGGTTTCATATCCAAAACGGTCCTTTTCATACATTGCTGTGTATGTATACATGTGTTCTGTTAGCTCTGAGGAAAGACCCGTTATATATTCTGTTCTGCAACCCCTTGGGATATGATTTCTCGATACTCTTTTAACTATATTCACAAAAGCCTCGTAATTTTCCGTGGTTGGTGTAAGGTTTGTGATCTCCGAGTCCAGCTCTGTACTAAAATCATTCCAATTAGCTTTTCTGAAATTAAACCTTTTCATTGGCACTATAGTGGGTTTAATGGTGGCGTTTATTGAACAAACAATTGGACGATGTTGGGAGCGTGGAATTGGTTTTGCTGCTGTCTTGACACATTGCTATCTTATATTTTCACTGACCATGATCAGATCTGGATTATACCTCCTTTTCCACCTTGCACTTTTAAAGGATGGAGGCAGCTTGGATCATGTATGATCGACAATTGGTTTCCATCTGCCCATTGTTCAATCCGTTCTTCATCATCATTTGTATTTTCATATCCCCATTCTGTGTGATGGCTATTGAAATCGCCAAATATTATTTTTGTTCTTGAATTGTTAAAATTGTCAGGCTTGTGGAAAGTAAATGGAATATTTGGTGGTTTGTATACTGATGTAACTGTACACTTAGTTCATTCTATCGTTAAAATTTCTATTCCTTCAACATTTGTTACATCTGATAACTTTATTTCCAACATAGGTTTAGTGAAAATAGCATTACCATGTTTGTCATGTGGTATTTCAGCTACCAATTTCATCCCTAGGATTTATGGTTTATTCCGGTCTTTGCCTCTATGTGTTTCCTGGATACATATAATATCACATAGTGTTTCTTTACATATGTTTGCTAGAAGTAATTCCTTGTCACTAGTCAAACCCTCGATATTTATCGAGGTTATCGTCAGGGCTGGCCCTGAAAAGAGCCTTTTTGTAGTTGATATTGAATTGGTATTTATCATGTTTGGTCTATAAGACCTGTGCCCCGTGGTAGAAAGATTAGCCGTTTAGTGATAGTATCACTAAATCGTTGCCTAGAGTGTACCGCGTAGAGGTTCTTTCCGTACACCCCAAAAACTACTTAATTGATTTTAACGAAAATCTCAGATATTTTTTTAGAGATATCAGAAAAGTTTAGAAAGTAATTTAAAAATATAACAAGTGCTAAACCTAATCTGGGACTTCCGGTTGCCCATCTAGGTTGGATTATTTCACAAAGCTAGGTGAACTGATGCCGATTTACCCGTGAACTAAAGTGCACTAAAAATGAGATAAACTCAATCCAAGATACATAAAAAAAATTGCACACGGGCAGAATTGGGTTATTCAGATGATTTTAAATGATTATACGAAGCTGTCGTTACGTTACCAGAATTAACTAAAAACTGAAACTACTGACAAATTATATAAATAATCTTCACGTATTATTCATAAATTAGTTTACAATAAGACAGTTGTAGGTAAAACTGTAAAAAAATATGTTTATTTTGAAATGGCTAGTTATAATTTATATATTATTATACATAGGTAAATGACACCTTTTGACAATTAACCACCAATTTCATCGAAAATTTATACCTAATGTCTTTCGAAATATTTTTCTTTAGGTAATTTAAAACCATAAGAAAAACTTTGTTTAGAAAAAACAATATATTTTAATATTTTTTATCGTTATAATTTCTTCAGTTTTTACTTTTTTGATAAAATATACATTTTTGATTTCATATTCCGAGATAAGATATATTTCTTCGAGTTTAAATGTCAAAAAAGGGAAATTTTGAATTGTATAGTTATGAAATAGGGGTGAGTACCTCTCAAAATGCTGGTCTATAGTGTACAGTATAGTCTATAATATACTTTATACAGTCATTTTACAAAAAATGTATAAAAATAATAATTATTACTATCATTTTATTCTATTATAATAGATAAAATAAATATTATGATTTCAGACAGTTATTTGATGCCTATGTTTAGCGTTTCAAATACGTTTATTCTAGGTAAGTACTTAATATCATACGGGAACTACATTGGTTAGTATTATATTCTTTACGAAGTACAATCTGATATTAATACAATAGACATCGCGCCCTGCCTACAGTAAGGTATACCTAATTATTTACTTATGATGAAGGTCAACAGCATTAAAAAAATTTATATATTATTATATGACGTACAAATATAGCTATGGTACACTAAATATTTTTTTTATAAATTTGTATACAAAATTATAGGTACTATTGACGTCGGTATACTTCAACTATTGATAATTAGTTAAAATTATAAAAAACTTCAATACACATTGAGATATGCGTGGTACTAAGATTATTAGAAGGGCGAGTGTTTACGATATTGTATTAGTTTTTTTGGTATTAAGTCTGTAGGTAATAGGTATTCAGGCAAAGGTAAACACAGTATACGTATTTAATTAATTTCAGTTGGTATTCGAATATTATAATTTATTGTACTACCTTTTTTATAATTATTATTATTTATTCATTGAATAGATAATGGCTATGTGACTCGAAAGTGGCTATTTCAGTATATTATATTTGTTTCCATTATATTATATTTTCATATGTTTCGTAGTGGTTGATGGATTTGGGTTGTTAATACGTCATTGAACAAATTTTCGTTTATTTACGATTTTATAATATAAAAACATTGCGTGTACTTTGTTTTAGTTGCTTTTAAATTGTTATAATTTATCCTCTAACCTGCAAAAAAAAGAAATACGAAGCATTTAAACTTTCATAATATTTTATAGTCATACGATATTAAGCACCGAGTAATGTGTAAAAAAAAATATCATTTGATTTGCACAGTGTACAGTAAAGTTGATATTTTTAGCGTAAAAAAAAAACCCTAGAAAAAGATTTTTTAATCGTACACAATGTTGTCCGTGCCATTTGTTACGATTTTTTTGGCGTTCGACAACGTATAATTAATGCCAACAACAATCATAGTAATCACAATAATCACAATAATAACATTATCGTAGATGCGTACGAACAATAGAAGAAAGAGACGAACCTGTCTTAGTAAAATAATTAATTGTATATAAATACATATTTTAAACGCGTAGAGATTAAAAGAGAAAAGAACTATTTCGATAATCGACATTCTATTTACAGCTGCTGTTTGCCCCTTCTAAAATCTTGAGACCGATTAGAGCGACATTTTGCGAACCTATTCATAATAATAATATTATATTATAGTTGTCCGCAGAACGTCGCCGCACTTGTAGCCGCGTCGCGTGTGATGACATAATATATTTTGCGAGTCCGATCAAAGTGTAATAATTATAGGGTCTGTACTAACCGAGTCGTAGTGTTTTTCTGAAACGGTCGTTTATTTTATATATTTTATTTTAAAAATTGTTTTTATATTATATTTTTACTCATTCGAAAATGAAAATGCGTACGAGAAAAGCGCATAATGTTATGATATAATATAATATTATTATCATAAAAGTATCGCATTACGTAAATATCAATATTCTTCATTTAACAAGCGTCGTCCGATATGGTGTTAAGTATGTAACGAATACATTTAAATATTTAATAGTGACCACGGAAATAGCAACACTCGATGTGGTATATTTCTTTTACTACATTGTATGTACATACAACGTATGAATAGGATAGTGGACATGTAGCTCTATATTATAATCACAAAATATGCAAGAACATATTATGTACTATAGTAATTACTGGTAATTTTTTTTTTGAGGGGTTCAACCAATTGATACATATTAAAAACTGGGTGTTCCTTTCACTGCGTTGCCCAAGACAAATTAAATGCCTGAGAATCGATGTGATAATATAACACGTAATATATGTAATAATATAATAATATATGTAACACGTACTTTAATGAAAATCCAACATAGGTACTGTAATAACTCAATGATAATATTATAATTTTTCCGACGGCATTCTGAGATTCCTGAAAATTCGCGGATAGCAGTGCACGTGTGATGATTACGACGTTATATTTTTAATAAAAATTAGGATCTTAAAACTGAAATATTTACATTACATCCGTATAATGTGTGTGGAATACAGTAATATTATGTCGATGAACTAGTTATTGAATTTCGCGACCACATTTCTATCAATAAATAATTTGTGTTGTAAATAAAGTTAGAATAATATATTAATCAAGTATGTAGAATATACATCACAATTCACAATACAGCATTATATTAGGTATAACCTTATTAAAAAAAGAGATAATCTCACAGACATTTCGTAGTCAATATTATATTATGTTATAAATAATCACCTTAGAATCTATATCAATGATCTGATATTCTGATGCATACTGCAAGTATAATACTAATTTATTTACTGTCCATACAATCACAAAAATATTCGTTTTTAATTAGCCAACACTACTCCCTATGTGAGCCCATATTTAAAATGCAAAACTAAAAAAATTGGATTCGATGTGCATATCTTCGGGTGGTATAGGATACGTAATACGTATGTAAGAACCAAAAGTGCGATAATATGGATCGCTTACACCCACATATGCGAAGTTCAATAAGCCACGAACAATATTAATTTAAGTCGGTATACACGTGTACACTCAAATATTCAATCGATCGGTATAGCTAGGCACTTCGGAAGTGCGCGAAGGCTTTCAAATATAATCTAATCTTATGAGAACCGACTGTGGTTTTGATAAACTTATTTTTTGAATGAAAAATTTCCAAAAATAAACCTAAACATTAAGTAAAAAATAGATGAATATGCAACGTAAAATAACAAATTCGTCTTTGTCGTAATATGGAATGAACTTGTCTCTAGATGACCTTTTTTTTACGATTACGCAAAACAGTCAATATGCAAATACTAGAATGGTCTTTTTTGCCCTAAATATGTGTCTCAATAAAAACGCTATTGATTATAATCATAAAAATAATTATTACTTACTATTAATATTTTCACGTAAAATGATGCGAAGAGAAGATATTTTTTAATCGTATCTGCGCATAATATTGTTTTCGTACCTACATTACCTAAAAAGTAAAAATACGTCCCATTAATATAATTCTTTATTCCATACGCATTATTATGATTTGGTTATGAAACAGCTACGAGTGTATATAAGCGTTAATAATGATTAATATTATTATGCACACACACGTTGTCTACAAACGATGTTTAATATTCTATTTTTTTTAGATATTGAATTTGACACAATGTTAGTACGTGTATTATAATATAAGTGTAGAACAATACATTGCCAATGAGCTTTGTTCGTTAGAAAATTCAGAAGACATTGAATATATATTATATATTTCGACTTCAACATTTACCTTAATTTATAAAAAAATTAAATAATTACGATAAAATAATTGTCACTTATTATTGCTGTGTTCCATTTTGAAGGAAACAAAATGAAACGGTAGGTATTCATTATTGAGTAAAGTCTTATCATACCTTTCATACATTCAATTCCTGTCTATGCACAGTTTTAATCTGAATACCTAATATGTATTTAACTGTAAAAAAAAAGTTGGAAACTCAAAGTCAAACTATTAGGTTATTTTACCTATTGAAAAGAGTTTCATAGAATATAAAGATATTTATGTCTTTCCTAAAAAATAAATGGAACAACGTTTTTTTTTGTTCTGGCATTTGCTTTTTAATTATTATAATTGTTATATATTTTAGTTTCTCTGTCTATCTTCACTTTTGTGGGAATGTTTTCGGGTTTGAGCGAGTAAAATGCGTATCTAATTATTCTATTGTAATTTATTATTACATATAGCCATCAAAACCTATGTATTTTTGTGATAAATAATTATTTCTCATGTTCCCAATTTAATTTTATAATGATGATCTGTCACCATCATTTTGGGCAATAAAAATGCACCAATATTTGAGATCAGCCACTTTTCTGATAGAAAAGTGAATCTAGTTGCTACTTTTTTTTTTTGTTTTGGGAGGGATCTGTATTTGAAATTTCAAGTAGTTTTACAAAGAGTTGAGAATACCAAAAAAAAAGTGAAAAAAGTGCCAATTTTTACAAAAAACCTATTTTTGAAATAAATATTTTTTTTAAATTATTCCCAATAAAAACTTTTTCACTTAGTAAAAAGCTTGAAAATGTAATGGTAGGTTCTTTATAAGGTTTATCAACATAAGATAAAAATATATTAAAGATATATAGACATATAGACATTATTAATTTTTAAATGCATCAAATTTAATATTTTGACAAAATTCATCAAAATTTCGAAAATGTTCAATTTATCAGTAAAAATGAATAAAATTTTTTCCTTTCATAGATAACATTAAACATTTTGGTAGAAGACTCTCCACATATGTTCCTAAATTAAACAAAAACCAAAATGTTTACATAAAAGTAATAATAATTTTTTATGAGCGATTGAGTTTAAAATATTTTATATTTTCATCAGTAAATCAACGAATTTTCATCTAGGTACCAATTTTTATATTTTGTTGTAATTCAAAAACGAAGAATCTTAGATATTTGAAATATTTACCAAATGTTTAAATTACAATATTCTATACATAGTAACATTTTCAAACAATTTTGACTTAATTATAGCCAATAGAAATTTTTTAAATTTTGTAAATTATTTTTCAGTTAGATATTCAAAAAAATTTTTCTTCACATAGCTATCATTAGAAATTTTAACAGAAGGTTCCTAACAAGTTTTACTACCTTTATAAAAAAGAAAAAGTTCAGCGGAAAGTTGCGTTATAGCCATGAAATATTTTCGATTTCTATCAATTTTTTTTTTAACTATTAAATTTGATTATTTATACAAGTATGCTATAATTCAACACAACATCTATGCTCAAAATCGTCTTTCGTATACAATTATTTATCACGAAATTCAAATGTAATATATCCATTACAACTATACTGAACAGCAGAGCGGTACGCACTTGTTTAGTGTTTAAGTCCACCAATTTCACATTCTTGTTATCTTATAACTTGAAATGAGTAGATAAATAAGTAGGCACTGCGTGAAATATTCGTGTCTACTTGTATATATTTTATTAGGTACCTAATGTGGTAGGTACCACATCGTCTCGTTTTAATATTGACTATTTGACGCAGTCTTGTAGGATATGATTTATCTTTGATACAATATCAAAGATAGGTAGATAAGTCCTAACAGTAATAATATTGCGGTTTTATTAGGCATACCATACGTCATTTATTTATTCTAGTCCGTACATTTGAAATTCGGAATCGATGAAGACAATGACAAAAGTTACCGTTTTATACCTATATAAGTATTATTTTATAAGATATTATAAATATTGAAAAAAAAGGTCATCTTCCTTCCCACTCGTTTGACCATAACTGCAGTAACGCTTGGTTCTGTTTTATCCGAGAATTTGCGACGTTGCGCGATAGGTATATTATATTATTATACTATAGAGTATAGACCCGATGGTCCAGTTTTGTGATTAATTTTGGTGATCAAGTTATTATTTATATCATATTTTTAACAGTAGTTTGATGGATCTGTGAAAATAATATTTATGGTATACCTAATAATAATTATTGTATTTATTGTTTTGTAGCAACGTACAGTACGGCCTCTGTGCTTCTTGCGTGGGTGTTGTGCTTTTCGATCACGCAGTGTGCCGAAAACCACAAGAAAATTGGCCATTGTACATTTATTGTCCATCCGGTGTGTCCTGACCATTCGATCAATTTTTACTTATACACCAGGTGACTATAAAATATATTATCGTCGTAGTATTATATTATGAAATATATCGTAACCTATATAACATTTTCTGCCAAGTTGTCATACAGGTGGAAATTTAGAAGCGTTTTAGGGGTTGCTTAATTTGTAGATGCTGATCGATAAATGATTCATCGGTTTCTAAAACGATATGTGTGGGTTTTTTTTATTTTGTACACCTATTTATTTATTCTTTCTTTAGCGTCTGTCATCACGCTTTTCAGAGCAGAAAAAAAATGTTTCAAACTTCAACGTCGATGGTGGTCTCTGGTGACAAATTGTATCAAGTTGGTACTTTAGGGTGAAAGATTGACAACTCTTGGCAGTACTTGATAAGCAATCGTAAAAGAATAAAAAAAAAAAATTGAGTGAAAACAGGAATATAATGTATTACAAAACACCTGTACAGTTTTTGACAAAATAGAATTTGTTTTTGTAGGACTGATAATTAATTGAAAATTAATAACGGTAGAGACTATTAGATGATTAAAAATTACCAATTTATCATAGGTACCTAGGTAGTTGTTTTAAAATATCCAACAACACTGATACACTGCATATATCTATAAATATAGATTTCCTTGATAAACCGCGTATTGATATAATAATTTATCGTATGACACGTACGTTAAATTTAAATTCATTTTAAGCACTTCCTACAAATAATTATAATATGGAATTTTAATGGTATTGTATTGGGTAATATTAATTTTCGTCGTGATAATTTGGTGTGAGTCCGTGAAAATTAAACTAATCATCTAACACACGTGCACATATCATATTTGCAAATTAGTATCGAAAAATAATTGTTAGGTTGGTGCAAAGTAGTATTATATTAATAATAAGTTTTATTAGACAATCAATACTTTTTTTTTTACCTTAGAGAGAACCAATACGATCCTCAATTGGTCACGGTCGAAAATATTACTGAGTCGTACTTCGTCAAGTCTCTCCCAAATAAGTTCATCTTACACGGTTTTAACAGTAATATGATGCTGGACGTACTTCAAAGCATAAAAAATGGTAAATATTTTGGTTTTTTTTCTTAAATCTTATTACCCATTTAATATTAGTATAGTTTGTAACAATAGCCACACTAACACAATATATAATGTTTGGCCATTACGAAAAAAAGTTATATTCTGGTGTCCCACATACATTTTATAATAATATAATAATAATCAAACCACACACCGCCGTGTAACATATTAAATGTTCCCAATTTCACATAATTCGTATACAATTATTATTATTATTATAATACTTATATTACTTATATAACTTATTGCTTCAAACGGACGTGTATTATAATACTGGTACAGTGGTACATATAATATATGAATATATGATATTCGGATGTATAACCACTTTATTATAGGTAGTAATATGGTTTAAAATAATGTCCATACACAATTTTATTATTAGGGTAATTTTGTTACAGTTTAATATCATAATAGCAATGCGTATAGGTACTAGGTAGTGCACTTGTTTCACCCCACTCCGTGATGTTATTATTATATAAAAATAATTCTATGATGAATATTGCTAATACATCTTGTAATTAGTGATTGTAAATTCCGCCAATTGTTATCAGGTAATAATAACAATATTATAATAAATAAATTGCGTCCGGGATTTTTCTATTTCTAAAATATGTATAGTGTACGCCGAAGAGTCTCCAATCTCCATTGGTTGGTTCCTCTCTCAAGTCACTCAAACCACTACATAGTCATTTGAACAACTCCATTATGCTTATTGTACTATTTTTTTTTTTTTTTTTATAGACTGTATAAATTCTAAATTAAAAATAATAAAAAAAACAAAATTAGTAAATTGAGCTCCTAACCTAACCTTAGTAAATTAAAATTTGGTAATATATGTTTTAACACTTTTACATTTATATCAGCTTGAAAGCCGAAAGTTTATCGTTTTAATCATTGTGTTATTTTTAAGTATATTATAATTTTACGCATGCAGGCGTTATACATAAGTAATATGTAAGTTATTTGCGCGCAAGAGTGAAACAACAAAAATACGTATAAGATATAGCCAGAAATAATATGACGTTTCGTAACCTTTACGAAAATTATAAATTTTCAAAATTGAAACTAGTATTGACTTAAGGTGATCTAAAGTGGTGGCTTTGTGTAGAAACGTGTAATGAATTTTTGAAAAATATTAGAAAAACACTAATATTACTTACAATATAAAAATGTTTATCTGAAGTGTATTGGGCGCTATAATTTACAATTTTTTCCCTTCGTACCTATTTACGTTTTTCCGTTATTGTAGCAATAAACTCGAAAATCTCCACAAACCGGTGCGTTACATCATTTTGTATATTCTACTTACGTATAAAAGCCATAAGAGATAAATTTTACTGAAACAGTTATTATCTCGTTTTAAAATGTATACAATTTATTTGTATCTCTTATGGTTTCACCAACTGTAGATATAACTCTTAAGCGTACTTTAAAATTAAATACAAGTCATAACTAAATCTAAAACCGACTTTACAGCTTAAAATTTTTGTCTTAAATTTATATGACTAAAAAAATATAAATTACTTCTATATTTTGTTCGTTGATTGCATGTTGCTGTGATGCTTGGTTATTGAATAGATTGTCAGCGTTACGATGTTTCCATGGCGTTTGATCAAATTGTGATTGATAGTAGCTTATGCATGTTGGAGCCGAATATTTGGTGATAAGGTTGGAGCGGTTTAAGTGCATGTGTCCTATTCTAACTGGGCTGGTTAATAGTTAATGATGATTAATTCCTATCTTTTTGTCCATATTGCAATAGGGTAATTGGCTTTATTTATTTGTAATTAACCCTAAAAGTAGTACGTTATTCCATTTTCTTCTGCCATTGCTTCAATTGTGTGGTTATTGATAATATCAAATGTTTGTTTTGTTGTTATTGGATTAATTGTTGCGCATAGATAAGGTCGCTTCGAATGGTATTAAATCTGTTTTAAGATTTTTAGTTTCATTGTGTCCTGAACATGAGAGTAAACAAACTCACATGAACGTTAGTCGTTTATTAGTGATCCTTAACAATTTTTGGATGTGTTGTCTTATTTTATTTTTCGATTAGAATGCATTATTGAAACTATAAACCACTCAAAGAGTTACGAATAATTATTTTTTTTTTTTTTAAACGGGCAAAAGTCTAATAACAATTTAAATAATAATAATATTATGGTGAGTAGGTACAATAGAAAGAGACTAATACACATACACAAATTTAGCATTAAACGATTTATGAATATTACATGTTATATTTATGAATCACGTATAAAATCATAAAATATAATTATATTATGTGATTCAACATAAATTCTAATAATGTAATAATGAAACACAACTCAAACATAATAGGTAATCATACAAAATTATAAAAACATTTAATCGAGTTAAAATTAAATTAATTGATTTGGAAATTATTGGCTAACCTCATAGTTTTATTATTAGGTGCTTTTATTAAAGAGTTGTTATTTTGTGACTTCATGCAAAAAGTATTAATTGTAGACCTTGTATGATATTAAAGTCCATGATCACGCCAGATTGATGGGAAATTTAAGTAATTTTGTAACAAGACTGAATCAGATGATGATTTTACTAGATAATCAAAATAATTTCATATCATCAGCAAACAGTAAATGTATTTACGAGAGTATATAAAATGTAAATCATTTATGAATAATATAAATAGCAATGGAGCTAAATGAGAACCTTGTAGAACACCAGATGGAATATTAAAAAGATCAAATTAAAATATATGTATATGATATATTACTGATACTCAGTTATCCGAGTTGAGTAATTATTATATTATTATTGTCACACTTCACCAATATTTAAATAACCTGTGGTAAAAAAAAAATGGAATTATACCATCGAAAAAGTTTTCCATATTATAAGACTTATAATAAGATATGGTAAGAGGTGCCTCAAGCAAATGGCAAATACATAATGCGAGTACACTACTTATCTGTTTAAGCAAGTCATCCGACACTCGTGGGTATTGCAGATATACTCTAAACTCTTAAGTATGAGTATCAATTATTATTATAATACTATCACTTGAATTTAACGAAATCGAGAAATATTACCTACTGTTCAGATTTCATATATCTACATATCGAAAAACTTATTTACACTCGAACGAAATCATGGCCACTTGAGTTATTTATCAATTTATCAATTGATAATTAATATTAAATTAAAAATACCAT
The DNA here is from genome assembly GCA_027563435.1 of Nasonovia ribisnigri. Classification (NCBI taxonomy): domain Eukaryota; kingdom Metazoa; phylum Arthropoda; class Insecta; order Hemiptera; family Aphididae; genus Nasonovia; species Nasonovia ribisnigri. Next base: position 177,360 of record JANEHU010005183.1, on the reverse strand, counting down.
TTCGATTCATAAAATATAACTTGATAGTTATCAGTAGTATACTTATTGAATAATTCTAAAAATGGGTTTGGTTATAAGTAGGTATAACGTTTAAAATATTGTACACGACTACTTATTTAAGTTTATTTATATTTTCATTAGTAATTTTCAAAGAATATTGAAATATCAAATAACATTTTATAATAATGTATTTTTACTATCAAAACCGTCAGTCTATGCAAAACATGATTTGGTTTTAGAACTTACAGTTGAGTTTAATTGATATTCTTTTACAGTAGCTGGTTTCTTCTAGGAAATAATTTCTATATACATTTATTCACATTTATAATGGAAGTCGTATGAAATCATTCACGTTTCATAATAATATATAAAACGAGCAGTGCTATTAAAACCGATTGACGTTGATGGATTGAAAAAGTTGTGTTTGAGAATCGATGATTTCGATTAATATTGTATTAATAAGTTTTAATAATATATTTGTAAAAATATAGTATAATATATTAATATACAATATACGTAAAATGATTTTAAATTTATTTTGGTTGTACAGAAACCTAATTAAAAAGTTTGAGGACGACAATGCAGTGGCTATTATAATTTTTCAATATCTCAAATTTATTGTGATAAAACAAAAGGATATAATATTATTGTCTAATCGGAACGCTATTATTAAAACGAAACAATACTAACGATCAATGTACTATTATAGTTCTATAATACTCAGTTCAACTTATCACACTTCAGTTATTCAGTAAACACGTGTATATTACTGTATTTTATTATATCTGAGAATAGTGGTTCTTTAGAACAATGCTAAATATTCATGAGATTGGCCTTGATGGTATAATATTTGTACTTTAAATAGATTGGCTATGATGAAAAATAGTTATAGCAATGCGATGTCATTTCGATATTTTAGAGTGTGTGCGATGGATGGCACACAAGTTTATACACGAGAGCCGTGATTCCTAAAGTATGTTCTACGAAACCTAAGGGTTCCGCGAGACAATCTCAAGTGTTCTGCCAGATATTTGTGAAAATTGAGAAAATTATTTTATAATGAACATAGAAAAAAAAGTTCACATAAATAATAGTTGCTATAGTATAATATTGCTATAAAGTATTTGTTTTACAGACATTGGCGTTCCACGAAACATGAAACATTTTCTCAAGGATGCCGTGGATGTAAAAGTTTGGGAACCACTGCATTAGAGCAATCAGAAAGTAGTCACTGTAGTTTAAGCATTTACGCAATTAAAAGTTTAAATAAAATACAATTATAAAGAAAAAAATCACCAATACGGACTAACGTTACTGCTCACCAGTATCCCTACCACTGTAAGGTTCACACGTCATATATTTAGCAGTCACATGTAAAAAAAATAAATCTTATAATACAACATTAGTACAATATTGCATTATTAAGAAGGCCGGATGGCTGGTTAGACTTTCCGCTACAAGACGTGACATGTCGTTCTAACCTCAAAACTAATAACACGTGGCCCCTCGCGCTTCTTAAATACACCTGTCCATTAATAATATATAAAATATATATATTTTTTTAGGTTGAACATGATTGTTTTGATGAGATGGTAATATTATATAGTTGCAAACTACATCGAATAAATCGAGGTGATAGCATACGGTAACGCTGATATGGGTAGAACGCGCAAACCTAAAGCATCTGCCGCTTATGTCGGACTATATTATCATCAATATTTACAATGCGCGCAAAATCAAAACTGTTCGTATTGTCTCCTAAATATATTTATTATTTTGTTTGTGATAGTGCAATATGTAACACAGAACATTGTTCTATACTTCTACAAATATTCTAATAATTAAAATAGTCCCGTTTAACATGGTTCAGTATAGTATTTGACATGATTAAACGTTCGACATATTAATCTATTCTGTGTTCAAAACAGTCATAATTTTGATTATATTTGCATTAATATATTAGTGATATTTTGTCCCCGGAAACTTCGTAATAGTAGTGCGATTAGTCTTGGAGTTCGAAGTGACAACTGACAAGCAGTTTCAGACCTAAATAATAATAAAAATGATACTTAAATTTAAAAAAAAAAAATTGCCTGACTCAGAAACGTAAGAAAAAATAAAGCAAATGAACATCATCAAATGCATCATTTATTTAAATACCAAATAAGTAGGTATTTTGTAAATAAAATATATTGCTGAATTGAAATGCAAGTCTTTTTTTTCAATAGTCACTGTGTAAATAAACGAAACATTGTTATAGGTAATGACTAATGAGTACTTTTTCAGACAGCAATTTTACTTTATCTGCAAATTGACTACTCGATGACACACTTCATGATACTTATACGTATTGTATGAGTTAAACAAATGTTTTATAATTTTTTTTTTTTATAATTGAATGCATTGATGACTAATCGGCCCATTGAAATAGTTTTTAAAATTAGTATAAAAAAAGTTTGCATTTAATGTAAACAATACACACATATTATATTACCAACCATACTTAGTAGTATAAAAGAATACAGTATAGTATTCTGAGTATATATTATAACAATGATAAAATTGTATAATATGATGATTGAAACAATTTTTTTCTTCTCAAGCAGTTTTGCATGAATAATATTATTATAGTGTGATAATCATATTATTACAAACGCAATCCCTATTTAATTTTGTAATATTATAAGTACAAGTAATTTTTATTTTTATTTCTGAGTATTAATTAATTAAATTATGCAATTGTTAATATTCATGATATGCAACGGTAACGTTTCTATACAGAATGAGTTTTACTTACTAAAGCAAAAGTATAGTTCTCTATAATATTATAATATCATCTTTTGATGTGAATAATAGGTGCACACGAATTGATTACTTGAAATGTTTTAATTTAAAAACCAGATTTATAAATTTAAAATAATATTTTTAATGACATTTTTACCATCCAAATTAACCTCAAAATCCTTATTATTTCATGAAATGCTGTTATTAAATTAATTCTGTGTTTACAAGTGTTTTTTTTTTGTTATAGTTAAACACAGACATTGTATCACGATTGTGTAATATGACATTTAAAAAAAATTATATTTTTGAGAATTGATTTGTTTTTGTCAAAATAATATTGAAAATGGTGTGGGCAGGTATAGTTTTTAATACAAATAAAATAAATTAGCTGAACTTTTTCCGACTAAAAATTCTGTTCAAAATATTTTTTTTTTTTTTATTTTACACCACTTAACGAAATTAGAGTTGATTGTATTTTTTTTTACTACAAAAACAAGTATATGAATAAAAATAATATTTTTAACAAAGTTTAAAGTTAATCTAAATAATTGAGATAATTTACTATGTAAACATTTAGTCAACATTCAATCATTTATTTCATCAACTTTTCTTTGATACAATTCGTTATCACTTCAATATTGTTTGATTAACAACTCGTTCTATAATGAAAAACATCAGCTATATATATAATACTATAATTATTTATGTTAAATAATTTGCTAGATAAAATTAACAGTTTGCTTTATAATATTTTTACTACTACTAATTATTATTAGGTATACTTTATAGTATTGCAATAATTCTTTGTATAATTAATCTTTATTTTCATATCTTATGAACAAATTTATAGACAATATTATACGTATATCTTTAAAAACGATAATCAGTGATTGTATCATTTGGTCGATAATAAGCTTTACAATAGTTACTCAGTATTTAAAAATGACGAAACATTGCAAGTTCTTACTATTGTTATAATATTACCATATTGTTCATATGTCCATATGTTAGGTTCTCTTCACGTCTTAGTTTCACGCAATAAATTTAACATCCTTATTACACCTTTAATATGAACAAATCACTACAATGTTTTGTAATTTTTGACGTCAATTAAATTTTTTAAATATCGTTAACTCTCAGTAGTAAGGGGATTGCTGGCGGTCGGTCGAACCAAAAAATACCAATCTTTTGACAACCGACCAAAGATATGGTGATACCGTTTAGTGATTCAATAAGACTTTCGAAAACTCATTTGAATTTGTTATTATATGTGTATTTGAGATCGAATTTTCTCAATTTCATTCCTAAAGGCCTATACATTTATTTCGGATATTTTACAATTTGAGAAATTTTACGTCATATTAATTAAACGTCAATCGATATTAAAATTTAAAACTAATTTCTTTCTTTTAAAAATAACGTGCTGATGCAAAGAAAATGGCCGTCATCAAGTTATAAGTTGATTAACTTACTATTTTAGAAGTATTCTATAGGTTAGGTCTAATCTGTAGATTGACGTAACGTCAAACTTATACATATATATTTAAAAATGAATGTTTAATTAAAAGAAATAAAATACACTCGGACGGTACAAGCATGAAGCAATTAAATTAAAAATCATCAATAGTGTTGTTCAACGTGGTAATGATCCTATTTTGCATACACAGAACACTGTACTACCTATAATGATGTAAAAACAGAATATTATTATGTTATTACGATGAATCCTCGCATTAAAACATGATTCTGAATTCTTAGTACCTATAGAGTCTTGTCCATTAAAGCTTAGTTTGGATACATTTAAAGTATTTGAAATTTAATTTGTAAATAATAAATAATAAAACGTCAATATCACCAAGCATGTTTGAAACCAATTCATATTTATATTCACATTTTTTTAACGTTAGTAAATACTCAACGTAAAACTACCCACTTTTAGTAAAACTACTGTAGTAAAATGACCACATCCCATGCAAGAGGTACAGTTTTCCGAGTGTCGATGAGTTGGTTTCTTTGTTATTTACATTGAAGAAAATTGTCATCCAATAATAATATAATAATAGACACGTGTTTTTTCACTTAATTTTATCAGTGGGCGTGGTTTCGGTATCATATTACAATACATGATTTATCATTGTGAGACGATGTTGATTTTTTATTTTTGCCTGCAGAATACCTAATGCAGGCAGACGTCAACGTCTGGATGATCGATTACCGTGACGTCTCGGCCGGGCCCCGTGAGTGCTATTTGGCCGCGGTGTTCAACCTGCCGGCGGTGGGGAAATGCGCTGCTCTGTTCGTGCGTAAAATCATTGAGCTGTCCGAGGTAGATGTGCCCGAAGAGGTGATGCACGTGATCGGGTTCAGCCTGGGTGGCCAATTGGCCAGTCAGATATCCAAAAACCTTAACCCCATCAAGTTGCCGAGAATCACGGGTGAGCGACATCATATTTTAATATAGTTGAAACGATCGCGGCGATGACTATTGTACACATTGCGGGTAAGGCATTCTGTACAGACATCGATAGTTTATTTCTTTAATATTAAGTATACGCCCAAGTTGGGATCAGAACAGTTATTTTTCAAATTGATAACTATCAGAGTAGAATTGAATACATAATTTTTATTTTGCGAAATTTTAAGGTCAATCGTGCTCGCGATCACAAATTTTTTCGTTATAATATAGTAATGATACACAATGGATACTAATGTACCACTAAAATTCTAGAATACCTATAACTTGACTTAGTGTAATAATATATAGTATGTGTATTACGCGACGAGTTTTACTGAAATTGAAACATCTTTTGGCAGCGCCGGATTGGGAAGAAATCACTTACCGGGCTGTCCACCTAGACCGGGCCAAACCTCAGATTCAATATTTCGAATTTTTAACGGGCCACCGGGTTTTGCCCACTGGCTCTATCCGGGGCTGTCTTTTGGTTCTGAAATGAATATAGGTGTGACTAGCTTAGTAGGAAATATACCAACTACTACAAACAATGGAGAAAAAATAAATAATAATAGTAAACTAAAGTGGGTAACGCCTCGGTAGTCGGTGTCATATCGCAACTATCGATCTTCCGATGTACTGATAATTTTATTAATTAATGACTGGAAATAATCAGGGCTGTCAAATTAACGCACTTTTATGTGTGTGTGTTTGTTTGTAAAAGTTTTTTGAACGGGTCTCGTCATTTTTTTTAAAAAATAAAAATAATTGCTATCATCGTTGCGCACGAATTCGGTCGATTCGCGTCTATAATCTTAAACAAAAATAACCTATATATTATACAGCAATCAATATATAGAGCTTTTCTTATAGGACTGGATCCGGCTCTGCCGTTGTTCTACAGCACGCACCTTAACAGAAGACTGAGTCGCAACGATGCCGATTTCGTTGACGTGATACACACGAACGCGTTGATCCAGGGCCAGTTGGCGCCATGCGGTGACGTAGACTTTTATGTCAACGGCGGATTAGCACAACCGGGCTGCCACAACAGTTCAAGTGCGTGTATATAATATAGAGCATGATTTTCTGGAATTATTTATAATATAGGTATTGGTTTAACTGATATAGTTTAAGAAAAAAAACATGAAATATATTAGTAATAAATATTATAATTATATTATAATATAATAAACATGAATTATAGGTATCATTTTTACATAACCTAGGATTTCCATAAATGTTTTATACGTTTTTTTTAAACAAATAACCTATTAACAATTGAAATACATAGATACAAGATAAACGATTTCAAAAACTCCCTATAAATCGGTTTCATTCAAAATATAATATAATTTCAAAACTGAATGACAAGACGAGTGTGTCACAATAAATTAATAAACATCAACCCACGGAACAGTAAACAAGCCTCAAATAGTCGGTTGTTTTTAAAAATAATTATTATGCAATATCGTAAATTTATCTATAATTGTTCTTGTTTGTTTTTGCATATTTCATCAGATCCGATCGGTTGTGATCATCACATGGCTCCTGCTTACTTCGCCGAGAGCATCAGATCGGTGACGGGATTCTGGTCTTGGCCGTGTCCGAGTACGTTCGAATACTTCTCTGGCAAGTGTCCACGGCAAGGTGACCACGAGCTAATGGGAGAGTGCGTGAACCGCAGGTGAGTCCATCGTAATTGTTGTGTCGCATTAATATTTGGCTCTTTATATTGATTTTATAGTACGTAGTTTATTAATAATAATTTATTTTCAGTCGTCTTGGCACCCTTGCCCCCCTTCACAATATGTAACCATATTACAGTAGTTCCTATAATATTTATGCCGTAATACTCCATATTTTTGACAACGGCTGACGCAGACAGAGGAGCTGCTCTGAGTATTATTACATTATTTGTATAATTCACTTAGTTAATGTAATTATTCTGAATGTAGGCACATCACTATTGTAAAAGCGAGAGGTTATAGGTTAGAATACGCCCAAATATGCCCTACTATGCCCTTATAGTGTCGTACTAATAATAATAATATTTCACACCTGATAACGACCACGTGAATCGATAATATTATTATGTTGCGTCAAATTCCGATTATATACACTTTTGGTTATTCGATAATGGCTCGACTTGACTTGATCATTAAACGGTATTTGTTTGTATGTGACTTTTGTGATTATTATTATTTAATTTTTGCTTTAGTGCCAGAGGTCAATACGTATTGCACACGAACAGTGAACCACCGTATGCTCAAGGCGACTGGACGCGGTGAACACCTGCAGGAACATTGAAGGAGAGCCGTGCCCTGCCAAGCCGTTATTAATATTATAACGTTTGAATAAACCGTGCAACTCGCACGCCACTGAAGCACGAAAATAATTATTATTCCGTTCCGTTTTCATCGAATATTTTATCAACTATTGTTTTATTTTTTTAATTTTAATATTATAATAATATGTAGTCCGAGTTTAGAACGGACACGATGCAATAATAATATAATATTATGATACAATTTCGTCGGGTTTTGATTTACAAAACATGACAATGACATTATAATAGTAGTGTGTCTATTAATACATTGCGCGTGCTTTTATAGTGATCGATATTGAATCTCCGGGGAATTTCGAAGACAAGAAAGCGAATCGTTATAAAGAATAAAAATGATTGAAAGTTTAAATATTACAATGAACTCGCATAAGTTGAACTTTTAAAAATTTAAAAATATCGAAAAAGAATGTAGGCACAATGCTTGTCCGCTTTTATAACGTCATCAGTCATCACTATAAATTATTATTATTGTATTATCCTATAAAAAATGATCATCACAGTCGGACGATGTTGTCATATAATATACCAGTGCATACTAGGTAGCATGGATATTCAATTATGGATAGATCGGATAGCCAATGGGCAATGGCTATATTAACAAGGTAGAGGGAAGTCGCGGGTCGTTATAAATACAGTCGATTACGGCACCAAAGTGTTATCATTTTTTTTTTTTATCAATGTTATCACATACTATGATAGTATCACCTATAATCTATGTTAAATATAATAATAATATTATATTATATTATTCTTAATTCTAATTTCTTAATTAACTAAATAAAGTATAAATAATATAAGTATAAAATAAAATGCCTGTGGTAAAAACTGTTATATTATATTATTTAATATACTATTTAAAGACTTGTCACTCAGCAGTTTCAAATAAAAACTCTTTAAAAGTTAATTTTGAGACTCTACCCCATTTATTTGTGGCGAATTTTATGTCATATTCTAATTTAAAAAATTTATTTGTCCATTTTTCTTCAACAGAAAGCCAGGTTCTGATGAAGTATTCCTGTGCCTTTGGATTCTTCAGCCATGTTTCAGTCAACTTAATTTTTTCAAAAAAAATGAATCACCCTGTATTATTTATATTTTATAATTATTTACCTACATTGAAAATACAAAACATAAAATGTCTAACATGTTGTGGTTTTTCTCTTTAATTATAATTTATAGTTATTATACCTATAGGCTATAGACTATAACCTACTGATATAAAAATAAAATATAATCTCAGAAGGTATTTCCCTGTCACAGAGTTACAGAGTGGAGATAAATTAAAAAAAAAAGTAAACTGGTTAATAGTATACAATTATGTGGTAAAAGTGATCTAAATTGTTGAGTATCTATTATTTTTTGTACTAACTTTGGCTATATTGGAGAATATTTAATTAATTGTACAATAAATTTTAATAATAATTTAAGAATAATATAGTATATTATTATTATATTTAACATAGATTATAGGTGATACTATCATATTATGTGATAACATTGATAAGAAAAAAATGATAACACTTTGGTGCCGTAATCGACTGTATTTATAACGACCCGCCGGGATGTTTTTTTATCAATTTTTCTCATTCTGGCAGATTTCTTATCATAATATATCTAAAAAACTCGTGTCAAGGTGTCAGTGATCGCACTCCTCGGCCGATTTTAATGATCTAACATCTATATTTTCATGTTCATGATTTCATGATAATCATAAATGGCCCATCCATAGTTGCATTTCAGATGTTATTTAACAGGTAAGTTGTGTTCACATAAAAAGGGTCAAAAGTCAAACATAACCAGCCGTAAGTATGTCCCAAAAATCTAAGCTATAATATCGACTTTTTCAATGCACTTTGTTAGTATATGAATTTATTACGATATTATATTTGTCTTCTTCAATAGTATACTAACTGTATGCTACAGTTAAATATAGAAATTTAGGAAAACGCTGATTATAATACTCAAACTCTACGATAGAGTTCATATTATATTGATTACACGTTAAAATTTAATTTTGATTTCTATTAAAATAGGTACATAATACAACGTATATAGGTACTAGAAATAATAGTATCTCTGTGTTTATGAGTGACGATCGTAGATATAATTATATAATCTTATCTAATGAATGAAATATTCATGTTGACTGTAGTTTTAGAAAATTAACAAAAACAATCGAGCAAAGATCATTCTAGCAAGTATAATATAGGATGACATAATGTCTCCTGTCTGAATCGAATAATGTATGCAATATTTGATCATTAAATTCAAATATAATACATGCGTTAAAATTACATACTTGACAAATTACTACTGTACAGCAGAGCGGTACCAACTTGATCAACTTTTTCTATATTACTTTTTTGAATTATAGGAGTAATACTAAACAAATAAAATTTAAATTTGTCATAAAATATTACTTTATATTTAATAAAACTTAAGTTTATAAATAATACTTTTGTTTTATTTCTATAATCTTACAGGTACCTTCTGAATAAGTGCCTAAATATAAAGAAATCAAGTATAAAATTAAAATTATTAATAAAAAAATAATAAACATAATTACCAATAATAGCTATTAACTTATATGGAATATCGATATAAGCCACAAGGATGACATAGACAAAAATGATGTAGCTTACATCCCACAAACGGGAGACTTGATTCTGGTCAAATTTACTACTTGTAAAACGTACCTTTTTCTGGAACGTAAGTTATATAGCAGGGGTGTCCAACTTTATAAGACTTGTGAGTTGTGATCGACCTTTGAGTTTTTCTAGGTTGCCGCGAAAAAAAAGGTTGTCAATAAAACAAAAAAAGTGTATTATACGTACATGCGTGTTACACTTCATTATACGTATATATGTTACTCGATATCAGTGTATTATCTCGTTTTTCATAGTTATTATACACACATTTAAAAAAAATAAAAAAATTAAAGAAAATACGAAAGGGTGTAGCGATCGACTCGAATTCATCTCACGATCGACTAGTCGATCACGATCGATCTATTGGCCACCAAGGGACCAAGGGCACCACGTTCTCCTTTTAGCATAGTCTCTTTTCTCCTAACACAAGAAAATACCCAGGACACTCACTCTGTATCATAACTAGAGCTCCGATGTTAATGACCAATCTTTGCTTAAAATATACAATTTTATGTCTTTAAATATAGGTATCAAACATACCTATACAAATATATACAAAAAAATTTCAAATATGCAATTATAATGCAAAAAATGTACGTAAAAACTACATAAACTTGACAAACATTTCGGTTCGGTATTTTGTAAATATATATTTAAAAAAAAAACTTGTATCTGAAAAATTTTATAAATTGAATAATCACAGCATACAATATGTGGACTGCAACCAACTTGTCGAAATCTCGTATTTAATTTACGCAGATTAACCCTCAACGCAGAGTGTACTGCGCTAGCAGTCAATCTATACTATACTTACCTATACCTATACTATTTAATTTTCCAACGAATTATAGCCATCCGTATAAAGTGTTATGTTTATATTAGAATTAAAATCTTATAAATATTCTACTAAATCTAGAAATGATCAATATAAGCATTTATATGCTCAAAAATTTCTAATATGCATTAAAAGTTTGGCTATTTATAATCTATACTTCATGAATCCAATTTATATCACACTCTGGTGTAATTCTGGATGTGCTAAAAAAATATGCTGATTTATCTAATCATAACCATTGGCCATTAATGACCTGTGACGGGGGCGCTTGTACACATAAAGTAAAGAAATTGGTTTGTGTGTTCGGATGTTTGTGTATAAAAACTCCGCATTCCACAAAACATACGATTTACTTACGCTTTTTGGATACACAACCTATATAATATATTATAAGTGCGTTGCGGGGTTGTGGTTCACTCATAAATATTATTATGATAGCAAAAAAATGAGAAAACTTAAATAGAAATCCATCTCGTTAATTAAAAAATATCATTATTTAGATTATAGTTATATTAGTATATTAATACTATTATGACGATGAAATAATACTATACGGAATGTAATTATTGAAATGCAATAATGTTTTCATATAATATTATACATATAATATTGTTACGCTTATAATAATATATTATACGGGTATAATTTATGCGACGTGAATGATGTGGTTTAGATGGAATTTTTACGATGAGTGAAAATTTAATTCCACTCGTAAGTTGGGTACGTATTTTAGATTTGAAATGAAATATATGCAGTTAGCATATTATAATGCGTTACGAGACGCATTATTATCGTACAGTCATGCCAGCAGAATGCAATAGAATAATCTGGGATTTGTAATTCGTAATTTGGTATTTTCGAGCCCAAACAAATCGACACGAACAATATAATAATAATCAGTGGAGGCCGTCTGCAGTATTACGGCGGAAGTGAAAGAAATTTGACTCAATCAGCGATTGATCGGTTAAAAATAAATAATAAATAAATATTTTTAGTGGTCGAAGACGATAATATTAAGTAGGTAATCTGAACTTACGTATCGCGTTTTTAATTAAGTTCCCAATGCATTGTGTATTTGTGTCTGCGGTGACTGCAGTAATACGACAAATCAATAATTGGAATCAAAAATACCTTCAGTCCCATTAATGATCTATAGTAAGATACAGCGTTTTGTTCTTTTTTTTTTTTATCAAAGAGATTTTTTTCCTCGGAATTTCATATGGATAAATTTTTTATGGTTTTTGGTTTTTCATTTTTATCGGCAAAAATATTGTCGAACACTTTTCTTTTTCTAAGAATCTTGCGTAAATTGAAAATACACATATTTTTATGTTGTTTACACTGTTATACGCGTATATAGTTACCCTAAGTATAAAAGAAAACTTAAAGTTATCTCGGGCTCGGAAATGGTGGAAAGTAGCCTCACTTTAGTTGCCAGCAACTAATTGCAATTACACAAAACGAGCGCTTGATATAAAAGCAAAAACGAAGTGACGAGCCCAGCACCTCCCCCTCTATAAAGACATTATTGACCAGTAGTGTGATTTAGTGTTTGTGATTTTTTAATTTTTTTCCCTCGAAAAACGCACTATCGATCGCGCCCTGCGCGTATAATATATAATACAATATTATAATCATTATTATTGGCGTGTCATATATACGTTGACCGTATATTGTGTGTATTACGATATTATTATTATTATTATTATTATAATATTGTCTATGCATGATTTACGAGAGTTATTTTAAACCGTTCATCCACATAATTTATTATTACTGTACTATTACTGTTGTGTAATACGATAAATTATTTCCCCCGCAGCAGCGGTGGCAAATGTCATTCGTATAAATATTTCGGTCGCACTAGACTCCATTACACACTGCCGAGTTGTACGAATACTATTATGCAGGTGTCGCGAGGATTTAGTCGTTTAAAAAATAATAATTCTCCTGACAAGAACTATAGTTAGGTACGCGAAATCGATTATAATATACTTTTGTACGAGCGAATTCAGTCGGCATCTAGAACATTCCGAACATTAAATACTATAAAAATATTATAATATCCTGTAGGTAGGCATAGTTTGTGTGTACTTACTTAAAAAAAAATGGGCATGGACCAGTTGCGCCTAAAACAATATTTGTATTTTAGGTCAGTATACCAATTGCGCCGCTTAAAGTTTAGGTCAGTACACCGATTGCGCCGCTTAAATTTTAGGTCAGTAAACCAATTGCGCTACTTATATTTCAGGTTCCTTATTTTTACATGGACATATGTAAGTTACCACACAGCGGAAAAAGTTACATATGTATATACACAATTAAATATAGCTAACTAATATACATTCAATTAATATACTTAATTTAGTTAATTTAAAGCAAAACGTATACGAAATTACGGGAAAATAAGACAAGCTACAAGCTAATAATAGTACCTATCCCGACTCGACATAGGGCGAAATATAAAATATTTTATTTATTATTATTAACGAATATATTATAAAGTATGAATTTGAGTGATAGACTACTCGTATAACAAGTTTTCATCATGTACAATAAGTACATACAAGGGTGAGAATATATTGATAATAAACGATAACGATAGTATTTTAAATATAATATGTTTTTCAACAAAAACAAATTTAGAATTTTTATGTACTTGTGAAAAAATATTTGTTGATGGAACTTTTGAATTTTGTTCCAAATATTTTTATCAGCTATTCACGATACATGGCTTAAAAAACGGTCACTATATATCATTAGTATTTACTTTGCTGCCAAATAAGTTATCTAGTAGGTACCTATGAATATTTATTTCGAGTTTTGTCTAGTAAATGTGCAACTTTTAACCTTTATTTTAGTCCAAAAACAGTCGTTGCCGATTTTGAACAAGCGATTCATTTTGCTGTTAAAAAAGTTTGGCCTTCAATCACTCTGGTAGGTTGTAGGTTTCATTTAACACAAGCTTGGTGGAGGAATATCCAAAAATGTGGACTACAAACTGAGTATAAAAATCCAGATTCTGAAATAGGAAAATGGCTACATTTAATTTTTGGTTTGTCACTTTTTCCACACTATGAAGTGGAGGATGTTTTTATAAATCAATTCAGCCAACGAATTCAAATGTTACTTAATTCACTAACTATATCGTTGAAAATTACATATCATCAACCTCTACATTCCCTCCCATATTGTGGGCATCGAATACAATAAGGTCTGAACTCATGACCAACCAATGCATGTGAAAGTTTTCATGCTTCATTTTCATCAAATTTTTAAAATCAGTTTCTTATTATTACAGTAAAACATAAATTGTAATTATATTTTTATATTTTTATGTATATTAATTATTTATTATTGACGTGTATCTATGTGTATGATTTGGTATAGATTTATATTGTACAATTATTATTAATATTGACGTTCATTGTATAATTTTTTTGTATTGACTGAAAAAATCTATTTAAAATACATATTTTTATAAAAGTATTTTTATATACTAGGTGTAATGTAGAATAATATTATAAACCCTGAAAACAACTGAGCGCAATTGGTCTATCCATCCAAAAAAGACAGAGCGCAATTGGTATATCGACCCAAAAAAGACAGAGCGCAATTGGTATATCGACCCAAAAAAAACAGAGTGCAATTGGTATATTAAAAGGTAATTTTAAGCGCAGTTGGTAAACTCCCAAAAAAATATTGGGTGGAACTTACCCCCAGTGCCCCACTCCCCTTTCTTCGGCACTGATGTTCATATATACCTGTAATTTTTATAGTGAGCGAGGAAAGCACTAACGTGTAGGGGTGACAAGAACGAAATAATATTACGAAATTGCTTACAAGTAGTGTGTTGAAAACGCCACCGTGGACCAGTTGAGTTTCACTGGAGAGACTGCTTGGAGAAAAACCACTCTTACCAAAAAATGATAAAATGTCTTCCATAAAACTGAACATGAGCTAGATAATATTATTCAAATATAGTGATGTAAAGCGTTTGTAAATATATTATGCTAATTACTTATTATATACTCGCCGAATCGACGCATTAATAGTTCATAGATATATTTTGAGTATAATAATTTAATAGGTATATCCTACCGATAATTAGTTAAGATCACGCGATATCAAAACTTCGTCTATATGGTTATTCAATCAAAATCGTAATAAACTCCAACTGAAATGTTGTTATGATTATGATGCTTGTATATTGATTACATATAATCTATATAATATAATAAAATATAAGCCTGAACGTAAGATTACATTATTTTGATTTCCTTTAGTTTATTGAACTTGAAAACCATACAATAAGCACATACGTTGTGTTGAAATCTTTAAGGTATATTTTTAACAATTAATTAGAAATAATATCAACTATCAAGATAATAATAATATTGTTATTTTTCAAAAACATATAAATATTATAATAATAATATTATATTGTTGTAAGACGGCGCTTTGTATATGCAATTTTAATACAAAACAATGATTTGAAAGCAAATACGTCATACGTACCCACCTGTTTCATGTAAAATAAAATAATAATTTATCAATTAATAATATCACGATGTAACATGTTTCATGTTAATCAACTCCGTCCAAGTGCAATATTATAAGAAAAAATAGGTTAATTTTCTTCAAAAACGGAATGATTATAATTTCGAATATAACTTGAAGGAAAATACAATAAAAAAATACAAAAAAGTTGACAGATCCAATTGCGTGGACTCATCAATAAAGGGAGGACCTCCTCCCTTAAAAAAAAAAAAATTATGATCGGACTAAAATAGATTTGCATCGTTTCATATATTATAGGTTTTGTCCGATATTCCGTGTGGGTGATACGCGCTTTGAACATAATAATGATATTGGGTCATTGTCTGGCATATTATAATATTATTTACAGTCACACACGTAATCGAAACCGTTAGTCGATTTAATTTACAGGAATTTACAACACGTTGCATTCCAATTTCGATTTAATCCTAGCTATATAATATGCTAGACGACTGTAACATACACGTTTCGGATAGTATTTTACACGTTAACGACGTAATAATAATTAATCGTATACCTAATAACTATTAATGTACAATTTTAGTGTTTTTGTATAATTAAGTATATTTTAGATTCTGAGTGGAGCGATGGATGCATTGATCTTACAATGATGTTTTTTATTTAAATTTTTGTCTGTGTACATGATAAGTAGTTGAAATAATGCTACGATTTTCAACTTCAGTATCTTGTTCGATGGTAAATGAATCTAGTTGGTGCAATGGGGAGGTGAAAATTTAAAATTACCAGTAATTTTCAAAAGCGCAAGAAAAACAAATTATAATTATGAAAAAACCGGAATTTTTACACAAAATCAGTTTTCGACAATCAATAATCAATTATTATGGTTTCTAGTGTAACTCTAAAACAAATAACCGTAAATACATGAAATATTGACTGAGTGTTTTTATTATGATTCTGTATAGATAAACGATAGCACATGATATTTACGGAAATAAATTTTCTATGAAAGTCTATACGATTTTATCCGTAGGGTAAAAAATATTGAACATTAAATAAAGGGATCCTAATATATTGTTAAAATAGCAGTTCAAAAATATTAAAAACCAGTATTCACAATTTTTTTTTTATAAGCATTTAAGGTTCAAATTAATAGAGACGAAATAAATTTTAATAATTAGTTTTTTTTTTAGATAAAATAGAGTACCTATTTACAGTCTGTAATATTTATACAATACAATAAGTAAATTTGATGGCTAATATAATGTACATAACATGAAATGGCGTAAGGAAGGAGGCCCACCAGTTTGGATACCCTCTAACTTGAGGGATTTTGTAGTTAAAAATTTATAAAATATTCAACTTCAATAGCTAAGAATTGGAAATTTAAAACAAAGTTCCACGTAAATATGTTATAAATTACCTTATTAAAAATAATACCATCAAGTATACTAAGTAATATCATAGGCCGACTGACCGACTTCGCTCAGAATTATATTTCTTATAGGTACAATGATATTATATCATTGAATTCAAATTTTACACCATCCATTACAGTGACCCACTTATAATCTATTGTACAGCAGAGCAACATCCACTTGCCCACCTTTTTTATTGTTACTATTGAGAACAAACGCTGCAACAACTGGGTCATTAGCATGTATACACTACTCTTACATTGGCAACAGATAATATTAATCATAATTATTGGCTAGGTAATTAAATATATCATGAGTGTAGGCAAACAATACGTATTTTATATTATTTTCTGTCTATTATTTTTGAGGAAAATGTTTTTAAAATTCACCGAATACAATAATATATTATTGTATTTCACTAGGTTTAATTCTTAGAGTTCACGTGTCTACCAGAGTATTAAAATAAGTACTAGGTACCTACTAATAAAGCATTGTAAGTGTTTTCACGGAAGTGCATAAAATTATATTGTGCGCGTACAGTTCCGCACGACAAGTAGGTCTGGCTCACTCCACAACTACTTACTGTAATATTATATATTTATATAAGTTGTTTCTTTATGTCACATAATTTTTAATCGGAATTCGCGCATTGTGCTTTCGATCAAAGAGAATTCAAAATTGGTTTTTCAGTGGATAACTCAAAGTGATTACTTGAGTATTCCTGTATTAAGTATTGTGTCCGTAATATATTTCTATGGCAACTTTCTTTAAAGAGAGGGAGGGAGAAAGATACAAAAAATGAATACCATGTAAAAATATTGGAATTTATTCCTACTAATTTTTTTCTTTTGCGTGCCCTGGAATATCATCATAATGCGTACCTTCCCGATGGAACACTATACTTGCTTGATCATCGTTGATCAAAAAATGGCATATTTTTTAAATCTTACAATTATTTTCTAGTGTAAGTTTCATTCGTTTCGTGGATTTTTTCTTTTTGACGGTACGCCGAACAGACAGGGTTTTCCCGTCACACTTTTGTTCAGTTTATATACTGTTTATTATATTATATTGTGTCAATCAATACGTGACGGTGAGTAAGTGATAATCTATCTATTTACAAAATAATAATTTAGTGTATTATATTTTAGTTGTATATAACATAGTATAATAGATAATCAATTCTCACAAAAAAATATTTTAATTCAGAAATAATAATAAATGCCAATATTTCGACTGTTCATACGTTATGATGTTTTATTATCGTAAAAATAAAATCAGATATTAGTGCAATATTGTTTTCTTCGAGAAAAAAAGAAACATTCAAGCATTATAATAACATGTTTGTCCATCAACAGTCGTATTATTTCGAGTTATAATTTATTAGCGTAGCTATTATTAGCCTATATTGCATATTATGACGTGTTATACTAAAAAGCTATTCAAACTAAAACATGCATTAGATTTATTATGTCCATTACACGTGCGTAGTTTTATCAAATAATAGTTTTGCGACAAACTGTGATTATTTATCTGCAAGTACATTCTTGCGGAGTTTAAAATAAAATTTGCAGATCTGCATTTTGTACTTCGTTGGGAAAGTCATAAAAAATTATGATACCTTGCTGATACTCATTTAAAACCGACCAGAGCTTCAGGAAATGGTTAGTGGAAACATTAAATAAAATTATGTCAACAATCTTAATTGTTCTCTGGGTAACTATATACGACTTTTATCGCGCTACAATACGATTATTAAAGCTGCCAGTGTAGTAGGTATACGCGCCTCCTCGTCGACTATTTAATTATGCAATTGTACGACGATCACCCTATAATCCAAAGCGAAGAAAAACATTATACACGCAACCTTGACCGAAAATCAAAAATAATTTTACACAGAAAGTTTTTGTTTTGCCGTCAACTTAGCTTTTGAGAAAGACACTATATTCTTATCGCATCTCGTTTATTTCTACACGCTGACTGCCATGTCATAGGTTAGGTCAGTACACCCACCCTGTGCTGGTTTGAATATATTATGCAATTAATAACTGAATGAGTTTTGTTCGAAAACTATACCAATTCCATTTTAATAGCCACCGGCGAAAAAATAGGTACCCATGTCTATTGTTTGCAATAATAATACGGTACTTTGTTGATTAAACTTACCGGTATGGTGGTATAATATAACGGTTTCGCGTTGTATAATAATATTATATACTGTGTGACACGAGGGTCCAACAATTATTATTTAACGGCTTACATATTATTATTAGAAAATAATAAATTTATATTAAAGTACGATAACCTAACCCGTCTTGCGGGGAGGTGCTGGGGGGGGGGGTAGGGCGGAGTTCAACGGATCGTGTGCGGAGCAAGTATATACAGACTGCAGAGACCCGTCGACGCGATAACCCCGACGGACGCTAGCCCGTCGTCGGAGACTTAAGTTCCGATGCCCGGGGTCGGTGTGGCGACCGGAGGTATAATAAAGTGTGTCGACCGCGAGATTACAGACGGATTAGAATACGGATCACACGGCGGGTAAACGGTCGGCATGGCGAGTAGGAGACTGCGGTGGCGATATCCAGGTCGTGTGACATCTGTGGCGGCCGAACGCTATATAGTGATACCGGAAGTACGCCTCTCGTATTATAATTTCGCACAGGTCCACCGCGTCACAGCATCAGCATTGGCGCGTAGCGGAAGCTACAGTTATATAATACATCCCGACAGAAAACAATAGTCGCCACTCTCTCCGCCATCCTGCTGCTAGACGGACCCCCCTCCCCCAACCCCATCAAACCGATTGTGGAGCTGGTCGCATTGTTCTCTCGGCCGATCCTGAAATTCATCCGATCTGCAGGGCCCGCGGGGAAAACCTCATCCTGCGGCTATGTATGTGTTATCATCATCGTCACACGCCTTATTAGTAGGTTACCTAACCACCCACCTTATATCGTCGTGAATGCAGACCGACTGAGTGTCGCCATCAAGCCGATAATTAACTGTTGACACGCACACACTTATCTGATGTAATGTAATTCACGAATATTTGTGATTGGGTTTCGAGTGTAGCCCGGTGGGGGGGGGGGGTGATTGTGGACAATATAACGATATGGTGTTTATGTCTACTTACTTATATTTTATTATTAAAACATTATGTAAATCAAAAAATCAAAACACTGAACATTTTATGGGATGAATACACTACACGGAACCATAATGTTGTGTGTAGAAAATAATAACAGTGCCTAATACCGAATTGTCATAATTGTTATGATTTTTTTTTTTACGTACCTTCTATAAGTTGTTGATGATTTGAACATTTCCCCTTTTTACGATTATAATTAATAACTACATTGCAGACTACTGCTACTAAGATACGATTTAAAAAATGCATTATTCACAATAAACTATTTTTAAAAAGTATTCGAAAACTATTTGCCGAATGTAGATTTGTTAAAAATGTGACGCTCATTATTTTTGTGTGTTCAGTAATTACACCAACACGATTCGACCAATAAATGTTAACATAATGTGTTAGGTCAGACAATCAATGGATTCTCACTTATTACTTTGACTATTTATACAAATATTGTTGAATGAAAAAAATCATCGTCGGAGACCTGTCTAAGAAAAAAAAGAAAGAAAAAAATAACTTTTCGGACCGAAAATAATCGAAAATGAACAAAAAACATAATTTGATCATTAAACGTTTAATATTAAACGTTCTTGTCTAAAAATCTATAGCGTACTATGTGTTAATCGGTTAGATATTATAAATCGAATTAAATAAAAACAAATTTTATCCATTTATTGTGTTTTTCAAAGTATTTCCCATTTTAAACGTCGCAATGCGTTATATACATTACGTCGTACATTTTGTTGGTCATTCAAGAAGTTGAATGAAATAATTGTCATGATTAATTCTTGGAGATGAATGAGTACAGCTGTAGTGTTTGGGAACATGACATATGACACGTTTAAACTGGACATTTTGTTCTATATTTTGATATATAGCTGACTTACGATATGGTATACATTTTTATATTTTATGTATTATGCTCATCTAGTTATCAGTTTTATTCTGCGATCCAATATATTATTTAATCATTGAATATAATATAGCATATTGGTGTATTGGTATAATAATATGGTTGAACAATTGAACCAATAACATTATATTATAATTTAATTATCGGACTAATTGAGTAATATGAAAACGGAAATAAACCTTGAACAGGATATAATTTTATTTGTGTACACTGTAATCACTGCGTAACATGTTGCAGGAATTAAACGTAAAAAGTAAATTCATTCGTTTAAATTTGTTTTTGAACATGTAATATTAGTATATGAATTATTTTTAAACAGTATTTTTTTTTGTACTTAGCGGCTACATTTTGGATAAAGCTAATATTTTATTTTTTCCATTGTTTATTATATTCACAAATGCGTGGGTGGTTTTATAAAAACAATGTGGTCATTATGACTGCTTAAAATTGAGTTAAATAACAGATTATAATTAATACTACTTTTTACAACTTAAAAGTTAAAATATAAAGACTGATAAAAAATATGAGAGGCAAGAAATTATAAAATAAGATTTAAAAATGTCTTGTCAATCACTAATTTTTAATTTAATAATAATTCATTCGAGAAGATGGTGTTAAAAGAGTATTTAAAATAATTATGACATCCAATGGGATTAGCTAATAAAAATTGCGATGACATTGGAGTGTTAAAATTTGAAATTAATGATAAAACGCCGTATTAAGTAGTATTATTTATTATCAAGCTTGTTTTTTAAGTTAACTTATAATATGTTAGTTTTTTAGTCATGTTGTATCTAGTACCTACTAACATTATATTCATATAATTTTCCTACTGTAAAATGTTGACAAATTAATATTAATTACTATTACCATAACCTCAATTTTTTCAACCTAATAACTATTATATGAACTTAACAAATTACAATTTACAAGGGTAATCATCACTACAATAATTAATATACAAAAACGGTATTTGGAAAATGTATAAGGTCATTAATAACTAATAAATAGGTATACTTAAAAATAATAATAATTAGAAATAGAATAAATTAAATATTAAACGAAACAATGAAGATGAGTATGCTAGGTGAATCACACTATACAATGTATTGAAATAAAATACATTGTCTTACCTAGTAAATCTAATTATAATTTATAATGGTCTAAAATAGATAGGAATCTTACTTAACTAACACCGCATAAATGTATATTTGGTAATAGTAGAATTTAGTTATTACGATAAAAAAATAACCATGATGAGTTGCCTGCATAAGTCACCTTCATCATACATAAACATTTTCAAAAAAATGATTTGCTTTAAAACTTACAGTAAAGAAAGATTGGCTATCATTTGAAAAAAGTAGTTTGTATCCCTACAGAACATTCCTTAAATGGCGTTCAATTAACATATTTGAAACTTTGTTCTTAAGTAAGTACTATACTTGAAAAATCATCTAATCGAAATTTGAATACATTTATTAGCTGATATTGAAAAAATTGTGCTGAGGAATATTGATGAATCCCCAAAGGTTGTTAGCACTTATTCATGGTATACCTGAAATTGATAAATTTTTATATTGATCTACCTAGTTATATTATGGATAATTATTTTTAAGCTTTTTTGAATACTAAATATAATTTTTTTGTGTCGAAAAACTAGTGTCTTTTGGCCGTCTTATTTTTATTCCTTTAGCGAAAGGTCAGAACAAGACTGACCACAAATTAAATATTACGTAAATGTTCCATGACTCGCATATATGTTATTGGTTAAACCCAAAACTAAATTCGGTCATACCTATGTTACCTAGTACGACAGAAACATACACACAAACAAATGTATGATTTGTATGAGCTGAGAAAGCACTTTACTAAATATATAATTTAACCTACTTTTTCTACTTTCTAGCTGCAGCACGTGTTATATAACAAAATTCTCTTTTACAACTTATTCATACTGAGTCGCGCGGCTAATTTTTTAATTCTAATTTTTTCATACAGCAAAAATGGGGAAATTGTTTTGACCTTTGACTCATATTCTGAACGAGGCTGAACGAAAATAAAGAACCCCCGTGAGTGTATATTGTTACATATCATTGCCATTTTGTTTCAACACATATTATATGTGCTAAAAGTGCAAATTCTAGATATACTGTACTTGGTGTTCGGAAAATAAAGCAATTGAAAGAAGGCGTGTGATAAAAAAGCGTGAAGAAAAAAAGCGGAAAAAAAATGCAGATCTAAGAGTAGGTATACAATTATTATCATCACTCCGTAGTCCGTATACTGATATTACAGGGCATTATATTATAATCTTTCTAAAATTATATTCTAATACCTGAACGCTTTCCCGAGCTACGAGATTATAGTCCACTGACGAATGACACATCATATACAACCACATACACGTTAGTGAAATGTTAGGAAATCAATAAAATTTTCACTACGGACTTTATCTTGTAATATTTCAAGCTTGATCCGAAAGCCGGCTTACAAATTTCATTTTATAACGCTGGGCTACAATCACCTTACGGGAGTTTACCTAGGAGAAAACTAATTTGCGCACACCATTTATGCGACTCCTTCGCACATTAATTTACAAACAACAATTATTATTATCATTTTTCAAATATTATATTCCATACTACAGGTACCATAGTAAAAATAATAATAATATAGGACGGGGTATTGAGGTTCTTACGTGGAGTGTTTAACCTACAAGTTCACGTACTTAAACATTGAAATATACTTACGTATTCAATTTGTAATAACTAAAAATAAACTCGTATGCAATTTTCCTCTGCCTTATTATTATATAAGACTGTTCATAACTATACAGTACAACTTGATTCTAAATACCCCGAAAATATAATTGTAAAATTTTTTTGATTTCTTTAATTCATGAAATTTGAATACCACCTAACGTTTTCTTCATTGCATATTTTTTTTACCATGACATTCATCGTTGTAGGATGCGGTGTAGTCACTATGCAAATTAAAATTTGATATTCATATTATACACTCCTGATCGATATATCCGCAACGACTCGAATTTGTCCAGTTTGGATTCCTCCTTTCTCTTCAAGGTGGCCGTATTGGCTCCGACCCGATGCCTATATTTTAAAAAGTTTTTTTTTATCCGAACACAGCGCAGACAGCGAGTGGCCTCTCGGGTATCACTATACCAGACTCATAATGGGACTCAATACAGTCACTTAATCGCCGGGAAGGTTACACACCCGGAGCCGATACGGACAAATTAACGTCTAGCGGAACCCGATACGTTATCATCCGCTCTAATAAGGTATTATTATTATAAGGCTACACGTTTTCCGGCGACGCGTAGGTCCTGTAGTATTCTAGGAGTAACGAGTCGTAGACGATTCTCCGTGTATACCTGGGTCACCGGAGGGTGGTGAGTTAAGGGAAAATAAAACGAGAGGAGAGAGAGAACGTGTGACGGACGATAAAGCGAGGACGAAGGACACACGTGGCGTGTGTGAAGTACGCGTGAGGAAAAAATCGCCAATGGCAAATGGTATAGTCCTTCATATATATATATATATATGTATATATTATGCGCGCTGAAAAATAATAGTTTTATTTTTATTTTTAATGAAGACGTCTGCCGAGGGGCCCAACAAACACTCGACGTTTCTAACCCCTATGGTGTAAATGAATTTAACGAACGGGGGGAGCACAGAGACGAACAAAAAAAATAAAACGAATGCGAACGCGTTGAACGACACTGACGACGGAGTCGCAGGGCCGCCGCGATTTCATAGCCGACGACTCGGAAAAATGTGTATACAATTCCCATTCCAGGTACACCGAGGTAGTGGTATACGGTTCGAGGCTCATTTATCCCTGCAGATACGCGGACCCGACGAAAGTATATATTTTATTTTTTTTCCCTTCAATTTCTCCGTTCCGGTCACGGCGTCGACGGCGAATCCGCGTATCACTCGACGCCGGCGTAATTTAATATCGCATATTTTATGTATTATTATTATTATTATTATTTTTTATACGCTTTCCCCGTTTTTGCCAAACGATTGAAAATTACTTTTGAAATATATAATACGCAATGTGTTCAATAAAAGGGAAATAAATGATTATATTTTATGAAAATGAGTACTTACCATATTTATCACTTGAAAATGATAATTTTTAATTTGCATTTGAGCTGTCCCTTGAACTATATTGACGGTCGAATTTCCATTTTTCAGAGCAAAGAAAAAAAATTCGATGCTAATTCTTTTTTAATAAAATATGTTTGTATGTATATATGCGTGTACAAGTAAACATTCAAACAATGTATAGGTTACCTTTATAAAAGTATTTTGTTTTCAGTTTTATTTGCCAATTTCCGAAAACTATGTTTCGATCAAAAATGTCTGATACATTTTTCTCGAAATTCTGAAAAGTAAAATAAAACTTATTATTCGGTGTAAAAACGGCAATGACGTGGTCAGATGATACCTATACAGTGGTTTATAGTTATTTTTTTGCATTAATGTTTTTATGCTGCCGGTTTGTAAATAGAATTATTCCAGCTTGTGTGAAAATATTGAAATGGGAAATCAGTGACCTGAACTGAAGGCCAAATATTATATCCGTTGAAGCATCTAAAAATAAAAGAGGGAAAAATGTTCGTGTTTTGCTGTTAATAATATTGACAGTTCAAAAGTGTTCAGAGAAAACATTTATTTACAAAACCGTTACCCCTGCATCGAATCAATTGATTTTTCATTTCAAACGCTTACAAAAACATATTAATCTAATTAAATTATGGTTGAGTAGAGCCGTTGTCAAACAATGTCCTTAAAGCGTCGTCGAATTAAACTACTACAATACTGAGATTAAAATTAAAATTAAATAATCATGTTACATTTAACATTTATTTTTTTTGTTTACTTTTTATTTATTTCAAACATTTGAACTAATCAATATTAATTAAATCAATTAAAGTTACTCAAATATAATAGAACAAATTACATTATTTTTAGACGAATAGATCATTTGAAAAAATCGTTTAATAGTCGCTTTTGAACAATAGAATATTAATATTAGGTATTATTATCGTTTATAGAAAAACAAAATAAGTCAAAATATATAAAAGGGAAAAAAATTCTTATGCTTATATTATATAGGTATCTACGATATAAACCATAAAGTATAAACACATAATTGTATTTATTTTTATATTGCTTCATAAAAGTTTGCTCGTTTAGTTTTTATAGTTATTGGGGCTTATGGCCTATGGGTATGTGAAGCTATACATACATAATTATTACTAAATATTTTAAAATATGGACTCTAAAACAAAATCCGATTGAATATCAATAAAAACAATAAAATAAAACAACATGAAAACACTGGATACATTAGTCATAACCAAGTAATTATTTATGGAAATTATATTATTATTTATGTATACTCGTATCCATCAAACAATATTAAATAAAATATTTCTGTCAAAACTTCAAAAACAAAAGGTCAAATCAGATATGATATATTCAGTTGAAACGTATAAATTAATTATAGTAATGATAATTATAGCTTCACGGGTATAATTTGCACGTTGTAACTTGTAATCTGATATTAATAAAATATAATAAAAAAATTACCTACCTATTACAGCATTGTACATTTCTTTTTTTTTTTAATAAAACAATACATGGTCAATCGTTACGAGTGATCAAAACGTATCAAAAATACGAGCAAATCATCTAAAGTTTAAATGGTTATGAGTTATAGTAATTATGAAATACTTAATACCTAATTGATTAACTGCCGATTAAAAAATATTAATAACTTAAAATTCTACCTGTTAAATATTTTACTCTAAGCATGATCATGTTTTTAATGTTGGTAGTATATATAGGTACCAAAGGAAATTTATTGTTTTTTTGGTATTTTAATCTTAATGTTGAAACTTATGAACAATATTACCTTGAAAGCTTTTTTTTAAAACAATTATCATCGGTCGAATTCTTTAAGAATTGGTTCCAATCTCTTCGTAGCGAAGTCAGTCCCCGGAAGCGCTAGTTGTACAAACACTGCGTCTTAAAACTAAGGAATGAAATAATAAAGTAGTGGAAAAAATATAGATATAATAAGTATATCGTACTTCTGAAGTCAGTCATTAAGAGTTCTGGGTATTGGGTAAGCGATACCAGGTTCCGAGTAGGTCATCTATTTTATATGTTATCTGTGGGATATACATAGATCATGTACAACGGTTTTAGCTACTTGTGTATCGCAATATTGCTTGTTTACCGAGCTGTGTCAACAATTAAACTCACCACTCATTACATTTCAGGAAACCAAGGGTTACTGCGCGTGCGTCGTGCCAAAAATCACTAAAAACTATTAACGGGGGGGGGGGGGGGGTGTTTATTTTGGACAAGGTAAATGATTAAACGTAGCTCCATTTATTGTACATTATCTAGGTGGTATACCTATCCACCTTGGATAACTGATATGATAAATGTTGCAAACATTGAGACAAAAACAAAAAAAAATAGGTGATTCAAAACCAGCGCGGACACTTTGTACACTTTTACCGATCAAACGACCACGGTCACTCCGCGTAATGTATTGTAATTTATCGCGTTGAATCACAAAAAATAACTCTGTTTATTCTCCACGATAATCATTGTTATATGCACCTATATATAGTACACAAGTTTCGACTAGTGCGACGATTCCAGCAGTACCTACCTATAGTACCTACCCATTATAACTAACGTAATCGCGTTTCGGAGTCGGCGGCGGCGGAATTTGGATAGCGAATTCGGGGCTTCCGAGAGACGGTTGTTCATATATTGATACCGTTTGATTGTTGCACGGTGATTACTTGTTTGCTGTGTAAATATCGTCTACGCTCGGTATTCGGTTTATAATAGTTTGCCAAGTTAACAGGGAGAGTCGGAAAATATTTACTAATTATCGCTGCCACGGTCGTAATCTCGGTCGCGTTTTCCGCGAAACGGATTGCACGCCGCGGAGTTCTCCTCAAATGATCAAACAGCGAAACCCTTAGATGTGTGTTCGTCGGGTATCGCTATTGAGACGTTTTTCTCGTAGTTAGTGGTTGTTGTACATACGGGACCGAGGTCCTATACATGGCAAGGAGTCGTCGTCGCAGCTTTGTATGTCGCACCACCCACGCATACTATCATAATATTACGTAAATACCTATTTACGTGAATATGAGTAGGTACACGCGATTATGTGTGTGTTTAATAACATATTTTAAGCGTTTTCACTATTGTTCTAATATCCTCCGCCACCTTATACCGTGATACACGTACCCTACCACGCCATTCCAGCCGATTATAATATTATATATTATACATCATATATGTACGTAAATAATCCAATCGGAATAATATGCTGTATAGGAATATAATACATTTATATGTATATATATAGCATATATATAATTTGTGTGTATATATAATATGGGTGTACCTCCAACGAATGCGATGATTATACCACTCGAATAGGTTTCGTATCTACACGCACGCGAGCAAGGATACCGAAAACAATGATAATATTAAATATTAACTTCTCGCAAAACCGTTGTCTTCCTGCTTAAACCTACGGAATTTAATATTTTTCTCTGCGTAGCCCCCACTTACATTTTATCAAAAATAATCATATTCCGTAATCAATAATATAACCATAGTAGTCGTCGACTACGAAAGCTCATCTTATTCGGCTTACACTGTCGTTATTATTATTTTTACTTTCGTCAGAAAACAAATACAAATGTACAGTGTTCCGATTTTGTAAAATCCTAAAAAATAAATTAAAAACGAAATTCCTCTAAAGTATATTAATGTTATACAGTACAACGTGATATCATAACGCACATCGATGGAATTTAACATAATATAATATTATGAAATATTTTTGTAATAATATAGTGTGATGGGAAACTGTTGTAAAGATAAGGCCACGGTCACTGGTCGATAACGTGGACGGGACTTTTTTTACCCGAAAATGACCTTTCCTCTTTCAACCAAATATTTCAAGACTGCTTTCCATTTTTGCCCAACAAAATTAATGTCTGTTTTGCCCACGTTTTCATCATAAAGACTTTGGGAAACACTTACATTAAATTATTTATTTGTCTAAATCAGTTGTATAAAGCCATGAACCCAGAGATTACGTATTTTATTGCTCTCCAAAAAGTTTTATTGTGTTTGTGTGATTTTAAAATATCATAAATAAAATAAATTTTAAAATCATAAATAATACATTATTATTAGTCGGTATTATATAAATTATTTATTTATTATTATTTTTTCACTTTTCCAGACCTTGAAGATTCATCGCCGCTTCCATTACACCTCTCCGTACCTCCCTGTACTTCGCCAGTTGTTCACCTTATATTATTTAGTTAGTATTATAAAATTAGATGGAATAATAATTATTTAATTAAATCGATTGAATTAATAAAATCATACTGATAAATGTCTACTGTGGTATATTGTTGGACGTTTTGCTAATTTCTTCGTTGTAACAAAACGATTCAGTAGTCCTTGTCAATTCTAATGAAATAGTGTTGTGTATATAGTACCATACTAATCGCTTGGAATAAAGTATGAACAATCTTCTCAGATTTAAGAGTCGGTTAATCATTCACGGTAATATAATTTATACTTCCCTACCTTCAACACAAGCGATACGCTAAGGTGATTAAACCGAAAAGAAATATTAGAAGTACCTACTGTACAATTATTTGGTTTTGATAGATTAATAATATTCTTGGGGAGAACAGAAATCATTTTTAAAATAATAATATTTTTTAATGAAAAGAGTCGGTTGGCGAAAAGGGAAAAATTATCATATTATTATAAAATATAATATGGAGAATATAGATACCAGCCGCAGGTTCGAATATCATTATAGTCTATTACCATTTACCATTGTACCGCTACTGAGTCGGCACTGAGCACACTAAGCACTACATGTACGTATTACAGTCCAAACACTAGTTGGGAGGTCAGCTGGGTCAGCTTTTTTTTTTTAATTTCGACCGATGCATCATGCACGTACATTCTATATATACATACGTCATGTACATAAACATACATATATTATGTATACACGTGTGCGTGTGTAATATTATGGTTTACAAGTATATTTGCCGGTGGCGATGTCGGTTTTCAAGGGGAAAAAAGACGCTCGTCGTATAGTGCCACTGATATTTCATTTAATCCCGTTGGATTCTTCCCTCCGTGACGACGACCCTTCCAACCCACGTCCTTCACTTCGTCTGGCGCTCATCCCGTGTCTATATACATGCGCACACGTATACATGTATATATAATATATTTATATATATGTATATAATATAATATACACTCATACTCAAATTGCGCGCGTTCAGCACACGTATCACATACATATATATATATATTTTATACATAGTGATTTTTATTTAATATCGAAACTGTTTTGTAATGCTCACGGTGTACGCGTAACGGTGCTCCTTACTCCCCTTATGCACACACACACACACACACACACACACACACACACACACACACACACACACCCGCAGCGTGTATCTCGTTAGCGCAGCTGAACGCCTTGTCATGTCCCATTACCGAATTCTCTCCTACCGCCGTCGTTGCACATAGCGCTCGCGGGACGTTAATTTAACGGGCCTGTCACGTCGAAAAAAAGTGTCTACGGCACAGCGGCGGCGTCACGCTTGAGATTTTCTTTTTCGTTTATTTACCTTTTTTTTTTTCTTTTTTTTTAAATTACGGGTGTGCGTGTCTCGTCGCCAAACCAAATTACCACTAACGATTCCCTGTCAAATCGGCGACGGCATCGGCGGTGGATGGCGTGTGCGAATATATTTTGTAATAAAAATATAATATATACTACACAGTCGCGGCGTATAAACGGAGGATCGGAAAAATGAAAAATAAAAATAAAAATAATAGTACGCATTTCCGTACCACCGAAGAGATTTTCGTGTTGATTGAAGAACTGAGATTTATAATATAATATTTCGATTTGTCGGTCAGTATAGTAATATTATGTACATAAATTGTCGATGAACGTACAACGATAGTATAAGAAAACAACTATAAACTGCACGGACAAACGAGATAAATTCGCTAAATAATTGAGTAGGTAGGTACCTAGATACATAAAAAAAAGTCACGATATCGACAGTATGTTTGTTTTATTTTATTCACATCACTTGTATCTGTATGCCAATGATTGTATTAGTACTGAGTACTAACTACAGTCTTAGTAGTTAATTGATTTTAGTCGGGAAAGGCTTGAAAACACTGTGGCTCGTCCGTGTCGTCTGGCCTACAATAACATAATATGGTGCTGGGAAGTGATCCCTTCTATTGTATAGTTTAGTTGTGTCGTACTAGGGGCCTAGCATGTGTGTCTGCCGGTCGTGGCTATGGTGGGTGGTATATATTATGTGATTTCAAATTCGGTCTGGCTGTGCTGTTTTCAAACATTAGGTATATTTTATAGGGTGTAGATTTTATTTTTTCGTATTATCGTTTCAACCGGCGGTGTTATTATATTTGTATGTACAAGCATATTGTGATCTATTAACGGTTCCTCGATCATTATTTCAAAAATTTAACTTTCATTAAAAGTATTTTTTTCACACTATTTGATGTGACCGCAAACCAACATTTTTGAAAAAAATTGCATTTAATACAATTTTATATTCTGAGCGATGAATTTATTGAATTCACAATGATGTATGTTTTATTGTTTTTTTATTATTTGTGTCTGTGTACACGATAAGTAGGAAATCAAAACAATACTTCGATTTTCTACAATAGTGGTATGAAAATGAATCGAACTGGTGCATTGGGAAGGTCAAAATTTAAAATCCTTATTATTTATTAAAAATTGAAAAAAAAAATAAGGAAAAATGAGCATTTTTACGCAAAACTTGTTTTCGACAAAAACGTTTTTAGTTTTTGGTTTAACTCTAAAAAACCATAGATACATGCAATTTCCACTGAATGTTTATATACTAGTAATTTCTATGCACCATACAGTTTTTTAAATCACGATTCTTTTTGATTTATTTATAATTATAAAAAAATTTCGAGTTATATTAGTTTTTTAAAATTATTGTCAATAAAATATTTATGCTCTGTTAAAAATTTTTAAAATATAATACAGAAACGTTGTATTATAAACTGTTGTTAGTGGATGTTAAAAAAAAAAAGTTAAAGACGAATCCACAATACATTTTTTATGATCGTCTGAAGTAAAAATTACGATAAAATGTATTTATTGAAATCAAGAAAATTGGGTAAATTATTTAGAATTAAAAATTCATAAAAAGATTTATTTTTTTTATCAAAACTTTTAAAATATAATACAAGATAGCCTTTAAGTTTTTCTAAATTTAACATGAAAAAAATAATTGATAAGGAAGTTAAATTACATTTTACGAGTGTTTGAACTTATACATTGAATATTCACCCGTAAATTAACAAATTCTCATAGATAGATTTTCTTATTTCGTTGTTATTCAAAAACTAGTAACATTATAGATACTTGAAATTTACACCAAATGTTTATTTTATCATGATAAAATCACTTGATAAAATGTTCAAAATATTTTGACTCATTTTAAAGAGTGAACGGAAATTTTCAATTTTTTTAGTTTTTTTTTTTTATAAATGTCAATACAATTTTATTCATTGGGTCAACAACAACTTTTTCATAAGAATTTAAAGTTCAAAAGTTGACGAAGTTTATTAAATTGAAAATCAAAAAATTATTTAGTAGTGACTAGTGAGCCATATGCCAAATATAATTTTATAACATCAGCAATAAAGATTTCTGGTAAACATGATAAAAACTAAAATTTGATATCTTGGAATTTAAAATGTGATAATATAGGTAATGTAATTATGTGGTATAGTCGTGCTGTCTTTTTTGTTGTTGTTGTATTAATTTCATAACAACTGGGACAACTCAATTTTTTTAATTGGTAGTATTAAAAAAAGCACCAGTATGTTGGTACTCACAGCATAAATCAATACAAAATTAAAAGTTGAGAAAAAATTCAAAGCTAGGTACGTTTCCGATGAGGATTATAATATTATATGTCATGAGTAAGATGTAGCGAACGCGAGTATTTAAGTCAAAAGTAAACAGCAATATGTCGAAGGTATTTTCACGAATACAGAATTAATACAATATGACATATTATAAATATCAATCGGCGCATATGCGTGAGATGTATTGACGTCTTATTTTGCAAGACAATTCACATATAGGAACTCCAGTGCGGGTTATCGCGATAACTGATGAAAACAATAATTTGATTTTACGCGAAATACGCGTCGCTTATATGTTTTCAGGAAATACATGACGGGATTCCGAAGACCTTAACTCCGTGTCAGCAATACTACACCGAACAATAATAATATAACTTCTCGTGCATTATGCCACTGGATATCATGCAGCGAATGAGTGGTGTCCGCCGTGTGGTAGACACGCGAGTCGATTATCGGTATCATAATAATATTATATACCTACGTTAAACCTAATTGCCATGGCCGGTAGATGGGGTGTGGCATGATTGAGCTTTGGGGTTGGATGGAGGGGGTTGAAGAAGTTTGAAATTGATTAACGCGCCCGCGTTTATCACGTACGAGTGCATGCGTCCGTACATCGTCGTCGCCGTCGCCGTCGAAAGAGCTGATTAATCACTTAAACCATTATATACGTACACCGTATAATAATATATACTATCACAATATGTGACTATGATATTATAATATAATATATTTGATAAAATCGCTATCGGCGGACCGGAGTTTGTCTTGTAATCGTATAAAAGACACCATATTATACATACGAGTAGGTGCGTTTATAATATGACTGTGATTGAATTAAAACGGTTTGAAATATACCTACTCGCTTCCTCACTGATATAGTCTGAGTTATTTTATCCAGCAGTAAAAATAAGAATTAGGTTCAACCATCTACGGTTATCCAAAACCGTCATCACATCATAAACGTAATAACATGACTAGGATGTGGTTTAATAGTATAATTATGTGCGCACAAATTAAATATCTGTAATAGTTTGACCCAGATAAGCTATTTAAAAAAAAAAAAAAACTTTATATTTTAGTATACTATGCTCGCCGTTGAGGCGTCGTTGATGGTTGAAAATCAATATTATAGTTTACCGACACAGAGGAGTGAACAAGTATATTATTTTGCGAAAGCAAAAGAGCTAAAACAATTATAGCCAAAATATTTATAGCTATATATATATATGATTATATAGTATGTATCTACAATACTATGTTCCTATCGTTTCTGGTATCAACCGCGTCGGTATCGTTGTAACTGTAAAATTACAAAACAAAATATTATACGAGTACCTCTCAACTGCTCAACTGACCATAACGTGTATCTATATGTGTAAATTGTGTAATCCATTTTATATAAATATAATTGTATTCCCGAAAACTAGTTTTTATTAATAATAATAATAATACAAAAACCCACAAAGGTACGCAGTTGCAATTCTTTAAGATTTAAATGCAATCACAGATGCCTAAACAAATACAATTTATTGTGCAGATCGCAGATGATATAAACACTGTTCCTACTTGTGTAGTCATGTGAAACATATTATTATAGTGCACTTCACACATCACTGTTTCAGCCATAGACTACAGAATGTAACTACACTAAATTCGTTTAATATTGTACTTTAGTATACGCAGTTTAAATTATACTGCGAAGAACCTTTTTGACGGTGATGCGTTGAACAAATGACAGATTATCACTTCACTCATATAATATTAAACATACCATATTATTAAACACTTCGTGTAGGTATTTTAGTAATTTGCGTTTAATATGATATTATTACAGACCATAAATAAATTAGTATTATAGCTGTAGTATGCCTCAGATCATTGATGGATTATAATAATAAGGTTGTTTATAGTACGAATTTATTATTTTATGTTCCTGCTCGACATGCCCGTGACAAATTGAAATATAATGCAGTGGAAATTACACATATTTTTAACACGGTAAATTTGGTGGTTATAATATAAATCAAACACATTTATAACAATTTTATCTTCTGTAATGAATAGCGATCACATTATATGTATAAAAAAATATATTCGTTGAGACAACAAATCCTTGTGTGGGCCCCTCTTTTGCGAAATTTAAAAATTGGCCAAATTTCAGAACTATGAGTGCTGATTTGGCTGTGGATCGCTTAGCTTACACACACACATACACTTATCTTATGTAAGGTAATTAGGTATTATAATGTAATCCAAACAAAAACTCTGCGCCAAACTCCGTGTAAATAAACGCTAAATATAAAAAAAAATATAAAAGTAGTGATATCATTTTATAGCTAAGTCTTTGACTATAGTTATCATTTATGTTACAATAGCCTGCTAAATAATTTAAATAAAATTTAAATAACACTTAATTAGTAATGCGTTTTTTTTCACATGGAGTTTATCAGAGCGTTTTTGTTGGGGATATCACTAATTATTGTTGGTACCACATTATTTCAAAAACATATGGCTGTACAATAGTGATGTTTTTTTTAAATGTTTTATAAAATAAAGTCACATGTTTTTAAATGGTTACCATTTGTTGTAGATTACAATAGTATTAAAACATTAATGTTTATTTTTCTATATTGGTTGTCATCAGTGTCGGATGGTGCATTGCATTGTAATGCGGGCCACGAGTTATATTATCTAATAAAATGTTGAAAATACACTACAATAATTTCTAGTTAAATAAATTGGCTACAACTATTTTGATATTATGGACTTCTACGTAAAATTTCCAATTGTATGATTATATTTTCAAACTTTATTACTTAACTACAAATTTGCTATGCTTTCTCAAGATTTTTTTTTTTTTTAATCGTGTTGCCTTCTGTGATTACACCCGTCTAGTTTTCACGTGGTGTATTGCCTATAATAATATGTACATTTTAAGGCTCTCTTTTATTTTTATACTTAGTAGAATAAGGTAGTTTATCGACTAATTCCCAAATTCACATACGTTGCGATATAATGTAAACATTCCAGATTTATGAACCTATTTTGTATTAATAATATTGCGTCGTTATCCGTCATACGTGCACGACCATCTGTGAATTGTCAGTATAGTCCTAGAATATTTTTGAATGCAACATCTCGTTGAGTTATTACAATAACTTGTATTTCGATTACTGTGTACGTATTATTGTATTATTGTACGTATTATACACGTGTTACAACATATTATTATTATTACAGAAATAATTCTACATTGATCTCAAAGTTGTCTGAATTGAAATTTGAAATAACTCTGCTTACTTGTGGGTTTGGTGCGTTTCTATCGGTGGTATTTTTAATCAGGTGGTGACTTTTACACAAAATTAAAATCCTATCCAAGTATGCTGGAACATGAAATTACATTACATTGAAATATTACTTTATGAATTATTTTGTAAAGTAAAAAACGTTCGCAGTCTATATCTATACTTTTTTCTTATACATTATAATGTAATATAAAGCTTCAATTCAGGTGTGCATTTAGATTCGACGCGAACTATGAATGTAATGATATGTGTGCATTTTAATTTAATTTTTTTTTGTGTCACGAGACACTTTTTCTAGTGAAAAAATGTTCTGATAATCAACTTCGAAGGAGGTTTCTTGGAGAAAATTGGATCTTGTTGGTATACTTGGTAAATGAAAATCCAAAATTCTTAGTACTTTTTAAAATAATCGTGAAAAACTAACAAAAAATACAAACATTTGTTAAAATTTTCACATTATTATCTTCTTCTCTCAGAATCATTCTTTTACCGTATACAATGATTTATCATTGAATTAAAATTTAACTCAACGGTTACTAGCTTTCACTCTTTTTTTTTCACTTGGTAAATCTCGACTACGTACAATTTATATTTTTTCCGTCATGTTATTAATACATTTTAATTTTCACAGATAGTCCCACGTAAGTTGTTATTTCATAGCTATCTCATATTTTCATCTCATCCCTCAACATTTAAACTATCGCGAGTATTCTATTTTTAAAATTTGTCTTAATTTATCCTCTATACCTTATCTGCCTTCCCCACTCATAATATTATCAAAGTCATTCAGCATTTCAGTCTATAGTGTTCTGGTTCTATAATATAAATTATTAGACAAATATGAATACACTGAAGAAATATATTGTTTAAAAGTGCCTTGCCTATGACCATCGCGTACCTTAATTTATACACGCATTGCGCTCATACTTTTTTAATATCATTATTTCGTCCAATTTCCTAAATAATCTTCACCAAACGCTGTAAAAGAAGCCTATACTTCACTTTCACTGCAGTAATGAATCATTTTTTAGAGGATATTACTTATATAATATAATAATTTATATTTAATAATATTGTATACAATCTTACAGTATTTAACCATATTAATAGGTAGATACTAATGATACGTAGCCTCGTTATTCGTATAGTATTGTAGGTTAGTATTCATCGTGGAAGTTAATTTTGTAATCTTAATTATCTTCGTATCGTACTAAGTACTATATCAGCGAAATTATATAATATAAATAAAATAATAAAAACAATTAGTAGGTACCATTAAAATGCATTATACATTTGCATGAGTAAATAACATTTATTAATTATTTCACATTATGGTACAACGTTTATATTAATTTAATGATCGGCTCGATCGATATTTAAACCTTAGGTATATTATATTATATATACCATATAATTATGATAAATGGTATGCTGTGCCAAGATGAACACTAAAGGTCACGTTAAATGTTTAAATATCCATTGTGCTTAAAGTCTGTTTTGTACACTGCCAGACAGTCTGAACATTTCAATATCTTTTTAACGTAAATCGAGGTCAAGTCGGACTTGTAATTCGTTAGACCCGCCGGAATCCATTATTTTATACTTATTACAGTTGTACTTAAATATTGACCTTTTCGATCCGGGTTTCAGACCTAAATAAACATTGCATTTTAAGCAAACACTAAATCCAATAATAATCTGTTTGAAGTCTTCTCGTGGACCATATGCAAGTTTCTTAGTGGATTTTGCAGTATAATCGGTCTGAATTGTGCACTTGCAAATGTACACAGATCGTTCCGTGAAACGTATATTATAATATTATAATTGATTCGAACCATCGCTGAACCGTTTGATTTCGAATCAGTTTCAGTTGCGGTCTGTGGTCCTAAATGTGTTACAAAGAGAACGAACCACCGAAATAGGCGGAATTTTCAACTAACCATTTATGAAAATTTAGGGGGTCTCGTATTATATTACGATAAAATTATGGTGGCAAAAAAATATATTCCAATTAGGTACTAATTATTAAACGTGGTCAGCCAAACGGTGAATTGCAAATGACTTGGTTGAAAAGGGTTTGTTTATAATTTCTAAAAATTTACCTGTTAAGATAAAAATATTGTGAAACAATTGAAAATCAGTGACAGTTAATTTTTTCTATATTTTAATTTAACACAAGTTGTATAAAATCTTAAAAGTTAACACACGCAGGTACGTACAGGGCGCTACCAAGCATGCTCAGTGCTCACCCCCATTTTTCATCTCATAATGAATCTATTTAACTTCTTTAGGTTTTTGTACTAATTAAGGAGTGCCCTGTGGCTATACAAACTTCTGATCACCAAATTATTTCGGTACATAAAAATAATCTGCTAAATAATTTACCGTATAAAAATGAGCTTGTCATTTAAAAAAGTAAAAGTTTGTATCTCCACAGGTCACTCCTTAAGTAGTACAAAAAAAATACGATCATTAAGTACCTATATTTAAGATTTCAAAAAATCAGACTTTGATCGACTGCATTATTGAAGAAGAAAAAAGGGAGTGAGCATGCTTGGTAAATCATCTTGTATATATAACTTAAACTTTATGATTACTGCAGTTAAAGTTATTATTATATTTTTGATTCTGAGCGGAGCAAATGAATGTATCGTATAAGCAAAGATATGTGTCTTCGTTTTTTTTTCTGTCTGTCATCAATATTTGGTGAGTAAAAATGAACAAATTTTCGACATAAGCATTTTTTCTGATATAGTTGAACATAGTTGGTCAACATTAAAAATTCTTTTACTTTTTTTGTCTTGCTTGAAATTAATGCGAAATTCCTCATAAGCTTTTTAAATTAATGTTGAAAAATTTTAAAGATACATAGGCACTATTATTTTTTTATATGCATTGAAAGTTCTTCTTTCTCGAAAATGTTCAAATTCAGTTAGAAATTCATAAAAGGTTTCTTTCCATAGCTAACATTATAAATGCCAATAGAAGATTCCGCACAATATTTTAACCTTAAACAAAAAAAAAGTTTACTCAAATACAGTAATGATTTATGAGCGTTTAATTTATATATTTTTATGATATCGTATTTTTACCGGCAAATTAACATATTTACATTTATCGAATTTTTATATTTTATTGTAATTCAAAAACTGATAACTATAAATAAACACTATAATTTTTTTATTTTTATTAATTTTTTTGAAATGATTAAATTTGATTATTTAAACAAGTATGCTGGATTACACAACGCATCCGCTCAGAGTCGTTTTTCATATTCAATGGTTTATCATTGAATTCAAATATAACACACCCATTACAATGACAATATACTCGAAAACTATTCTACAGCAGAGCGGTACCCACTTGTCCACTTTTTTAAATATTAAAAATTGTCATATAAACCATGAACAATTGTTTTAAGGTAATACTTTATGATTTAAAATTTAAATATACCTTAAAACAGTTTCAAAAATAACCCTTCTGGTTCACCAAAAATATAAACTGCCATTTGATTGTTGTATAACATTATGAATTATAATACATTTACAGCTATTTAAGCTGTTATATACAGATAATAATTTAATGAACAATACAATAAAATATTTAAGAACATAGAATAATAATCATACACCACTCAGACTGGCCAGCTGGTCCTATTTATAATATAAAAAAGTGGACCCACTCATGATTTAAATAAGACCAAATAAAGGTATATTCACATCACAGAATTTTGTACAAGCGACTACAAAAGAAATATAAAGTCAAAAATACTGTGCGATTCACCTACTTGCAGTTTTTTAATAAAATATACAAAATACAGAGATTGTTCACGTCATTGCAGATAATAATGATAATATACATAATGGGTTTAACACTTCCACTAAAATTATACAAGAATAATAATTACAAAAAATTAACATTTTAATACTAAATGATTCGTAGAGATTATTTGTAGGTATTGTGTCAAATATGGGCCGATGACACATATTTATAATTGCGTGCCGAGTAATTTTCAAAGGCAATTAAAATGGACTTATCGGCCTCGACAAAGCGTTCACTGTTATAATATATTATATAATACAGAAATATTGATTCGACGCAAACAATTTGTATTATTATATCACAATTATGTTCGTGATGATATTATGTGGAAATTAATTTAAAAGGGCTACGGTTCTTTGATGTGTTCAAGTTTTTCTCGAATATTATGCAACGAACTTCTTTACGAGGAAAGTATATTATTTACTATTTAATTGAATATTTTGATGAAACTTTCGATAAAAACAAAATGTGCATACCTATACGATCTGTTTATTTTATGTTTATACTTAGGTTAGGTACTCCGAATAAGTGGTTATATTCGATTAATGTAATAAAAGATTTATTAGGAATTTCAATATTTTGTTTGATCTATGGTGTAGTCATATCATATACAATTATGCTCGAATAAATATTAACTACAATGCATTATATACGCACTCGAAGTTGTTATTAAAGACGTATATATTTGTACTTATTATTTAAAATAACACATTTAGCATATCAAACCCTACCTTATATAAAAATTAATATATAATTAATAGCTGTAGTTAGCGACGTATGTAGTCAAAATAATCGTGAGATAGTATCACAAACGAAATGTATATAATATAATATACATTTTTTATTTATTACTTTATTTTATACTAAGTATAGGTAGGCAGGTACAGGTAGTTATGGTTGGTATGTTACACGCACTTTATTATTTTGTATGTGTCGTATCATTAAAAATGTATTTTATCGTTTTACCTTATGATGACGTTTGTTCGAGGTTTTCGCTCGATGAGCACGTCTATAATACACCGAGCAGTACGAAATGTTTTGGTGAATATTTTAGAGGCGAGCGCCACGGAATTCTTGAATAAAATATTTTAACCATAATGCTTATGGATTTTTGTATAATAACATAAGCATTTTGATAAAGATTTCACTGACACGTATTAGGTCAGCTATAAAATTATTAAAATTTTAAGTGTAATAGAGAATTTCTATAATTAATGACCAATTGTGTTTAAACGATATTACGAATATTATCGTCTCGAAATAATTTTCCAAAACTACTGATTCCCCTCTGTTTATAGCCCTGAAAATATTTAACCTTAAAAGTCACAAATAAAATATTAAAAAAACATAATTTTGTTACCTACTTTATCTTATATAATTATGTAGAACTGTAGAAGCCTTGTTTTATATTATAATAAATTATTCATTATTATATATACCCATCAGTTGATAAAATTATGGTATCCTTAAATATTTTTTAAAAAATAGGTTGATTTGATGAAAAAACATAACATAATAATAATAATAATAAAATCGTATAACAAAAAATGTAACACGGGGTCTTGTGTAGGCAATATCGTAGCATTAATTGCATTGTCAACCTTTCCCTGCATTGCAGTCTACAACCAAAAATATTAATATATCCTTAATAATTAAAACTTAAGCTATTTCAAATTAAGATTATAAAATGACACTAGGTAGTTTTTCTTATCACTTGAATTATCAATCAATACAAATTTGAGATTATTTCAGTGTTTATACTTTTATAGTATAATTTATCATTTAGAATTCCAATATTAAAAGTTATGTATTTATAGTTCACAGACATTCGGATTATCATATGATACATATATTATCATATAGTACATATAGTAGAATAAAATTATCATTTTGAAATAAATTATTATTGATTATTGGAATTTGGAAACTTTCGAAACGCACCTAATCCTGCTGAAGTTAGCTATTAAAAATATTTGTCATCAAAACTGCAGCCACAAATTCGGTAAAATATATGTTAGCGATAAACTGCGTCTGCACAGATATATCTACAAACCCCTCTGGATGATAACTTTTTCAGTGATCTATTCCGGTTTTACCATTATATGGGTAACGGACGACGCTTATCGTTAAAAAAAAAATCGTAATCATTTCGCAGTCAACGACAATATTTTATTATGACCTATCTGAAAAACAGGCAGGTCGCCGTGGTAAAAATATACAAAATACAAATACCTACACGATGTAGGGGAACCGGGAAATTCCGGATGGGGCATTACTGTATAGCTAACTTGTAAGTACAATATATTGTATTTAAAATATTGTTAGCTATTTTATTATATATGTATAACATAAAAATTATCATTAACGTG
Organism: Nasonovia ribisnigri; assembly: GCA_027563435.1. Classification (NCBI taxonomy): domain Eukaryota; kingdom Metazoa; phylum Arthropoda; class Insecta; order Hemiptera; family Aphididae; genus Nasonovia; species Nasonovia ribisnigri. Next base: position 134,721 of record JANEHU010005183.1, on the reverse strand, counting down.
GTAAAAAATCCAATTGCTGAGAGTAGGTACTAAAAAATAAGAGTTTACTCTATTACGGTGGAAACCAATGATTTTGTCTTTGGCCAATACTGAATAATCATTATAAATAAATTATAAAATATCCGACACAAAACTTTCAAGGCATGTTACAATAAAATAAAAAATGTTAGGAATTATTTAATCAATTGTTGTTATAATATTGTTGATACAATTATTTTGCAACTTGAATTTAAAATGAATAGTAATAAATACCAAACAATAAATATGTGCATTTTTTTGTGTTGTTCAAATAATATTTGTAAAAGTAAACTTTCAATTGTTTTTATTACATACAAATATGATAATTAATTAATATAAACATTTTCAAATCAAGTTTATAATTTACTAAACTATATAACATATGAATAGTAATTATAATACCTATATTTATGAAATATAATATTTCATTTCATTGGTTTTACCTACCTCGTGGTAGGTGATTTGACATTAATGGTAATCGAAAGAAAATTATTGAAAATATTTCTTCAAATGACATACTTAATAATTTGAATAACTTAAGTATAAACATACTAAATATAATTAATAATCAATGTTTTATGTTTAGTAAATTGAATTATTTAAACAACTGTGCATATCCAACAAATTTAATACGACGTGTAAATTAAAATTCAACTTCAAAATATAAAAAAAAAAAACATTGTGTGATTGCATTCGTTTTGAGATTGTACGTGGTGTGTGAGTGAGTGGCAACTTATTACAAACAAGGTCCATCTATAACTGTTAGGTTAACATATTTATATTATAACTGTAAAAAAAAAAACACCGGAACATAAATTTTTTTCAGAAATCGACTCCTCCTCGATGTTGAGAAAACATTATCGCTTACGATTTCGTCTCCCCCTCGGAAGCACCCTTCGAATTTTCCCTGCGCACATTAATGCGACGATAATACTAATGTACAACAATATTATTACTATGTATGCGAAAAACCAAAGTCCGACGACGCTATGCGTTATAGTAAGTTGTGCTCAAACACTCGAAACGCGTACCCCGCGCAATGCGTCGAACCAGAAGACGGGGAAAAAAAAACGAACCCAAAGCAAATTCACCGTCGCGCTGATTTCGGCGTGCAAATTCGATTATATTATACCACTATATACCTATACATACCGCATTATACGGACGCTGAACCGCCGCCGCACTCGGCTCGTTAGGCGATGGTATTGCGACTTCGTCCCGCGAATACGCAATACGTGCACTATATCGGCCGTATTATTCGCCGATCGTCTGCGCCGGAATTATTGGCGTCGTTCGGATTGCAGGGTGCAGCCGACCACTCCGACAAGCATAATATGATGCACGTGCACCGCACACGGGATTGCCACGTCGTAAGATATAATACTCTTAAACGTATAATAATAATAGACACTACACACGCGTCGGAGAACTCTGACGTTTTTTTTTTTTAATTGTTCGAGTCAATGTTTTTTAGAAAAAGTTCAAATTTTTACTAATTTTTTTTTTAAGATTTCATCTACTCTTCGAACGTATACATTTTTAACTGTATATTCCGAATTAGGATCGTCGGGTATAGGGTGCAACTCGAACAAGCATAATAGGTACCTAACCTAACCTTAGCGGAGTTCTGCATAAACGTGTAGCGTATGATGCGTTTAACGTAAGACATACCAGAAAACTGTGTTTTTTTTTTTTGAAAATATTTTATCTACAAAATTTCAAGTCGTTAAAAAACTGCAACAGTTTAGGGAAATAAATGATATTCTAGTTGCTTGAGCTGAGCGATGAATGTATTGATTTTACAATAATTTTGAATTTTTGATTTTTTTGTTTCTGTGATCATTTTTTAGGACAGTAAAAATGTTTACATTTTCTTCAACAGTATCTTTTCTGATAGAATAGAGAATCTTTTTGGTACTTTCAAGGGTAAAAAGTAAAAAATTCCTAAAAGGTTTCAAAATTTGATTTGTTTTGAATTGTTTACTGACATTATTAGTTTTAAATTTTCTTAGTTTTTTTTCTATGAATGCCAATTATATTTTATTTAATGAGTAAAAGAGCTTGATAATTTAAAACAAGGATCCTGATATATTGTTACAGTAGCAGTTGAAAAATATTAAAAATAAATTGGCACAATTTTTTTTTTATACTTAAACATTTAAGATTTTGAATTCTGACAAAATTTATCAAATTTAAATTTTAAAAATGATTTTGTAACTAAAAATGTATAAGATGTTCAACTTTTATAGCTTAGGATTGAAAATTTTAAACAAAGTACCACGTAAGTAGGTTATTTTGAAGCCAAAAATTTCAAAAAACAAAAACACAGTTTTTTTTATAGATATTTAATATTCAAATTGGGAGAAATTACAAATTAAATAACCAAGAATAACGATGTTAGTTATTTTGTTGTAATTTGATAATATTAATTCAAATTACCGGCTACCAAATTAAACAATTCTGAGTTTTTTTAGAACTAGGGAAAATATTAAAAATCAGAAATTAAATAATATTAAAATGTTGAAACTTCAATATTTTCATAAAAATGAACTCTACATAATGGCTATCTTTAGTTTTTTTTTTTTAAATAATTAAATAAAAAATAAAATTTTTTTAACTTTTTTACCAATACATTAAAATAAATTGAAACATCAAAAAATTGTAGTTCTTGTTTCTGTGAGTCTTGTTAAGCAACCAGAGTTATGATATCTCAATTATTTAAGGAGATATCGCAATGGGTTAATTATCAGGGACACTGTGTATAAATAATTATCTTGTCCGTCATTTCTTAATGTTCTCATTACACAGTAATAAGTCTTGTATTTTAAATTCTGTTTTTATTTAAACACGAATTCTACAAGTTAAAATATACACAATTATTCATAACAACTAGACAATAGAAATATATCATCTCGACTCAATTAATACTTAAAAACCATTATCGATAATGTTATTCACATTGAAGTACACTTTCAAAGTACATTATATTACAAAATATTAACACATTATTACTTGATCTGTGGCCATAATTGTTGTTTAATTAGTTGATTTTTCATGGATGATATCTTATTTTTTTTCCTGCATCATTGTGATTCGATTTGAATTCAACATCATTGGTTTATTTAAATAAAAGTACTTCACGGTCATTCAATTTCTTAACATAACGGCGAAATATAAGATATGTGTTTGAATTTTTTTTGTATTTTTAACGATTGTATATTTTACACAAAAGAATCATCAGGAAATATAATAATATATTTTTTTCAAATTTTTAATCAGTAAATGACAGTCAGAGAATAAAATATTTGTTAATTCTATACCATAAGTTATGTTTATGACTTTTAGAAAGCATGGTTATGTTTCAACGTCTTTAAAAAACCAATTTAATTTAAATTGCTTAAACGTTTCTCTATGAATTTATCAAAATTCCAATCAGTATAATATTATGTCGAATTCATATAATGTATAATTTATTATTGTTATATAGACCAGTAAAATATAATACTTGAAAGATAAGACATCTGAAAACCAATAATTACCTAGGTACTGTGTGTTAAGATCATCACATTTTTAAGCAATTTTTGTTCTCCACCGACAGAATTTGACATATGTGTGAGTGTGGTCACTCCGAAAGAAAAACCAAAATATTAAAATGTATTTTATAGGTAAAAGTACTGTTACTGGTTTTTAAATGTTTATTTGAGTGGTTTTCTGATATATTTTTATATGGTTATATATTATTTTTCATTTTCAAACTGCTCTTGCAATAAATAGTTGTATTAAAAACAAAAAAAAATTATACAATAAACGTTTCAGAAAAATCGATTATTTTCGAAACGCACTGTATACTGTACTTACATTTTAATGACGTATATTGTGTTGAATGATGATATCATTAGGTTTACTTTCTAAAGATCGACTTTTAAAATGTCACCCAAGACCCAAGGGGTGATTACCGAGAGTTATTATAAATTACAGTAATTTTTCTAGGTGGAATACTAATGAAATTTTTTTGAAAATACCCAGTGTCGAATGCCCGATAGAAACCTAAAGTTATTTACGGCTTGAAATTATATTTATTTCACAACCAAATTATATTAAAAGAAAAAATTGCTCAAAGAAAAGTATTTGCGTTTTTATCATATGTTTATGCTTACATAAAAAAATTAAAAATTATACGTAACCTCGCCCGGTGCAACGAACGTGCCGTAAAAGATTTTGATTAAATTAAAAATATAATTAAATAAAATTGTTTTGATTTACATCTCAATAATTTGAAATCAAAACGTTTATTGATCACTATTCACTGGTCACCTATGTTATTTATGGCATACTAATATTTGCATATTTTGATTTAAGGTTGTGCCATTGGAAACCGAAAAAAATAATGATTAGATTTGATCCTAAATAATATAACATGAACTATTAAAATTTTTTAACTTTTCAATGCCAATAATTGAAAAATTATAATTTTTACAAAAGCACTTGTATTCAATGAATAAATAGTACATTTGAAGTGTCTATAATGCATGTACCTCATTAATTTCTAAAAAAAAAAGGTTTGTAGAATTCGTTCCGTTATGTTTATATTAAAAATGTTTAATGATTTCGATAATCAATATTAAATTTATACAAACCTATAGCATTAGTTGTTGCAGGGGTTAAAGTTGATGGATTTGTATTTTTTATCGATATCGAACCTTTTTTTGGTGGATGGAGTGGCGGGTAAAATGAAAATAAATCACAAACGAAATATCATTGTGAAGAGTCTCTAAAGTTTTTACACAAGTGTGCGCATATTAAATTACACAGGCCATCCTAGGGATGGAATGATAACAGCAGTAGTCTCTCACGTAGCTCTACACCAGTTGTAGTCGCGTGTGCGTTTACGTGAGGGGTCGGATTCGCTCTTGCGGCGCGCGGTCGGTCATTACGCGTCATAGTATTTTGCCCCTTTTCACCGCCGGCCGTTTTCCATTAGTCTCCGCGGAGGCCGCCTCGGCACCCTTTGTAAATAATAATTGTCACTTTGCCTTTTCGGGAGCCTCAGCCGCAGCCGTCATTAATCAACGGCCGCCAGGCAAATATCGCGTTTCGCCGTCGGGAAACTATATAGTACACTCTATATAGGTACCTACATATTATTATGTAATATGTTGGGTTATGAGTGCGAAATATTCCGCGTGAAAACGCATACAATATAATATAATATAATATAATATGTTATAAAGCACATCTATAGGTACCTACTAAATTAGGGATGAATTTAAATAAATACATTAAACATAGGTATACATAATATCATATAGTATGAGTGTATATCATATGATATTATAAATAAACAGCTTCAAATGTTATTTTTATAAGCAAGAGCAGCCGAAAAACGCCGTCACTACGCGACGTTAGTTCATGTCGACGAGAAAGGTCAAAAGCGAAAAATGTTATACTTTGTGCGCCTAGTCCCGGAGAGCGCAGCTGATATAAACGTCAAGTACAAGCAACTACTCTGCTTTGACTCCATCTTCGTGGGAATCACATAGCCCATAATATGGAATTCAGATATTTTGCGCTACGGATAACCGTGGTGTACGAATATTATTATGATATTAATACGGTCTACTGTTCGTCTGTTCATATTATAGTAAACAATGATCGAGAGTGTATACAGACGTCAGTGTAGTAAATATTAATACTATTCGGACAGGATATTTTGAGATATCATATAATATAATTATGATGACGCCTTAGTATAGTTATACTGTATGTATATAAAATGGTACATTGTCATAGTAATAATAAAATATTATTAATCAACATTTAACCGATGTTAATAATAGAATGTATACGAAAATGTCAATGGATGGTCAAGTGGATAAAGTGTATTAACTTTAAGTTAAGATAACCTAACCTTCATCTCTCAGAAATGCGTGTAAATTATACCCGACTTGTTACTTGGCGATAACGTGTATTTATACATAGCCATTAACCATCGCTTTAACGTTAATTTTAAAGAAATTTTACTCAACACCTCTATCTATTCAACGTTTCTGCAATTATTATGCTACCTACGGTAAGCGTACACTAAATTATCAGTTATCAGTGATAACTCTGCCAGTTGTCCAATAGTTGATTGCATGGTTAAGTGTTTGATTAAGTCAATTCCATCAGTTGTATACAAAATAGTCGTTTATTAAATCAAAAAAAAAAAGTGTGAAAATGTGTAAATGTACAAATCCGTGTGCTGTGTAGGTGAAAGTGACAATCAATCAACGAATATGATAAATATATCTGCAAATTCTGTACTTACTATTATCTATTGCGTAATAACCTGATAACGTTTTCCTTCATAATTTCCTAGATTTGCAGTGATTCCATGATTTGGCCGATGCCCTGGTTTTCACATATTATACAAATGTCGTTTTCATATTTACGAATATGTATATTAATATGCCACGTGTCACTTTATGAGAAGACGTACTTTTTGGTACACTTCAAAGAATTTCAATAGTAATTCAGGACCCTTGAATGTGCGAATCGTGTGGATTTTTAAACCAGAACTATAATATTTTACATATTATTATAAACTATTATAATATTCGATTGCACAATAATATAATTTATATTTGGTATGACTCATCGATGATGTATTTATATTTTACGGTAATTCGTAAGGCATTTTTAAGTGCCATATAATAAGTGATTAAATTCATGAGATGGTAACACATTATTGTATCGTTATCTTTATTGGTGTATTAAAAACATGTCTGACTGGTATTTTATAGTTACCCCTCACCGACAATTATTTATGAAATAAATTATAGCTATAATGTGTGTTTGCTGTAAGTCTGCAGTACTCAGTCATAGCCGTAAGATATTTTAATCTGCACTTATATTTACCGTTTTACTAAGATTTGATATTATCCGTGTAAAATAGCAAGACTGCCATCTATGTATTTTATTTCCTGTTCGATCGTTTCTCTCCGCCATCTGCACCGTGGTCCTTCCGCACGAAACGAGTTTTGCGCGTTATGTAGCTAGGTAGTTGGTAACAAATCATTTACAAACTTTTTGACGTTCGAAAATTAGTATTCGTGACTTACGATCCACTTCCAGGTTCACCGTTTCTGCGCGCCGATAGGTTTTCTCCAAATTATCCCCATGGGAACGATACACGTGAATGTGTTCGTTCTGTACTCTTCTATTTTGGGACTTACGGCCGCGTATGAGATTAGATGAGATAATAATTTATTGTCACGCAGGTAATGAGAGCTGAATTTATTTATTTATCAATTCAATATTACAAAAGGGTAATATCATTTTCAACATGCGCGTTTTCGTGATCGTTGAAACTTGAAAGTTCTCGGCTGGTTTGACAGATTTGATCAACTTTTATTTGAAACAAAAGCATATTTATCAACGATTTGTCCATCCTGTATTTTATCCGTTTCATTAATGTTTATATATTATGGTGTATGGCATGGGTGACGTGTGTAGGTATATGTCCATTTGTTTGTTTTGCATTTATTGCATTTATTGAGGTCGACTGGTTTGTAATTATTATTTACCACTTAATTGTTTTCCTGGCATAAATAAGAATTGTATTATAAACTATATATAGCTAAAATTACTCGATTTATAATATTAAAATCATAAAATATTATAACTATTAAAAACTAATTGATACCATGCACAATAAAGCAATAATTTCCTGAAAATATTTCATTTAAAAACTTTTTTATTGTATTGAATGAAAACCCGAAAATGCCATATTTCGAAGACAATAACAATATTAACATATACAATATTCATTTGATCATTCAAAATTTATACTTTTAGTCATGAGAAAATATATTGTTTGCGAGCTTTTTCCTTTCATAAGACTGATTGGCTTCATAATAAACTCAGTGTAATGAACTAGGTACAAATGTTCCCGAATAAAAATAACACATAGAAAACTCAGCACAAAGACGGCCATGACTAATTGCAGTTGTAGAACGATCGGTTACTCAAATAAATTTAAGTTGAAAAATTATCATGATGGCAGAAATTACTATACAATTAGCTGCATAATATTATATTTATTTCTAAACAAGTTGTGTCTTGTTCATATAATAATATTATGATCGTCCATATAAAATATTGTAAGTAAAATATAGTAGACAGGTAGGAGGTATATTAGTAAAACCACTTGTGAATAATAAAATAATTTTCTTCTGATTTATTTCCCATATCACATAATGCTATTTTAATATTAAACAAACAATGCAGAAAGTTTAAAACGTGTATGTGCTAGAGACTTTCAAAGTTTATATTGCGCCCTCCACCGCTTTTATGCTTAAACAAGTTGACGCCCATCACCATGTGAACAAATTTAATCCTGTCTCTGGTTGTCTACAATGTGAACAATAAAATGAAATTGTTAAAATTCCACCCTCGTAGTATGAGCAAAATTGTAATCACAAAGATTCCAATTAAGTAGCAAAAACATTTCCCCTGTATTCCCAAACTTAGTAAAAAGCCCCAAGGATATAAAGTTTCGAGTTTTACAATACATTTTTATGCAATCAAAGTATACAGCGCATAATCATTATTATATAAACGCACCAGACGTCTTTGGTATTTTGTGTAACAATATTTTTATTTTCACTTCTGATGTCACTGTATGACTATGTATGGTTGTCCGATTCGTGTGCTCTCTTTATGAAAATTCCATTTGAAAAACTTAAATATTATACAAGTATAACTTATAAGATTTAAAAGTAATTTTCGTACAACTTTAACAAAATATATAGAGATGCAAATTGTTTTTTCTACTTTATTGGTATTGTACTTGGAGTATTTAATAGGTATATAAAAATTATTTTAATTACAAGTATAATCTGTCAATTATATTAGTTGGTTTATCGAAAGCTTGTAAAACTGTATGTAAGCACTAGATTATTAATTGTTTCATATTTATGATTGTCTCAGACACCAATGTCCTGAGTTTAAGACTACAACTGCGATCAGTAAAAAAAAAATAATAAAAATTGTATACAAATTGTATACGTGTATTGTATGTAAAATTGATAAAAATATTTGTTTAAATATACGTAAGTCTATGGTCTGCCACAGCAGTAATCAACACAAATAATATAATATTTTTAAATATCGAAGCTAACAACACATATTATGTATCATGACATTTGCAATTTTTATTTTAAAATTAATATTTTAAAAACACAATAGAATATTAGAATGTCTTTTATTCAGCCTTTGATAGTTTTATTTTTAAAGTTAATAATGTTCACATAATATTACAATATATGTTTTCTTCCTAACTCTTTTTTATGAAAAACGAACATAGTAGCTAAATGCTATAAATAGGTTTCATAACCTTTTTTAACTTTGTCCCTACACTGAAAATTACCCTACGGACGCCCTTGTATATAGTATAATATAAATTCATACTATAATATTTGCAGTGTATGCATACGCCATTATTTTAATTAATCTTTCTTTTTAATACACTTTTTACTTGAACTACGTAATAAACAGTTCATAACTAGTGAATTCGTACAAATGTTACATTATATTAAACGAAAGCAGTTGCAATAAAGGCAAACTACGAAAATTTTAAGTTTGAATTTAATTATTTATTTGAATGTTGTAATTTTAAAGTTTTCATCCAAAACTGCTATGACAAGTAATCCCATTGTTTAAATATGTAACTATAACACGCTAAATTTTACCTAGCCAAAAAAACAAATAAAAACAAACAAGCTTGTTAATGTAAAACAAAAAAAAACGGTTTGTGGCTATAGCTGTTTTAATATTTAAAAAACATATACAACTTGAAGTGAGCATATTTAAAGAATTTTGGGTATAATATACTATTATCATTTTTTTTTTGCTAACAACAAAATAGATTTTTACTATAATAATATTACTGGTAATTTAAAAACTATAAACATATCCATTTATTAAGTTCTGAGTAGTGAGTACTACATTTGTTTGTGTTCCAAAGACAAAAGGTGTAAATGAAATTTCAGACAATAATATTTGAAGTGGAAGTGAACTATACGCATAAATAGTATTATGGTTAAAGTGTTATTTGCAGTAAATAAATAAAAATGTTTGTGCTAAAAATAAAATAGTTTTTATAATATTCTACTGGAGTGATTGGATATTAGACTTCGGAGAGAGTGTAATTATAACTTTTCTAAAAATATATTTAGTTCTATATAATTGCATCAGGTTTCAGTTATAACAAATATATACTAACCCAGATAAATTATATGACAAACCAGGGTTGTTCTCACATCGATTGTTATTTATCTTATGCAAATATTATCGTATACGTTTGTCATGCATATTATTTTTAATAATGTACCATTCCATACAATATAATATATTATAGATAGAAGTTCCAACGTAAATATGATTCATGAACCTCAAATCAGGTCTACGTAATTTATTTAGCAAGACATCAAACCCACTTTTATGATAAGTACCTGACTACTGAACTGCGTAGACAATTTCGCTTATAGTAAAACCAATTTTTAGTTGTAAGCTTTAACATTAGAGTGAATTTATAACGTATAAACGTTAAAACTTAAACGTATGAATATTATTTAGGCATTTGACACATAAATATTAGAGCTAACAACACAAATTTTGTTCTGAAAAACGTAAATATGCTATGTGGTACGATTGTAAGGCGGAGACGACTGTCTCGAGATTGGTTTATTCTAATTTGTTGCTAAAAAATAGCGACGTGACCACTTAACAAGACGTGTACAATGTATACAGTGATGTGTACCTAAAATGCCTATTTAATGCGCCGTGTAATAATATTTTCCCATTGAAATGTAAAGTAAAGTAAATAATTTATTTTCCTATTCCATCGATTTCCTACACTTATAATTGAGTTTTTTTTCTATTAAAATATTAATTTTAATCATTATTTTATAAATACAATTTATTATTTCAATCCAAAATGTAAGTTATAATCAAAAATCTGCAATGTTGCTCAAATGCTCGTTTATTTTTTCTTTTTGAAAAACGATTAAATGTTTGTTTTATTTTTAATAATTGAATAAAATATGTACAAAGATCAATGTATTACTTTTACAATGATGTGTATTTTGTTTTTTTCTAATTTTTTAAATTTGTGTTTTTGTACAGGATGAGAAGTCGAAATTATGCTACGATTTTCAATTTCAGTATTTTGTTTGATGGGAAAGTGAATCTAGATGCACTACATCGAGCGAGTAAAATGACCAGTAGTTTTCAAAAGTATCGTGAAAACAAATAAAAATTAAGAAAAAACGGGCATTTTTACGTAAAATCGGTTTTCGACAAAATTGATTTTGATTTTTGATGTAACACTAAAACAAATAATCGTAGATACACGAAATGTTGACTGAATGTTTATATTATCATTTTATATTATACACGATAACATTTTAAAAATATTTTTATTTAACTGAATGTATATATTAGCATTTTCAAAACATTTTGATTTGTTTTAAACTTTTTACGGACATATTCAGTTTTTCATTCAATGAATGTCAATACAATTTTATCGGTTGGGTAAAAAAGCTTGACAAATTAATATAAGGTTTCTAAAACATTGTTACAATAGTAGTTGAACAATATTTAAAATACATTAAAAGTAGGAATTTCGACAAAGTACTTAAAAATCACAAAAATGTGACAATTATTTTGTGTTAGAAATTCATTAAAATGTTTCTTTTTAAATCTAAGATTTGAAAATGTAATACAAGATTCCTCATAAGTTTGTCTAATTTTATCAAAAAAATTCCTATTGAAAAGTCAAATTAGATTTTTATAAGCGTTTGAAGTTCAAATTTTTACAACATTGGATAGTCACTCATGACACTATTTCACCTTTTCTCATGTAGCGATTTTCCTATTTTGTTGTAATTTAAAAATGAATTACTGTAGATACATGAAAACTTATCTGAAGGTTTATATTTTTATTTTCTATACACCGTACAACTTTGAAAATATTTTGACTCATTTTGAGCTGTTTACGGACATTTCAGTTTTCATTTTTTTTTGTTTTTTTTTTTTTCTATAAATGTCAATTAAATGTTATTTATTGGGATAAAAAGCATGAAAAATTAATACAAGGCTCCTGATATATGGTTATAATAGTAATTGAAAAATATTAAAAATACATTGGCATTGTTTTTTTCATAAGCATTTAAAGTTCAAATCTTAACAACATTTATCAAATTTAATATTTAAAAATGATTTTGTAACTAAAAATTTCTAAAACGTTCAACTTTTATTACTAAGGATCGAAAGTTTAAAACAAGGTTCCGCATAAATAGATAAATAATCTACTTCATTCACATTAATATCTAATTAATAATAATTACTAAGTATACCTATAGTGTCCTAGTAATATATCGTAGGCTGACTGACCGTTTTCGCTCAGAATAGTTTTTCGTATACAATGATATTTTATCATTGAGTTCAAATTAAACTTCTCCCATTACGGGCACTCACTTGTAACCTACTGTACAGCAGAGCTGTACCTATTTGCTCACCTTTTTTTATTTATTTTTTAATGATTTACTGGACTCGCGTTGTCCTTCTTTACTATCTTCAATATCTATATATAATGAGGTGAAGGTAAATATTGCTGATGTCATCAGGTAAATGTCATAAAATATGTTATGCTGAAACGTGACAATCTGAACGTTTGTGGATCATCATGACGAACGAACATCACTCTGACGGACATTGTCGTCACGTCTTCAACACAATCGCAGGGAAGACCACCCTCTATAAATGTATGACAATTATAACATCGTACAACTCTTTGTTTTTTGATCTATATTTTGTATTCCTCGATTCCCACTGCGTGCAACACAGTAATATCATAGACGCCTAACACAATACTCGACGATTCTGAAAGTCGATATATTATTTAAATTATCGCTGTCGTTATCTGTGATTTTTGAGTTCAAGATGCGACAACTAGAAGCGGGCAACTCGTGTGTACTATAAATTACATTTATCGCAGTACATTATAAAAGAGACTATACGATGCACATAACAATAATAATAATAATAATAATATAATAACCGTCTGAGCGCCGGAAAACCTATCTTCGCGTGATCTAACGTCAATCACGACCGGAGCGATACTTGCAAACTTTCCATCTCACGATGCATTTATTTACAACAGTTCCAATCCTTGTCATCGATAACTAATCCGATAACGTGTTCAAATCTTTTTTTTTTATTTTTAATACACGCAGTCCCATTTTTCACTCACAACTTTAGATTTTTGTTTTATCAATGCGCAAAATACAATTTTATTTTTGTTTATGTTGTTGTATTATTACCTTCAACATTCAGTTTAAATCGAAATAAGTTCAATACTTAATGGGGTTTTACGCGTTTCGAAAATAATAGAATATGTATGCTAAATTGCTAAATGTAAACTATTCTAATATATTTGAAACTTACACTTGTGAAATTTCCAATGGTGGTCGAATGTATTATAGCTATCTTCTAGTTATCCCGTTTAAAAATATTAAAATATTAAAATTATTACATTCCAAAATATCTAATAAGGAAAATCTATAAAATAACTATGCACAATGAGTTTAAAGCATTATTGTATGATTAACTCCTTTATATTGCATTATTAAATCCGAAAACTTCAATGTATTTATTTTACTTTTAGAAATTATTCGATTGGACGTCGAAAGTTAATGATCATTTTGTTGATAATTAGTTTATAGAAATTTTTTTTTTATTTTTATTATTATTGCACGTATCCTATTTCGATAAAAAAAAATACTACGGAAACGCGTTAAAACATTAACTTGACAAGGCTAATTGAATTAAAGAGCCAAAAGTGAGTATTCTGGATAATGAAATCATCCTCTAACCGTCTACTATGTGTGTGTGTGTGTGTGTGTCTATATATTTAACTTCTGCGCTGACCAACCGGAAACAAATGTGTCAGTGGAGTTATTATCGGTAGTTCAATCGGCATTTTCGTGTAACAAATTGGATTACCGTTCACAATTGATTGCGTTTCGTTCTTTGTATGGTACAAGTTAATGCACAGTTCTATCGACTATATATAACATCATATAGTAAATAGTTTTACGTAATACGGATACGTATTTATATGGGGGAAAAGGTTATAACATACTTGCAGTACCTATGGATATGAACAATTCGAAAGCAATGACTGTAACAAAACAAAGAGTATTTGAAATAAAAATCATTTGAAATATTATATTGTATGATATTATATTTAAGGCGATTAGAAACGGTTATTTTCTGACTTTGTCTAGCATACGTGGAACATAGGAATTTAAACTTGTTTTCATTTTAACGTACTGATTTATTTAGTGAACCCTATTAGTATTCTGAAAACAGATTTGAATTTTTTTGCCATCGACATTCCAATATGATTGATTTTCATTTCTCCAAAAATTGAACTATTCAATATTTTGTTTAATTACTCACTTTTTAGTGTTAAGTATGACTTTTACATATTTTTAAGATTTAGACTGATGAAATTGAAATTTTAGAAAGTCAATCTCAAGTAAACTGGACTGGTCGTTCAATTCAAATCTGTTTTTAGAATTGTTGTCACTTCAATAGATCAGTCGGTACGTTGAAATTAAAACATGACTAAAAACCATATGTTTCACGTGTGTTAGACAAAGACAGTAAATCACCACCTCTAATCCCCTTAAAACAAATATTTATATTTGTTTGAAGTAACTTAAAATACACATTAAATATGCACGCACTATATTATAATGGAAGTAATCATCCAGTCCCGAAAATTAAATAAAAATTATAAATCTATTTTTTTATGCATTATAAAGAAGTTTCTTTTATTTTTTATTTATGTTTTTGAATTATTAAACATTGGGTGTTTAAAATACAAAAGTATATAAATGTTTCTAAAAATTGAAATATGTTTTATAATTTTAAATTACTCAAATATTTAAGTTTTTAAAAGAAAAACATTGCGTAATTTTCAATTATAATCAAATTTTGATTTTTAAATGATAATTCGCTTATAGTCAATAGCATAAAATAATAATAAATCGTAACTATTAATTTTTTATTTACATTTTTAACTATATCAATTAACTACTTGCATAGGTATACAATTCTAGACGTGGCCGACAAAAAGATATTATATAGCATCATGCATATTAATATTAGTAAATATTATAATTTATGTAAGTATTATGTTTATTATTACAGCAAACACTAAATTTCAGATAATAAACTTTATCGTCCAAAAAAGTACTTAAAGTTTAAATAAATCTTTCAAGATGTTTTCATTATATTCCTATGTAATATTTAATACATACTTTATTTATAAAAAAATTTCACTAATGAGTCATGAATACTAATTTTATTATATTATATAATGTTTATGTACAAAATTCAAGTGGTTCTTGTAAGTCTTATTTTATATTCTGTCTTAAAATATCATGCCCGTACGTTATTTTCACTGAAGTTTAACCTAATCTTAGCTTACCCAAAGGTGAAAAAAATTTAAATGAAGTATAGTGTGAATTTGATTGAATTTTGACCCATCGATTATCTAAAACTAATATACGATTCAAATTTAAATTATTATCACACTTTCCATGTTATATGATAATTAAAAACTTGGGGCACATTTCATAACATTCTGATAAGTATGATCATCAGTATTTATATTTCCAAAAGTTACACACACACTTTATCCACGTCCCGAAAGATCAAGTACATATAGCGATTGGAACGAAATAACGAATAATTATACCACAAGATAATGTTGTAAAGATGTTCACATTTTACTGAGCCTCAAAACTTGATAATTAAATATCTTAAAAATAACGTTAAATATGACACATTTAAATTCGATTATCTTACTTTGAATAAAATATATTAGTTATAGACCATAATTATTTCGCAACCGACGCCTTATCCACTCGGCTACACCGTCCCCCCTGGGTAAATTAATTATAGTGGTGGAATACGATAGTGAAATATGCCGATAAATACAATTATACTACATAATATAGTTGGTTTGATTATCTACTTATTAATTTTGATCACTATTGCTCGTTGTGCATTAAAAAAATAAAAAAATTAAAATGCATATCAAACTTGTTGGTCTCAAAAAAAAAATTGCCTCGAGTATTCCCATTTATAATTATTGTTGCTCACTAATTGTCCACAATCCGCAGTACTATGGACATTGAATTGTTACAGCGTAAACGCCAGATGAAATTACGTATGACTGTATAGTAGAACACCTGTCAAGCACATCTATTGAACACTTTGTTCAACGGTGTTATTTCCTGATGAATCCGACTGTCATAGCGGTTGTAGTGTGGTGCACTCAAATGGACAATTTCGAATGCACTTTAGTTTGTCAACCGTAAAATTTTCACATACTATTCGGGTTAAAATTCAGGGATTAAAACCATTTACTGAATTTTACCGGAAACCGTTATAAACCGTCAATTTTAAGAACCATAGACCGGTTGCTGATTCTATTGAACGGTTTAGAGAGCGAATATTGGTAACCTAATAACTACATATCTGAAAATCGTTTATTTTTAAATAACCGTTAACAACGTGTTAGGTTAGGTTAGGTTAGGTACGACGAGGAACAATTTTTTTTTGTTCCAATAATTATTATTTTTTAAGAATTTATCTTTTATTTTATTTTATTGTGGCATTAAATTCGAAGTTTTTTTTCCTATGAGATATCACTTTTCCTATTAGGTAGTTAAAACATTCAAGTGGTTGATTTATTTTTATTTCAGTTTGGTAAAAATAGAGAAATATACAAATAAGTAATAAGTAGTATTGTAATATAGTTATGCATTTTCTTATCTTATATCAATTTACGTTTAAGTACGCCATACGGATAATTGATATACGGTATACCATATAAGTACCAATATAATATTATAATATTTTATGCTTATGTCTAGTTATGTCTCAGATATTAGGGTACCAGTAAGTATTCTCTTAATTCTCAAGTGGCCAGTTTAAATATGAAATGGATTCATATTGATTTCAATTTGCAATTATTCTTAAAGCTCTTGAAATTGATCCAATTTTAAGGAGTAGGATTTGGGTAATATCATAATATGTTCATCGTGACTGATGTGTGACTGTGTGTGTAGTGAATGATTTTTAGTGTGAGTGAATTCTCCGAAAGCTTTGTGTAATTAAAGACAAACTAAGGCTAAGATTCTTGGAAATCCGTAGCGTATATACGCGTAGTCGCACGTCACTGTATTTTGCGATCAAGAAAGTTTCGACGTAAATGTCCTAAAAAGCGGAAGAAAGAAAAATTCACCCATAACCCTAAAAACCCGATTTTAATTTTGGATTTTGAAAATGGATTTTCTATTTTTTTGTATTGTTCCATTAATAAAATAGTACTAAATTCATTTTTTTTTTAATTCACACTTTCTCTAATGTTACTAAAAAAAAAAAAAAAAAAATCGAAAGTCGATTTCCTATTCATAACCTAAAAATTAGGATAAGCAATTCAAATATTTTTTCTAAATTTAAATTGGCATTGGAAGTATATTATTTTTTTTCTTCTGCTAGTAGGTCTAGATGCAACAAATAATGACCCGCTTTCGAAAGAATTAATATAATTAATTAAAAATTATGTAATTTATTTAATGGTTGTTAAAATAATAAATATAAACCATTTTAAAGTTTTGAACTGAATTTTGATTTTAAAAGCTGCAATATATTTTATCTTTTAAGTATTACATTTTTATGAGGTTGATGTAAAAATATATTAAATTGAAGCATTTATAGTTATAACATTTTGAGTGAAGCTAGTTCATTGATTTTATAATGATGTGTATTTTTATTTTTATTTTTTTTTGTTTTTGTCATAATTTTTAGGACAGTAAAAATTGTTGGATTTTCTTCAAAAGTATCTTTTTTGATAGAAAAGTGGATCTTATTAGTATTTGTGGGAGGGGAGGGGGTCAAAAATTTCTACTTGTTTATAAACATGTCTGCTAGAAAGACAACTTAAATTTTAATGAGCGTTTAAAGTTTACATTTTTATAACATTGGATATTTACTAGAATTCATATGTGGCGATTTTCTTATTTTGTTGTAATTCAAAACCTAGTAATTGTATATATTTAAAATTTACATAATAGTATGTTTATTATATCAGTTACTGTACTTGATAAAATTTTCAAATATTTTTACTAATTTTTGGACTTTTGCAATTTGCAATTTTTTTAGTTTTTATTTTCTTTAAATGTAAATTAAATTGTATTTCTTGTGTCAAATAGTGTTAAACAAAACAAGGCTCCTGATAATTTATATTGTTACAATAGCAGTTGAAAAATATTAAAAATTCTTAGTCACAATTTTTTTTTTAAGTATTGAAAGTTCGAATTTTGATAAAATTTATCAAAATCTCAAAAATTAACAATTATTGCAATCGAGTATTCAAATGTAATTTTTTTTGGCAAAAATGTATTTAACCTAGTGTAGTAGATATTAATGCTTAATAGTTAGTACCAAAATTAATTACTTGAATAACAATAATATCATCAAATATACCTATTATCCTTAGTAATAATATAGACTTTAAATTATACTCAAAGGCTCCTATTATAGGAGGTGCAAGAGATGGACATAACCGAATGGAGTCAGTATTTTCTTATTAGATAGTATAACTCATTATACTCAGTATACATTAATCTGTATACAGGTTACCAATTAATCATAATTGATAACAAAAAATTTGACATAAAAATCGGTATTTGAACCTGTTAAATTCGGTTAAATGTAATTCACTTAAAAACTTATCATTAGTAATAACTATATTATACAGGTGGAAGGTAATTGATAACCACCACATCTCGAAACAATATAATTGGAGCCAACTACCTCTAATTTTGGAAATAATTTTAAGCCATGATAAAAGTATAATATTAAAATAAAGAATATTGTATATTATGGATTCATTTTTGTTATCTTCCTCGTCGTTGGAGGATGAGCAATAACACGCATTCACACACAGTGTGTTTACAAGTGTAAAAAGTTCTATATAATATTATTTACATTTTTTTCAAATATTATAACATAATTAGGTAAGGTCAAGTACTTAAGACACCAGATAGCAAACGTCAGATTTCTGTGAAATATACCAGATATCTGAGCACGTGGACACTGTGATGTGCATAAAATGTCTGGTATGTTTTACGTACACGGACAATGTCTTAATAAATTTTAAAAAATGTCACTCCTCACTATGATATTTATTGGGCGATAATTTCACCAATGATTAGAATAATGAAAACTACGTATAAATTATATTATTTATAAAAAAAGAAAATGGACCTTGAGAACGTGTTCTCAGAAATCATCATCAACCAAACGCGTCCTTTGATTATTATGACGACGACGATACGACGCGCGTGCAGTTTCCTACCACCAGGCCACCACCTATATATAAGTCTTTATGTAATATATATTACACTACTTATGGAAAGTCAAAGCGGTCGGCCACAAATTGACACCGCGTTTACCGGTCCGATAGAGACCTGATGCGCCAGCGCGTGTTTGCTCGTGTCAAACAGAGTAGACCGTTCGGAATTCGGCTTTGACCGGGTAAAGTTTTGGCAGTGGAGTATTATAGGTCCAAGTGAACGTGTGCGGAAATAATACTCATACAGTCTATGTGTGTATAGGACGTTGCACGTGCGACGAGACGGGTTTGACGAGGCAGAATATACGAATTGTCCGCGTTTGTTGCGGCAACGTCGATTGGGTTTGTTCGGATCGACGACGAGAAAGTCAGTTCATAATCTGCACACCTGTGTGCGTGTAGGTCGCGGTCGGTTGGCGAACGCGTAACCGAGGGTAATGGAGTGAGGAGGGCAGGCGGTAGGGCGCGCGTCTAAATTATTCCTGCGATTTATAAAGACGACTATAAGTCCTTTACCGGCCCCACCCCCGGCCCTTTTTCCCACGGAGGTGGGGTGGTGGCGTACGAGAACGATGTGACTTTGAGCGGTCCGCTGCGGAAACTTTCCGGGGAGAGAACCCCGTTTAACGGTTAGTCGAAACTTCGAGAAAACTTCCAGTGGATGGCAGCGGACCATCGAAGTTTCCTGACGCAGAGTTTTTGGGCACCGTGTAGTGCAGGGGGTTAATCAGGACGACCCCGCCAAAGACTCACTGGACCTAACATAGCACGCCACTCATCGGGCGATGGCTTCCGAGCACATGGTTTAGGATTATGCCACTCTGTGCGTAAACCTTATACAATAAAAATGCGTGGACACTTCGATAACAATTAATAATTATAATTAAAATTATAACAATATGATATTTTTACTATAATTTCATATTGATTGTTGTAGACGTTGTTGTTATATATAATTTATATATAATATAATATTATGTTTTGGATCTTATACACTGCACGACGATAGATATTGTCTTTCTCTGTGTAGGGTTGTTACTTGATGTATGTTATATAGGTGTAAAATTACACCACACGAGATTTCTATCTCATTTGCTAATCGATCTATTTTCTGATCACTCACTCATTTTATGACATTTCAAATATTTTTTTCCTCTCTATCTGTCTGAATTTTTAAAAATATGCATTCGTAATAAAAGCTTTTCTACATATTATTAGCTTAAAAATTTAAAACTGTTTATAAGTAATAATGTAATGGTTGTTTTAGTTTTTAATATTAACTTTTTACATTATTATAATAGTTTTGATATAATAATTCTTTTTAAAATTTCATTATAAAAAAAAAAGGATACTATTTAATGAGTACCTACTTATCTAATAAGTAATAACATCGTAATTATTTATATATATTACACAGATACCTATCTATGTAATATTATATGTATTTATAAAATATGTCAAACGAGTAATGACTAATGAGTAAAGAGTAATAACTAATCTTGGAAACTTTACTGGACTGATTCAATAAAAGTTATATAAATTGATTTTTTAAGAAGTGTTTTTAGCTTCTCTTTCAACCCTCATAGGTAGATATTGGGGGCTCATAATTTCGTTTTGGCTCACAAAAATTGAATAGTTTATTGTTTACATATTGTTAAGTTACTATGGGATAAAATAAAATAATTAGAAAATATAGTTAATTGTCATTGCGGGTTGAAAATACCGGTCACATTAGTTCATAAAGCAGAAGTACACCGAAGCCCGTAATCTGAGTTACTCTAAAAGCAAGATATACCCATGAAAACGAAATTATGTAATATTATTGCACGGTTGTAATACGTTCACCTCCATGTAGATAAATTATACCTTCTAAAATTATTTTATAAGATACACAACAGAAGACATGCGGCTAGGATATTTGGTAACGTCTGCTAAACGTAGGCATTTTTGGAATTCCTCGATGGTCTACTGTCCAATACAAATGATTCTCCGAACTTGCCATCCTTCTATAGATTATTAATTTTAAATAACCTTGTGAAAAAATACTATCGGTATTTATTATTTTTTGGAATTTTTGATAAAGTTACCTTTATTAATATAATAATTTCCTGTAAAGAAACGTCAGTGAAACGTCTTTATATACATTAACTGGTAGATAAAAAAAAAAAAAAGGAAAAAAAGGGGATCAAATGGATGTCGCTCTGCTGTAGGTACAGTAGGTTACAAGTAGGTATAATTTATGGTATTAAATTTGAATTCAATGATATAATATCATTGTATACGAAAAACGATTCTGAGCGGAGACGGTATGTCAGTCTAGGATATTTCAAATTATATCGACATTATTATTATACGGTAGCTGGTAAGTTGATTTAATATTATTCATATTATTTAATTATTAACCTAAAATTATCAGTGATGCTGGAAAAATATTATAATTTATACTATTACTCTTAATATTGATTTTAATATAATGTAATTTCATCCAAATTTGAACTTAAAATGTCTGTAACAATTAACTGTGTTTATCTATTTTTTATATTTTTTGTTGACAGTATGTACCATTTATTAGAATCTTTGTTTTAAATTTTCAATTCTTATTTATAAAAACTGACCATTTTATAATTGTTTAATTACAATGATTGATAATTTTCGAGATTTTGATGAATTTTGTCAAAATTCGAACTTTAAATGCTATGTATTTTTAATATTTTTCAATTGCTATTGTAACAATATATCAAGAGCCTTGTATTAAATTTTCATTATTTTTGGCCCAACAAATAAAAATTTATTGGTATTTATATAAAAAAAAAACTAAAACAATTGAAAATTTAAATGATACGTAAAAAGCTCAATAACAGTCAAAACATATTCAAAATTAGATGGTGTATAGAAAATGCTTATACATATAAACATTCAGTGAAATTTTCATGCATCTACAGTTATTAGTTTTTGAATTGCTACAAAATAAGAAAATCGCTACATGAGAAATCGAATGAATATATCTAATCTTGTAAAAATTTGAACTTAATAAAATTTTATTGACATTTACAGAAAAAAAAACTAAAAAAATTGAAAACTGAAAATGTCCGTTAACAGCTCCAAATAAGTCAGAATATATTGAAAATGCTAGGCTGTGTAGAAAATGGCTATATAAACATTCGGTCAAAATTACATGTCTCTACGGTCATTTCTTTTAGAGTTATACCAAAAACCAAAATCGATTTTGTCGAAAATTGGTTTTCCGTAAAATTTCCCATTTTTCCTTAATTTTTCATTTGTTTTTCACAGTGCTTTTGAAAACTACTGGTAAATTTTAATTTTTGACCCCCCAAAGTACCAACTAGATTCACTTTCCTATCAGAAAAGGTAATATTAAATCGATTTTGGTTTTTGGTTGTGAGTAAATATAATAAAAATACCAGAAAAGTAATTGTGATGAGTTTATCGCGATCACATCATTAACTTTTTTTTTGACGGTGACTGATGACGGATAACAGAGAGTGACGGTTAACCGAGTTTCTGCTGTACATAGTTTTATTGAAAGAATGATTCAATTAGTATTAATTACAAATGGACAATAATTATATAAGCGCAATCAAAATATACGATTATTTGATATTGTATAATGTGACATTGGGTATTTGGTCGATAATCGCGGTATGTTATCTTAAAAAAATGAAAATCACATAGTTTCCACATATTATTATACTAAATGAATAGCTAGGTATATAATAAAAACCAACCTTTTAAGTTTTAAAATAAACCATGAGAAATTCAATAAAAAATATATTTAAAACATTTAATTGAATTTATATTATTTTAATGTTATATAAATTGGAATATTGATCTACATTTTTAATTAGAAAATTAAAAATTACGTCTAATGAAATGTGACATAATATAGCAAAATATAAAAATGTAGTTTTTATTACCATGGTTATTTTTCGTTTGGGGTTTTTTAGTTTTTATTTCCGTGATTCAAATTAACAACATGTAAGTACTTGTTTTCGACAGAAAACTAAATTGTATCTACATCAGAGCCATAGGTACATTCATACGTCATAGCGTTGTTGAAAATTATTCTTATATACCCCACATCCAATATAATATGACGTGTATGCCGTCTTCACGTATTAATATTGAGCGCGTACACGACCCATATAATATACAATGGTATATTACATTTGTGGTGTAAAAAATAAACCGTAAAATCGATCCCTCGGATGCGTTTTGGTCGGTACTAGATTTTGTAGGTTTACGAATAATAACAGCATTATTTACTTCTGCGGACGTGACGCGCGGGATAGGTATACGTTCGTTTCGTATGTACAGCGTGCACGCCGCGGAAAAACATATTTTACGTCTTATAACTACCTATCAAATATGTTTGGCGGGAATAAATTATCGTGTTATATTGGGTAAAACAATAATATGACATAATCAATTATATACAACAACACGCGTTGTAGTCTTTGTACTGTTACCTGTTAGTATAGGTGCCCATAACGATAAGTCGATATAACGTCGTACGATTGTTTATTATTACGATCGTCTCTGCACAGCGCACCACCAATCGACCCCTAACTACAGTCATCCGCGATCGAAGTCTCTATGATCAGACTCTCTGTGTGTGCACGCCACCTGCACATTGCACATGCATGTACGATACGTTCACTATTTTATGCGTTCGAGCATCGCACGCGAGCGTGTGTGTGTGTGTGTGTGTGTGTGTGTGTGTGTGTGTGTGTGTGTGTGTGTGTGTGTGTGTGTGTGCGCGTAATCATCTCTTGTATTATAATACTATCGGTGTATCTACACGGTGCGTTGTGCTCTCTGAATAGTAAGTTGTCGTTGTAATGCCGGACTCGGGGAAATAAAAAAATAAAACTTCTCCTCCGTGTTGTAGTATTGTAAGTACACGTCATATATAACTATGACTATGTATAGTTATACATAAAACATGCACACTATCACGTTTTGGCCGCCGTACTTCCGCACTAGTTATATGGGTAGATAGGTAGGTATAGTTGTTACTATAGGTATAGGTACATGTTTCGTGCAGTTGTTCTCCATAACATTATAGCTGCAGTCGTTTCGATAATAATTTTACAGTATATTATACGACTTACTCTTACTCGAATTATTTTAAACGCATCTTACATACATATTATGATAAGAAAACGCGGTTGAGATAAAATAAAATATGATGAAATAATCTATTTATTATAATACATAAAATAATAATAGAAAAAATACAAATTTTGATGATCCTTACCCTCGCAATACTTGGTGCTCGGTCAGTTGAAAACGATGATTATAATCATATTAAATTTCATTGTTATTACTTATTGAATACTTTTGTTAGTGTTCTATTTGTTCAACTAATTTATTCCATAATAGTTGAGTAGGTACCTAGTGTATTAAAACCAAGAATATGTCGATTTAAAGTGACCAGATAAAAATCCTGTAAAGTGTTTTTTTGAAAGCTCATTCTGTACGAGGGTAATAAATTGGTAGCTAGTAAAGAATTATAAGCTTTTTTTGGTCGTAACTTTTTTCATTTAAATGGTTTTTGGTTTTTGAAACCAAATATTGGTAATGTTATAAAATAATAAAATAGCTTTATTTATTTTAAATTGTAAAATTAAATAGTTTAACTTATGAGGAAAATAATAATTAATATCAATAACTATTTGGTTCATTTAGTTTAAATATTTGTTTTTGTTATTCATGATGTTATATACTTATATCTACATTTTGTTGTCGCGTGGTGAGAAGGGTGGTGGGGTACAATGATATATGGCCCCCTTTGTTTTTAAAGGTGGGGATACCTCCCCAGATATACCACCCCCCTGATCTAGCGTCACTGGTGTAGTATAAAACCCTGTGATGCAATTCGGTTGTTTATCCTATTAACTAAGCATGTAGTTCGGTTGCATCCAATAAAATAACTAGCACGCAATTCAACCCGAATTTGAGGCACGCTATTCAGATGCAGCCAAATCGAGACTTCTGGACTCAGTGGTTATTACTATAGTGGTAATGTTATGTTTTTCCATTGAATTTTATGTTCATATATTTTAAATTTTCAATTCAACCCGGAATTGTCAAACACTCGTTTAAATCTTGGCAAGAACTCGACATTCAGTTTTGTAAGACCAAGTTATTTTTCACTGTATGTGCTCGCGTATTTATATACCATATTTCATACACGTACACACACATTATATATATATTTTATAATAAGTACTTCATTTATATAGTCGTTATTATTAATGAGTACAACAGCGTACGAACGTAGGATGAAGTCTAAATTAAATAATATTAAATTGTTCAGCTCCATGCGTATGGCGCTGCCACGGAGTTGTTACATTTTCCAATTATGTGTTTATATAATATTGACATTTTCCCGTAAAATGTACGGTCGTGCGTACCGAATTGATATCGTTTCGAGAATAAACGTCACATTAAGAATGTTTGACGAAAGTTTATATTAACAACCTCTGTGTGAGGTGTAGACATATACATATAAGTACGACACAGAGTGGCAAATTTCATGACACGATTGTAATCATACGTACTATAATTCTTTGGTTCCTTGTATAATATAATATTGTCTGTAATAACACTCTAACCAAACATAAAATGTACATTCAAACTAAAAATTGTAATTAATGATTTTTGGGGGATTTGGATATTACTATAGTCGTATTACAATGTATGGACCGAAGATACTACGATGGTATAATATTATATTAATCAATAATAATTGTATATACGATATTTGTATTAAATTGTCTTCATATTTTATCACTATATTTGTATTTAATACTATAACTGAATAACCAGACTTACCCGGGAAAAAAATTAACAGACACAGAATACGGTCTGTGTAACTAGCTTTGTGATCTGATTAAACCGAGATGAGCCATCCACCTGTAAAGGATTGGAAATAGCACTTGGTATATTTTTTTATGTACATGGTTCATATTAATTTTTCCGACTTCTCTAAGAACAATCTCCGAAACTTTCATAGAAATTCTGAAATAGTTTTTGATTCTTTAAACTGCAGATATTTCCTTTTGTTGTAAATTTGAATAACAAACAAACAAACAATAAATTAAATATTATTTTCTTTTGTTTGAAAAAAAAAACACATAACAACTCATAGCGGGTAGTCTATATAATTTTCTTTTAAATATTACAATTATCAGAATTATGTAATCAATGTCAACCATGCGATAGGTAAATAAAATAATATTCGACTTGTGTAAGTCAAAGCGATATTAATGAGGTGTTAGCAACGTACCTATGCATTGAAGAACAAAGCAAAGAACACTATCCCAGTCTCATTTGGTGTGCCAATTGAATCAGTAGTTTTCAAATCAATAAGACCCATAAAAACGTACATCTATATTTATAGCTATATTACGTACCAGGCACATACAATAACCGTAAGACTCTCATTATTTTACAAACTATTAATTCTTTTTCATAATATTGTATGAAAATAATAATTACAGCTCCGGCGGGCAGCGAATATAATGTTAAAAAACCGAAATAATACTCCTCGGCCAACACAATGATCACCGTACCGTATGTTGAGTATATTATACTTCAATATCGTATTGTTTTATTGCGAACATTTAATGAAATGTTTTATACTACCGGCCGTTATAAACAGTTTTATTTATTGTTTGAATTCTATTGTTTATTGTTTTTTTTTTCAATTCGGTCGATCGTCGAAGCGTTGCATTAATCCGCCCGACTAGAAAATTATTGTTTTACATTTTTTAAGTTAAGTTTAATTTATCTGAAGTTTTATTGCGGTAAAAATGAGTTAGATGAATATAATATTATAGGAAATTTAGTATTGGACTATTGTTATCTTAAATACAGTTTAATAATGCTCATTGAACATTTATTCCGCCCATGCCTCATTAACCCATACTCCAAGTTCCGATATTTCTTTCATTCAACTTTCACAATAATGCAGCAGTCATTACCAAAGAGATTGATTAGTTTAGTTCTTTTTAAATGTTTATATTAAAAGTTAATCAAATTATAACAAAAAATAGGTACAAAGTGCGAGGTTAAAAATATTATATTTGAATACAAATATTTTCAACATTTTTATTAAAACTAGATTATGGATAAAATCATAATGAATTTAAAATCACTTTTTACTAAAAGTACCTAATCTCAATGTTTTAATAATAAAGACGTGATCTTCTTGTCTTCAAGTTAATAATATATATTATATTATTGTAAAATTATCGACGACTACATTGAAGTTGTGTAACTTGAGTGCAGTTTTTTCCCCTGGATTTCTAAAATAACCATTGACTATACTAAAGAAATTCCACTAAATATAATTGTCATCCATGTGACGGGTCACTAAAATATTACGGTTGGTGACCACGACCCCAGACTTCACGCAGAAACGATTTCGGTCACCGTTGATTCATTTCCGAGCTCCAGAAGAATTCGAATTGAAGTGGCGTGCACCCTACGAAGATCCAAAAACTTTGCTGCAGCTGTGTAATTCACCAGGGAATGGTAACGCGACGGGAACGACGGACTTGCAGCTGGACGGGGGTGGTATGCGTCGTATTATTATATGCACATACATATTTTATATAATATATATATATATTATGTAAACGTCCGTCGGTGCAGGTTGCGGATTATAGTGCCGGTGCAAAAGCCCTTACCTCGTCCTTGGTTGTCGCAGGGTAGGTGGGTGGAGTAAAGTACTATAGTATAATACTGTAGTTGCGACTTGCGGGTAGCCCGGAAGACAAATGGGCGAGTTTCGTAGACTCGTTATGCCACACCGTTGGCAGACGCGGGTTTTAGGCGGATGATGGTGATACGGTGGTGGAAGGGATGAAAGGGTTCATGTATGGAATCGTGAGAGATTCCGGATGGGCAAGAATGTCTGACGGAGTGGGAGGAGGACCGTATTATTATTATTCGTCGTCGTTGTCGTCGTCGCAATAACGCATACCTTGGCGGCTGCAGTTTAGATTCACCACCCCCACCGGCGCTACGAATTTGTTATACAGTTGCTAATGACGTTTCAGTAGTAGGAATTCTCCGGCACGAACAAAATTAATCATCCCCACGGCTGACGGGGCAGGGTGGACGTGTATTATATACATGGGAACGTATGGTAGAAGTTTTCGCCAGTGGAAGATACAGATCACGATAGGAACAGTAGTAACAGTAGCAGCAGCAGCAATAGTAGTAACATCATCATCATCATCTGAAGCATTGCAGTTTCGTCTGTGAGCAGGTCACTAGAGTATTATAATATATGATTATCATTACTCTCCTCGCCACAACATGGGCAAGGTTCCGGATGTGAAAAGTCTGTTTGTGTGTGTGTGTATGTATTAAATTCTAATAATAGATACACGATACGTCACGACGACTTAAATATTGTCGTCTCAACGCTTGAAGTGATAACCATTAATGGGTTAGGTGCGCGATGGTTATGAGTAAAAGCTGCAAAGAGAAGTCGATTGCTGGTGGGCGTTCGTCAAAAATCACGTCGATTACGAATTCCTGTCCACGCCCGTCGTATTTCTCCTATATAGACCCTCCGACGCCGGATAACGACTACATTATAATAATATATACGCACATTTGTACAACAGACGAAATCGTGAAACGTGTTTGTTTGTTTGTTTGTTTTTTATTCGGTCTGACCGAGTAATAATCTGCATAATCCCGGGTTTTTGTAAAACGTAAAAACATACGTTTTTGTAACTTTGTGTTTTTTTTTCTCTATATTATATTGTACACGGCTTAGACCCGCGCGATTACGTTTTTCCCTTTTATTTTTATAATTTATACTGTTACAAATATGCTCAGATAACGTGTGGATTACTTTTCGAGTTTTTACAGACCTAGGAAATATTGGTCGGTATAACAATGGACAGTGGGGAGGAAAAAAAATCGCAGTAACCGTCAACCATACAAATGTACTTCGGAGATAACGGTTGGCAATAATTAATAATTTTATCATCCTTAACATACTATATTATAATATATCTACCTCTGCAGCATTTATATTATGAAGTTATAAACTAATATTGTCTCCTATATTATACTGTCATTTTAATATATTTTGATATTATTGGAGCGGGTCCACAGTGCAGAGTGACCAGATCGATTTTTCGATCGGCCTATCGTAAAATTTAAAGTCGTGTGGTTCTGAATAAACGTCAATGTTATGTTTGCTCGAGCTTTATACGTCACGTCACGTTAAATTGTAGGTACAACAAAATAAGGAAACAAAATAATTTATTAGGAGTGCAAAACTGCATCGAATTTAACTAGCTAACGCAATTATCGCACACAACCGAGCGCGTAGCAAAGTTATTTTCTGTTGTATTTAAGTGCTCGATTCAATTATATCTTTCGTTTTGTTTCTAATTCAATTAGAACATTTTGGTGTGTAGGTAATAACATGTATGATGTGGCGAGGCTGTGTTCGAGTATTACAGGAATAATTATTATGCAATAACTAGGTACACCGAATTTTTAATATTGAACTACATCTGAGCGATGTGCCATACAAAAATAATATTACGCGTTGTGTACTTATTGTGTTATACGAATACGTTACATGTTATAGACAGTGCGTAGATTATGTACTTTGTAAACAAAATTCTTATTTTGCATTACGTTACACCGTGTGTAGTCTGTTGTAGTGGTGCGCTGCGTATTACAGTGCAAACGACTTGGCCGGACTATTTTTGCAGTGCTTTTACATAATAATATTATTATTACACTTACATCTACACAATATGCAATGTGCATAATAATACATCGTATCACCTAGGGAAGTACCTATTTTTGTGTAGTGTTCCGGCGATAATTCGATTGCATCAAACCGAACGTGGCTCGTCGAGTCGTACCATCGTATACAGAACGAGTACATTAATAATGTGTACACCGATATCTAGTTCAAATCCTGGATGATGTCCACGTGATTATGACCACGTCAACTTAAGTTTCTGGTGACCGAATTACTGGTAATAACTAGTACGACACCCATTCGTCGCCATCACGTAGTCTGACGACGCATAAATGTGTAAGGATGCACATTCGATTAACTCGCCAGCTGTGTTCGTAACTTCAAACCATGTACATTATATTATATTATGATATCAATATACTTATAATTATATTGATCGAGCTGCTTCAATACGGGAGCCCTTAGAAATGTTAGTTCAGTCTTATCTGAAAATAACATAATATATATATACGTGCGGTCGCATATAATATGAATACACGCCGCACCTGCTGCCAAACATTGACCCAATTTGAGATTTCGGACGTGGTTTTCGCCACGCTTTTACTATATGCGACTTGAAAAATGTATCACGCGACATCTATAATTAAAAACATTACAATAATATTGTTATCTAAAATGACGACGAAAAAAAAATGAATTTATTTTCACAAGCGTAAGCGTATATAATATATACTATATAATATTATCACCAGTGTAAGCGCAGAAACAACAATAAGGAATTAAAATATTTTTTCACGTCAGATACTGTTTTCCAATATTGTAGGGTCGTGCGGTTATAGCATTTATATAATAATAAAGTATATTTCATGCAGTGGATGATTTGGGAAAAAATTTAAAAGAGGAAACAAAATGTATGTGTACCTAAAATACATATTATTTTAACAGCCTTATTGATTAAGGGTATGATTAGAAAGGGTACGCATAAATATTTTTAAGAAAAAAGACTCTCCGAGTCTCATCTAAATAAACAATAATTATAACAAATTTATTTTTTCGGCCTAGTTACAACTATCATACTTTTTTTTTTGACAGTAACTTTGGCCCTGTTAACCACTTAGGAAATTTCTTATTGGCGATACTGGAAAAACTAAATCGAGCATTTCCTCTACGTTTTACAACACTCACGGTAAATTAGACCATTGTCAAATTCCGACGAAAAAAATATTATCATTACAATTATAAATCTAGGTACTATAGACAATATCGTGCCTTTGTGGTGGTTAGTTTGGTCAGTGCATGCTTGATTTGGAAAAAAAAATAGAAGGTGATACAAAAGTGATAACGAGACGAAAGTATCTGAATATTTAAATTACCTCCTTAAAACGGAATCACTCGGTGCAAACTGATTGTTTCGTTAAAAAGAAGCTCCCTATATAGGGAGCCAAAAATATATACCAAGGTAATCCGGGATTTTTGTTGTTTTTCCTTGTAAGAGGATTATCGCCTTATAGCCTATAGGGGATCCGTTATATGAAGGTTTTACGGTGTAATTTTTTACTAGAAGGGGTGCGTAGAAATATTTTTTTTTTTAATAAGATAGACTGCTGTATTTCCGCGGCACTGCTGAATATTGCACCTACGTTTTAAAAATACCTATATAGTTGGGTAACCAATACTCGCGGTAGTCTACTTTCATTCGTAGATTGTAAGACTATTGTTGTCAATCCAACGACAAAGAAAAAAACGTCGTTCTGTGTAGATTTCACATTATTATACACTATACAAATTCCGCACTCCTCTTCACAGGTTTTTACATATTATA
The DNA here is from genome assembly GCA_027563435.1 of Nasonovia ribisnigri. Classification (NCBI taxonomy): domain Eukaryota; kingdom Metazoa; phylum Arthropoda; class Insecta; order Hemiptera; family Aphididae; genus Nasonovia; species Nasonovia ribisnigri. Next base: position 102,630 of record JANEHU010005183.1, on the reverse strand, counting down.
TTATATTATTAGGCAAAGTTCGTCGTGTACGACGTGGCACGCGGACCGTTTCGTCGAAAATATATGATTGTTTCACAACTGTATATCGCGTTTCGACGCTGGAGCGACATTATATGCGCCGTATAACTGCAGCACGCCCCTCGCCCCGTCGTCGTCGTCCTCAGACCCCAGCGAGTTATATAATATACGATATATTATAAATGTACAAAGTTTTTTTTTTTTTTTTTCGGAAATTGTTTCTATAATTTATTTTTATATTATTTAAATTTCGTGCCAGAGGGAGGACGTGCAAACGATCGTAAAGTGCACAATACGCACGAGACGGCGAGCGAAGTTTAATATATTATAATATCATTAACGATTTAAGACCTGCGCTGCGATAACGATAATGATTTCGTAAACTTTAGTTTTTTTTTTCTCTCTAACGATATTATTACGCTAAGCCACTATAATAATATAAAGAAACGCGCGAGCTCTCTCAACACCGAAACACGGTCGAAATATCCGTAGTTTATGGAGTGAACATAATCTACGCGTACAACTACACAAAAGCATCGTTCGGATATAATAAATCGTCGGCCAACAATATAATAATAATAATAATATATTATAATGTTTTTTTCAATGTTCTAACACATCGCGTCCGAGTGCGACACGCAGCGGGTCCGAGTCTTTTTGTATTCGTAGCGTCGTCCTTGATCACCACCTGCAACCGCTTGCAACGTTATTATATAAGAATATTTTTTTTTTCAAAATTATTATATTATATTAAATTATATATACTATTTATGATACACGCCACATACGATTATGTGCATTATCATTGTTTCGATAAAAATAGTACTCTGCGTGTGGTCGCAAGTGCACACAAGACGATTGCACTTCTGTAGTGCCGCCACGCAAGTGCAGTCGTAGTTATTGAAAATGCACTGCAGTTTTACTTACTTCAATGTTATGCTTGTGCACACTACACACGACGCTCCTCATCACTCTCGTCAAGTCCCTCGCGATTCGTTCGCGGCGATGATTTTTTTACATTTTTTTTGTTTTTATTTCAATCAAACCGATATAATAATATAATAACGCACTTGACCCGTGACGTGAATATTATACGTCGTTCGTCTGAACGTCACAGCGGTGTACCTACGCGAGCGTGCTGAGAGTCCTCCTGCAAAAATTATCAAAGACTAGTTTTATTTTATTTTTTATTTTTTCTTACACTCAAACTTATTATTGTTATTATTATTATTTTCAAGTCGTAAACGCTCTTGCTAACGCGCGCTGGAAATAAAATAATATGCAACTTCCTCTCGTGAAATATATTACTATTCCACTCGAACCCAATGCAATTACATTTGCGCGCGCTTTAATTGCATTAGTTTGCATGTATTAGGTATTTCGTATGTGTAACGTCTTGAAATTGCTCTTTATACACACCCACACTTGCCCACATTCGCGCACGTCATATCATTAAACATTATACGTATTATACTGGTATATGACGAATAAAGCGGTGTTACGTGACACGACCCAACTATACCTAATTTAATATATTTATGTCTATCCATAATTATAGTTTAATTATTTTACGCATTTATAATACTGTGCACATATTATTAGGTAGTATATCAACGTCATTCAACGCACAGCATACCGCACGGTTCTAGTTTTCAAAAAGTAACGCGCTTATCGATTTACCGATACATTTTTTTTTTTTTTTTATGAAAATGTTTACACGTTTTAAATCGTTTGTACCGTGAAAGTATAACGTTTTTCTGAAGGTTTGGATACACATGTTTTAAAATTTATAACAGATTCTAAACCCTGTAGTTATTATGCGGGGTGTATGATTATTTGTATTCGGATGATAATATTATAGGTGAGAAACGAAACAAACATAATATTATTATTATTGTACCGTCGTCGTGAGTCGTGACGCTCATTTATAATAAACGGCAAGACGGCACAAGGCCATATTTTACCTCTCCATCGACAATTAATAATGTTTCGCAATATTATGTAGGTATATCATACATTTATACGATATTATACACTTGAAGTATTTAACACACATTGTAAATGTGCTTAAATGGCTCTCACAAAGGAATGCTGGAAAATGGGCGAAAAAGCGCGTACACAATTCGACACGCAACGCACTCATTTCTTTTATTTCTGTTTGTGGAAATCGAGTCGCGCTATAATAGGACGTAGAACTACTTAAAATCTAATGCAGCCTCGACGGCGGTAAGTTGTTTATTGTCGGTAGTAAAGTTTTTTTTATTGTATTTTTTTGTATTTTTTTTTTTTTTTTTACCATCAAAGTATCTCGGTCGACCACAAAGAGGAGGAAAAACATCTCTCCGTGTCGGTATTGTTTCTCGGGTTGTTCGTTCTTTTGCAAAGTAAGTTCACACGACGTATATTATAAGTTTCTATATCCCCCGCCAAGACTCAAAGACTCTACATAGGTAGTTATATTATGCTTGAGGATATTTCACATTACAATTATTATTATTATATTTTATACGGAAAAATGTTTTGTGGTACGTCACAAACAATAAGTTGATAGTTTCTCGGATGCAGAGTCCCCGTGCTTTTATATTATTATTACTGTCATAATTACGTATTTAGAAACCAAACAGCTTTTTTCCAAACAACATTAAATTTTGTTTTTTTTTCTTAAGTTATTGTCATACCTGCTTCAATATTATTTATGCATATTGTGTGTAGGCACGTGTATGATATTGTGCTTGGGGATATTCCGAATTACAATAATTATTATCATTATTATACGGGAAAATTGTTTATAATAAATAATATAATGCATGTCCGTCAAGACTCTCGAGATGAAATGTTATTAGTCCTACCGATTGGAAATGCAATAGAATCCTCTTATTAGCATTATGTAGCATAAATATAATCATCATTATTATAAATCAGAAATTAGATAGTTGTCATATTTTTTTTGAAATATTATGGTTACATAAAATATCTATTTAGGTAGGTAGGTATATAGTATCACAATGAATAAATTTGAATGAAAAAAAAATATTAGCTAATATATTTTAGTTCGTATAGCTAACACAAGGAGAGTAACAAAATAATTTAAATGAAAATGATTTATAGATTTTTATGAGTTATTATTATTTTTTTTTTTGTCGTAATATATAATATTTAAACGTATTCTAAAAAAAATATATGATAATTCATAAAAACGTGAATACTATTTTGCATTACTCTTATTTTTATTGCAATACAATTATATTTTACTTAATAATATAGAATTAAATTAATATACAATCAATTTTATACAATATAGTATAATACAAATGGGTTTATATTGCTAAATGTATTTATATTTTGTCCGTATTTTATTTTTCAGAACCTTTAGTGTACAACTATCCCTGCGTGAAAGTATTCTTTATGCTGATTATTGTACTCTCTATATATTTTCATTTATCAGCATTTTTCTTAAAAAAAAAATAAAAAACATACTTCAATTCAATTGAAAACTGTAATGTCTATTATCGTTTATTTATTTTTAAAATACGTTTTTTTATTTATACTTTTCACTTGAAATTTATTGGGAAGTTTTCTTTTTTGAAGAATTATATTATATAGGTACCATTCTTATAGTAGAAGTTATATAGGTACAGACTTTTTAGTTTTTAGTATTATATATACCTATACATATTATACATATTGCACAAGAATTCCGATTGGTCCATTATCATTTTAGTTTATTTTGTTATAATATAGGTACCTATGTAATTTTTGTGGGTTTGAAATAATATGTCATAATGTTCGAAAATGTTATTTAATATTTTCAACCGTTGATTTCGGAGATATATAACATACCGTCTGCTAGCCGGCTGTTCCATTTTTCGCTTATATTACAAAGTGCAAGCAATATAAGTAAAAAATTACTATCCAGATAGCTGCTGGTAAAGTTTAATACAGTACTAAACCATGCATTTTCTTATACCTTGGTCGTATGACTCATAAACTTTATGTCTTTATAGTTTCCATATTTTTGCACATCACCCACGTCCTTAGAGGCTGAAGACATCGCAGTCCATAGGCACACATCTATCACGCTTTTAATAAACTATTTCAATAACAATCTGAAAACATAGTCTTTTCATACCGCATTGTTCCATCAGAAGGTAATCGTGCAGAGTACATATCAGTGTCAGTGCTTGGTCATATTTTTACTCCCCGCATAGTTTTCCGATTAATATTTTTAAATTATACTAACATAATATATACCAGGGGTGGCCAAATGCCTCTTGCGTCTTGCAAATCATTTTTACTTATAATATTATAATAGGTATTTTTTTTTTTTTTTTTTAGTGAACTTTAGTCCGGTGACTATGTTCGTTAGCTGTTTTAGGGATTATACACTGTGGTTGATACTTGGGAAGGTTTGGTACGGTAATGGGTTGTCACGGTTGTTACGGTAGGTGAGCAAACACTTGTGTGTGTGGCAAGGTTTTTGTTACTACGTACCCGTATAATATGAAGACAAAATCTATCCAATATAAGATTTGATGTGATGACATTATTATACCATTATTATATTGTATTTTAAATCTTATATTTTTACGAAAATCTTATACCTTTTTTCCCCTGCTCTTGGTTCTTACATATTTTGCATTAAAATACTATGTGGCTCGCAATTATCTTATCACTGGCCACCACTGGTATATATTATACACCAGTCTCAATCCTTGTTACCATTTTATAGTGTTGAAACCGCGGATAGATGCTATAATAGGACACGGTATATTTCAGTTATACCGCACATAATATGGAATAATGTAATTTATATACACACGTATACCTATACTTCAAACTTAAGTCATTTCAAAATAGAATTGCAACGCTTTTGCCACTCAGTAAAAAAAAAAACAAAGTTGTTACTATATAGTCACAGCTATAGAATCAGAAAATATAACAATGCACCCACCTTAAATATCATATATAGATAGCTGATATAGACATAGTTCCGTCCTGCCGTGAACTGTGTCGCTGCAGTTGTCAGTGTCGTATTCTTATAACGTTATTAAATTTTAACTACATCCTCTGAGCATTACCGCTCCTCTCGGGTCATTAAGCTCAAGTATTTCGTGAAAAGAATAGCCCAAATTACAACGTCTCTATCATCTTCTCACACCCTCATCACCGGCTCCAATCGAACCGACTTGTCATGCTACGACTATACAGATCGATGTGGCGTACTGAATATCCGCAATTACTGCTGGAGTCTGCAATGTCACGAGGATGGAGTAAGAGGATTTCGTTACTATGAATACTGCTTTATAATATCAGCAAATGGTCTCTAGGCGTTTTTATCCGAGGGCCGCGGCCGTATAGACATTAAAAAAGCTCTTGGCAGGCGAAATGTGTACATTCTAATCACATATGATTTTACATTTTAAAGAATTACCTATTATCATAAATTCAAGAATTATTTCAAAAAAATAATATTTTGTATGCATATTGTACTATACCTACGTTTATTGTGCACTGACATTAATAATTATTGTAACATTTATAACGGATATATTAAAAATAAAAATAATCTAATTGCGGATCGTACAAATTATATATTATGCATTTTTAGTACCACTGTCCTATTTAATATTATGATATCATTTATATAAACCGCATGGTTGGTTATAATGATAGTTATTACAACAATGTCCTAGATGCGGAACCTCACTCACCGCGAAACAGTTTTGAAGCATTCTCATCGAATGCCGGATGTACGAAAAGGAAAGGAGAGAATCGAGTATACCCTGTCATATGTCAGAATCTCTCAACCTAGACCCGTGCAACGTACGAACAACTTTTTATTTTTTTCTCATCAAGATAAAATCTCGTGAACAAAATATAAATTTCTAATTTTAAGATAATATAATCTTTTGTATTGTAGATGGGTACCGGACTGTAACAAATGTAAATTATAACCTTTGTTAATATTTGTAAGTTAAATTATGTCATTCAAAGGCCTTTGACATCGCAGACTTTGCTTTAATAAAAAAAAAATCAAATTTAACTTATACAACAACAATAAAAACAACAACGCAGTGGCAGCAAACGATTTGATGCAAAACAAAAATTATATTTTCGGTGTAAACGCATTTAGTTTTCACAGATTGTATTCGTTTATTAAATATTACAATAGGTAAACAGTAATTTATGACTTACATACAAAGTATAATATAGGGCACTTATCAAGTATTTATATTGATCATTAATACCAAATAATTGCTTTTTGATTCATAACGGAGCGAAAAAATGTATTGATTTTACAATGATGTTTGTGTGTTTTTTTTCTGTCTGATATCAATATTTTAGGTAGTAAAAATGCTCCGATTTTTGAGATCAGCATCTTTTTTGATTTTTGATACTTTTGGAAGATAAAAATTTGAAATTCCAAGTAGTTTTAGAAAGCATCAAGCAAAACAAAAAAAACGTTGTCATTTTTATTCAAAACCAATTTTTGAAAAATCGATTTTATTATTTTTGGTATAACTCAAAAACCTATAACTGCAAACATTTGAAATTTTCACAAAATATATATTTTATTAGCATTTCCAATAAAATATTTAAAATCTTTTTGAGCTAATTATAGCATTGATACATTGCCCACCTTTTTTTTTGTTGATGAGAAGTATACAATTATTTAAGTTACGAATTCTTGATGTAAGTTACAGAATCCAATTTTCCCCACTTATTCTATAATATTGTTTCAACATAGCCAATCTATTATTTTACTTTATTCATTTCTTCTAAGAAAAAGTTTGTTTGCACAGTAAATATTATGTTGTGTCATATCCAGATCAATGAATATCCCTATATTGAATTGCGCGACAAATCAACTGAAAACTGTCTCTTCTCGGTAGGTACAAATTCGATTATAACTCTTATAAGTGCATTAACAATTATTGCACTTAGTAATTCAATCATTGCATCGCCCTATTGGTGACTGGTCAACACACTCACCCATACCCACACACACACATTATAATATATGCACGGTATGTAAATTGTTATAAGACATATTATGAGTAATGAGTGATGACGACAGGTGCGGAAGAATAGTTGACGTGTACGATCATATGTAGGGTATACGATAAAAGGGCGTGTGACGAATGTTTTAATATTCTCAGATTGAAAAAAGAAAATGGGTGTCCGCTCGTCCGCCTAATGAATTTAATTATCGCGCGTCGAAGGGATTGAAACAATATTGTCGAAGTCGGACGCACGAAGTACTTTTATATGACATGCGCTCCCGCCAATACCGCAGCAAGGGTCACACGGTCAACGTGTTTGAACAGGTCTCAAGAGCGCTCCTAGATTGACGCAACCAATCTGACTGAATGGAAATACAATTTACTAGTGAAAGGCCTGTATGCACACGCGTGTCCCGCACTTGAGTGTGCATAAGGAAAAAAATGGTGTTCTCTCCGAGGTCGGTGCTAATTCGATATACGTGTATACGTGTATACGTGTGTGTGTGTGTGTGTGTGTGTGTGTGTGTGTTTATTTTTAAACGAACCCTGAATTTCCGCACACACAGACCTACTCATAATAATATTACACTGTGTTTGTACGTTCAATTTTAAAGTGCGTATACGACGATGTATATATATCTACCTTCGTTTTGAAATGAAATACGATTATTTCCAGAGAATATGTATTTATACTTTGTAATATATTGATTATTTAAAATGTTGTTTACATAAGTGCGTTATGATTAAAATATTATATCGTCTAATTTAGCGGTTATTGCCAACGCAAGTGTGCTGCAAACGCTAGTCAAGAGTCTAAGCCGGGAGTCAGCAAATTTGAATTGGCATCAACATCGAGATTTTCATGTGATTTTATACATGACTGTATATATTTTCCTGTCCTCTTATATTTGTATGTATGTGTTTAAATTTTAAATCTGTATATTGGATAAGTGGTCCTCAACGTTTTTTTTTTACATAATTGGTGGTCTACCCGACTAAAGAGTTTGGTCTTATTTATTATAATATTTTACTGTGTCATTATTGTAATTATGTTTTCCCATACTCGAACTTTTGCTATTCGGTACGATGCAAATTTCAGGAATTTTTGTTTATTATTTATTATATACAATACAACTTTAGCGTTCTTTTTTTCTTAAAAGTTTTTTTTCTATTACTCAGTGACCTCGTCACACAAAGACAAGTTGAAAAACTATCCAGTATTAAATAAAAATAAAAATAATAATAATAATAATAATGATAATGATGTTATTATGTTCTAATATCTTATTATTAATTAATTTACGATGTACATTACAATTGTCGAGCTGTAATAGTTATACTAAAAGCTAATAATAAAAAAAAAATGATAATGAAAATAGTAATGCTACCCATAGTTCGATCACAAGACGCGAAAAATGCGAGAAATCTAGTAGTTAAAAACCATTTTTAAAACCACTTACCTAAGCTAATAATTTTTTTTGGATGAACAACATGCATATATCGTTAACGAAAAACCATGTAAGAAAATCAATTCTTCCTAACTTCATTATATATTTTAATAATAAGTTCAAACTCGTCTTGGAGACGCTTTTGTGATATAATAGATTGTTCAAAGATTGTAGAGTATTATTATTTCCATAAATTACCATAAATACTTGATTTTAATGACTGTGCATTGTTCATATTTAGGATTGTAAATAAGCATTTCATATAGTTGCATGATACAAAAAATCATAATGTTAGTGTGCTTTAAAATAATAAATCAGATTTTTTTTTAGAATTTATCTGAGTTAGCATGACTTAAGTCATTTAAAAAGTTATTATTCTAACAGTAAAAACTAAATTTATAAATGTAAAACATTATTTTAAAATGTATTATTTTAGGAATCATTGTGTCATGTTGAATTATATACTGTTGTATCTATTTAACTTTTTAGTTATATTCCAAATTAAAACTTATCACAAAAGCCCAGAGATTAAAAATATTATCCAACAATGTCACATAACATAATATTTCGATTTGATGATTTGAAACCGATAAATCGAATTTGTCATACAACATGGAAATTGATTTACTTATACTAATTGTAATCTTGTTATTTTCTTACAGACAATATATATTTTATGAACAATCGAGAATATTATACTAGAGAAATAACTCTCGGGAATCATCTACTGACATCAACTAAAGGAGAATCTGTATATGAACAAATAGTGGGATTTGTTTGGCGCGAAGCTTATTGTTTGCTCGCAAAACTTGAGGTAAACTACACATCTCTGAAGATTACACGAATAGCAGAAGAAATACTTTGATAACGTGTAAAATTATGCAAATACCTAGTCACGAATCTTAATTAACACAAACACGTAATGCTAGTGAAAATCATCTGATGAGTGAAAACACCATAATTTTTTATGATGTGTATTAATGCTGTTTTCGATAAATTCTGACTTAATAAACAATGTTAGAGCGTATGCTGTGAGTATTTATTGTTGGTGTGGAAAATATATTTTGGTCAACAATCAATATTATTAATAATCAATGGTTAAATTTCAAATAATGTTTTGATAATTATTAATTGTCAATAATTGAACATGCAATTTGTGTGTGATTATCAGAAATCACGTATTTTGCAATCTCAGAAGTATATAGCAGTGCAATCAAACATTTATTTCCGCCTCCCGGACTAGCTGTCTGAACGAATATGTAATACAATTAAGGTATAAATTTAATAATATTATGCCATTAGCACAAAACTAAAAACCAGTTAAAATGCAAGACAAATAATTTTAACTTGTGAGGCCACATTAATGTTCTTTACAAGCATAGGTGCATACTTGATTTTTATTTTTCTAAAATTAAATGAGCCACTTCCTTACATTTTGAGACCTAAGTCGACCATATTTTTTACTTGCAATAATCATTAAATAATTTATAAAATTAAACATTTAAATTTTCATATTATACTATTATTATAACTGCATCATATTTAATTTATTATTATTATTTTTGTAACACTCAATCAAAATAACATTATTAACATAATATTATATGTCATTATGTCAAACAATTCAATGGGATTTTATTTTCTTAGATTCAAAATACTTAGCTTCCAATGCTACCGAGTTAAGGACGTTTAGGTCTGACACGTGAAATACAACATTGTAAATTTGTAATGCTAAATTAAAGAACGGAAATGATATTGTTCTTTAATTTACCATCGGGAACAGTTCTTGATTTCATATACTATATAATATTGAATATCAAACATAAAACTTACATAGTATATGAACGAGTAGTTCACTTAATCACATCATAAATTACATTTTGAAACGTTTCAAAAAAAATGTAATATCAACTTAGAGATATTTAAAGTTTATTGTCAAATCAACATTGACACGTAAATCATATTGTATTAAACCGTTCCCAAATATTCAACCAAGATGGCTTGAACTTGCATATAATAAAAATATGCAATTTTGAATTAAATAATATTATATTATATATGTTGTTTTTATTATTGATCACATGCTTTATTATAACAATAAGATATACAGGTATATAGATGATATATATATATATATATATATAGGTTTTTTAAGTATTTTTTCTTTTTAATATGCAGTATTTTAATGCATTATCTGAATCTGTACTGTACTTACGCACTTGATGCGCTGATATTTACTTAAAACAAAATAAAATACTTCGATGTTGTATAAAAAGGAAACGATTTTTTTTATATAATATTTTTATAACCATAGTGGTAGTGATAAGAAATTCTCTGGCCACTGACCACAGTGAATTATTATGAATAAAAAATACATATCTCGTAAAATGTCATCCAATGTTTATATACAATGGCTTCGTTTATTAAATTATGTTAAATATTTTTCAACAGACTGTGGTAATTATGGTCGGCATGAAATAATTATATACACAGTGTGAACTGTAAATAATAAATCTTGAATATATACCGTTACTATCCACCAATAAAGTAATGGATGTAGATAAGAATTGTACATAAATTTGCATTATTTAAATATTATAGTCGAGTAACTTTCATAAAAGATTGTATATTCTGATATTACAAAATAAATTAATCTATAATATTTTATATATTTTATATAATAATATATTAGTAAAGTTTATGGCTGCAATATTTATAAAAAAAACTTTTTTCAATTACCTAAAAAGAGAGTTATTGATAACTATTGTACATATAAATTGAATTAATATATTATTTACTTCAAATAAATTATTGTATTAAATAAAATGGGCGTAAACCACGCATCTAAAACTCCACCGTAAAATAATTATTTTCATTTGGACACCGTCATAATGTAACTACTATTCATTATTCATAAACAATAAATTGTAATACCTAACTGTAAATAAACCAAAATTTCAGTGATTACATTTAAACATTTAAAAACATATAATATCTAATTATAATTCATTAAAACACTGCTTACGTGTTTGTAGGGTAGTTTAAAACAAACTCGTGAAACGTGCAGAAGGCTTCTGAGAAAATGACATCCTCGCGGGACATTGGGCTGGACTGTTTTACTTTTGGTGGTGCGAGTCCAACTAATAATATAATGGCATATATTATAACATATATATATATATAAACAACCCTATGGATAAAGTTTTATAGAGTTGATTCACACCGATCCGTCTTGACGACGTTATACGGATATGCCAAGGGGGAAAAGAATGTATATGCGGATGACCCAAGTGAATATAAATGAAAACGTATTAGGTTTACAGAGACCCCTTATTTTTCCTGTGGAACAGGGCAGTAGACAGACACAGAGCACAGTTATAAATCTATCGGAACACGGTGGTAATATGTCGGAGGGGGGGGGGTGGATGGGTTGACGGCCGTGGTCGAGTTCATGGAGTAAGCGGGATTTTTCGATGTCTTTAAATCTGCAATAATTTATCTCGCTGATCAAATAATGCGTTCTGCGGGCGTCTGACGGACGGTCGGTCGGAGTTTGGTCGCTTGACACATCACTCACCGTAATAATAATTAGGTATACGCATAAAGTAGTAAACCATAACGAAGTATTAATATTTTGTTTGTATATATGTGAGACGTCGACTGCAGTAGGACTAATAAAAGGACTATATAAATATATCCTGTAGGTACTCAATATTTAAAGAAAATGTAGCAAAAAAAAAAAAAAAATATGCGATAGGTATACAGTCAATGGTTAAAAAACCGTGGGACAAAAATTCAAATTATAAAACAGTTTAAAAGCAATATAAAAAATAAAAATATTATAATTTTTATAAGTTACAAGTAACTATGAAAAACGAAGTGATTACATTATTTGAGTTTCATTTTTTTTTTTCATATTTAAAATATATATTTTTATTTTATCATGATTTCTAAGTACCAACAATAATTTATAAAATACTATGAATAATAATTATTATTTGAGATCAACATAATATCCAGAACAAATTGTGAACTTTTCGGAAAAACTGGTTTTTTTTCAAGAGTCCCAAAACATGAGGAGAAATTTGAGAATATATAATAGGAAATATATTTTCAAAAAATCCCAAAGTTTTTGTAAAGTCAAAGTTTGGTAACTACACTTAAAAATATCTAAATTCTAATAAAAAAAAAAATTATAACTGAAAAAAGTACCTCATAAACAAATTTTGTTCCCAGAAAACAATATTTAGAAAATTTTCCGGGAAAACCAGAGGTTTAAACTTTTTCTTATATAATATGTTCTTCATTAATAACCATGTATATTGACCTATATTAAAGAAATAATATTATGTTGAGAATAATTTTTCAAATAAAAACAATAAGTAAATTGTTGACATTGACAAACATATTCAAATTAATAATCTAATAGGTAACTAATCATTATTACATGCTAAGTATGTTATATTTTTCTTCGCCATATTCAGATTTTTATTCTTTGGATGTTTATGACTCGATATTTTATTATAGAATATTGCATTCTTGGGCATTTTAACTTAACGAATATAATAACTACTCATTGATGATTTGCACGACGTAAAATAAAGTAGAATCTACATGTCGATTATTAATAGTATTAGGCTTAAAACAAATATTAGTTTTTTTTATTATTGAAAATGTACCTATATTTTATTTATTTTTAATGTTTCAATATTTTATAACTTATATTGTACCTAACGATTTCGTTCAAACATTATACGCCTACGGCAGTCAGTCTCTATAAAAATATCGATACATCTAAATAAAAAAAAAATAGCTTTTTTTCTTTTTGTCCAATTTGTAATTGAATCACACATAAATGTAATACTGTTTGAAGAGTAAAAAAAATATAGTAGGTATACACACCTGAGCAGTTTGTAGAAACAAATAATAAACCATATTATGACAATAATGTTATGAGACGTACAAAAACAATATACTTGTAAACAAATATTATAAAAAATGATTTTCGCTCAAAAATATCGTGTTATTATTCGATTACATTTTAGATCAATCCAAATTATAATAATGGTTGTGAGCCTGTACTTCGAAACCGCTGATACTTACTCAAATATAATATCCATTAGTCCGGGCTTTCGTCGAATACCGTGTTCTAGACTTTGCTTTACATTGCATATTATTATGTTTTACTCAGTCTTTGTTTTTCATTTTAATGCCACCGTCGAGTGGATAACCGCCGAAGGAGTTTATGTGGCCATCGTTTTCTCATCATAAAACATATAACAATCGGTGCGGACGCTTCGCTCCACCCGATCTTTTTGAAGACGCGTGAGAAACGGTTTCTATTTATAGTTTTAATTCCACTTGCGGGGTTGTAATCCGTGTTGGATTCATGACGTTAAACACTGCATATATAATATTATCATACAAATATTATACATGCAGGACGGTCGTATAGGACGATATTTTCGTGTGACTGATGATAGAATGACGTCGAGACGTGTCGTGTGGGTGGTTGGTATCAAGGTCGAAGGGGGGATTTAATATTGGAACCAACGCTTTAGCTTGTGGTGCGGTGGGGTGAGGTGAAATAAAAAATAAAATGCGTCTCGCACAAAGAAACAAAATCAATCGCAATAAGAATAATGAAAAAAAAACTTATCATTTTGACGGTTGAGTGGCGGAAACGAGAATTGCAAATTCGATTTATTAGCTTTTATTTCCGATGGCAGGTTTCAAAGAATCGGGGGTTGCCCATCATTTAACCTGATTGCAATACAATTGTTTTACAGTCAAATACATGTTTATTTCGGCATTGGAAACATCGCTATGTAACGATGACCATTCAACTCGACATTGAATAATACATAATATTATTATTATTATTTTCGTTTGGAGGGTGTGCACAGTCGTCATTACGGCCATCGTTATTTCTTTTTGTCTCGTAAAATCCAATTACATCATAATAACTCAGAATATTATATTATTGTAATATTATTATAAAGTGTTGTAGGTAGGTAGTGATTTTTTCTTCAAACACATAAATATGCAACTTGGAATTTAAATACAAAAAAGAATTATTTTACTCAAACTGCTCCACCCGTCTAGGATATACGTTCGTGTGTTGTGTTAAAGGCTGATGTCAATCATGACGTATGCATGTGTCACTTATACGTCCCCACGTTTCAGGCGTTCACGAATAAAGCGATTTTCGCGGGCGGAACAAGGTACGTCAAACGTTTCACCTTAATCCTTGGGGTGACACTAATTCTACATGGCATAACCAAAACGGCAAATACCAGCTTTGTTATTGTCAAAAACAAAAAAATATATTTTCAACATTCAAAAATAATATTATCATGGATCTGTAATAATACATATTGTCCATTGTATTCCGCTTATCAACTATGTTATTTTTAAATTCGTTTTACTCATTTTGACAGGGTAGAATTTTTTTTTAACTATATACTTTTCATGAAGCACATCTTGGTAGCAACATAATTCGTGTTCTTGAAAACAACTACTACGGAGCCATTGAAATATGAAGTCTTTAATATTCAGTATCAACACCAGCTGCAGTATTGTCTAAATAATGAGTGAACCCAAATAAGTGACCTAACTTGGTGCATTTATTACACAACTTCATATTTTATATTAATTTAAAACAAACAAACAAAATTATCAATATTATCTTTTTTTCTTTTTTTCATAAGTTAATATTATATTTAAAAATGCAAATGCTATTATTTTTTATAAGTACAGGTAGGTAGGTGCTATAGTAGATTATGCAAACAACTATTATCTGTATTTTTGTAATGCATACACCATTACCTAACCTAAAATTATTTATTATAAACACAATTTATGTTTTCTAAATAATATTATATTTGATTTTCTAGAAATAAATTGCGTTAATAATTTAGACAGTAATGACAGTAGGTACTAACCTTTTAGTTGGTCCAGATTTTTTAAGTTGTGGCTTACACAACGAAAAAAAATTACAATGGACATGATATTGTGCCCACACTCCATCTGCGTATACATGTATTACTTTTGCAATTATAACACGTCGTTTTACTCACTATTCAATGAAAATAATAAATGGCGGGAATATTATTTTTTTTATTTATTTATATTTTTGAACTGACCGTAGAGTGTAGGTACTGTTTCAATAATTGAGGTCGATTTTAAAAATATTTATTTTATTGGCTTTATTGTTTTATGTTAAATTATGAACTGAGATTTAAAATGATTTCTAATTAACTTAATTCACATTGTTACATCTTTAAAACATAATACAAATATTAATACAACAACAAAAGCAAGTTTGAATTATAACTTATAATAATAAATCCTATTTTTTCATCAAAATCAAGTGACAATAATTTTTTTATAAGCTTGTGCCTTTTTTTTAAAAAAAGTATTGAAAGTCTAATTAAACTTTTAATTATCACAAAACTTTACCACTAGGTCATATTCTTAAATGTTCATTAGTTTAAGAAAAACATTTTTTAGTTTTCACTGTTTTTATGTATATATATATACTCATTATTTGTACAGCCCTTTGAATATAATTAGTATAAAGTTTGTACAACTTTAAATTACAATATCGTTATAATATACCTACTTGTTATTTTTAAATAATTAACTATCACCAAAAATTTAATTTTCCATATTATATAACAAAAAAATCAAATTTGTTGTACCAATAAAAAAATATTCTGTAATATGTTATTGTTTGTATTTGTGTGACAACAATACAATTTTTTCCGTTTTTATTCAGTTATATACGTACATATTACAATACAATGTAGCCAATTTATCTTCAATCCACTGTGGCTAAAATGTTTACGCTAATATTTATTATTGACATTTAAAATGTACACGATTTATTGATGATAATTTGTTGTTTTAATTGTACGATGACAATATTTTTTATTTTATTTCATTTAATATATAGGTACCTACTGACATCTAAATTTAATATGGAGTATATTTTATTATGACAAAATGGTAAAAACCAAAGAATTCAATATCATACCGGCATAAGTACCTACGTATTTTATTATATTACCCACTTAGTGAAATGGTGGACTTATTTCCAAATATAATTTATTTATTATAAATAAATGGTGAAAATTGTATTATTGAGATAACGTACGTTCATTATTGTTTTACGTCTAATTTACTATACTATTGTAACTCAATTTTAGCGATAAAACATTTGACTTAACAGTACGTTATAAGTTTTCAAATGATCCACAACGACCAACAATATAATATTATATTTATTATTATTATTTTAATATATTTTTTTAATAAGATGCCTAAGAATATTAAAATTATAAAATACCCTATTCCTACAATACAATACAATACCTCATTCCTCTATCAACCAAAATGTATAACTGCTAATTTTGTCAATCTTTATCTTTAAACATATATTCAAACAGTAGGTCAAACGAACACGTTTATCTTGTCTTTGCACTCCGACAGTTATACACTGATCGTTTAATTTTGAATACAACCCTGGGAAATCAAATTGCGTGATAACGGAATGCATAAATGGTTTACGAGGTGAATATTTTTATTACTTGTTGAAGTCCTATTTACAATGTTGGCAACTATTAGAAGTAGTGAACAAGTTTGAATATAACAAAGGATGAATTCGATTTACGATGCCATAATATTAATATTAGTTTACATGTATTGTTTTAAAGTACCACGAAAGGTCACGGATTATCAAACATTAAATTAAATGATGATCGACCGACCTGCAGTTAAGTCGATTGGTGCGTTTTTCGAGTGCACGGTAATGGCGAAAAACAATCACAGTTGGTATGTAACATGGCGTTTCAATTGGATATTGCGTACACAATAGACTCCGAAATGTCTACTAGCTACAGCGGCGTCGGTATGAAATCACGAAACACGGATTTAGAGAGAACTTGAAATCCGGTACCGCCATCGCAAAGGCTTATATAACTGTTTAGGTAAATAATAATAATCGAATAGGTATATAGTATAATATGTATATTATTATATTATACAGGAATTCGAGTGGAGGGGTACCTGCAACGCTATATGCCCATAAACCCTGGAAGCGCTCACACCCTCACTCAAACATTCGCTGGCAGATTACACTTGACCTGGAAATTTCACCGTGGTAGAGATGGAATCAGCGTCGACTGGCCGACTGTTGTTATATAATATATATATATATATATATGTGAGCTGTTCGTGCCACCGCACAAACACGAATAATCCGCAAAACGTATCTCACCGCGAAAGTCCAATGTAATATTGAGATCTTTAACAACATATTACAATACCTATCTCATTTCGCTGCAGGTATAACCGCAAAGGATTCATCATAAGTATCTACGTCGTATTGCATTAAACGCGTTTGATTCTCCCAAAGAAATATAAAATTATTATTGATGAAATAAATGGACCTTTGTTAACAACTATATATAATTGTTGACCGATACAAAACACCTATGTTCGACTTTGTGATTATTTGTATATTGACCTAATATAATATATAAATGTCCATCATAGACTGTTGAAATAAAATCGATTTTAATTTTAAATCGATCCCAGTTTACTTATTTTTTCCAGTCAATAATGCTTCCAAATTCAAACTCCAAAATAATAAAAATTAAAACTAATATACCTAATCAAGTTAGTTATTATTTGTTAAAATTACGCATTATCTTGATAAGATGAGTGTGAAAATAATAATTATATATGATTTTCCTAAAGGCAGTGCTTACTCTAATACGCGTCACACGCACGTTAGTAAGTCCTCGTTTACCATCGAGGTTAGGTTCCTAGAAAATATAACGTTAAGTGAGACACTTTTCACACTCAATTAATTGGAATGTGTTCCCACCGATAAACAACACAGTGGAAATATATAATATATTGTAATAATAAGCAATACTGCAGTAAAGTGCAGGACAGGAAAATATCATTAAACGAAATATTATTATCGATCTAATTAAGTACTGGTTACATATTTTAAAGACAGTTATTTATTTTTGAATTACAACAAAATAGCAGTGTCCATTTTGTTGAAAACTGGTTTTAGCGTGAACATTTCGTGGATCTTGTTATTGTTTCTCGGTTATTAATTAATAAGTGTTTGAAGTCCTTTTGACACCCAAAGCACCAACCATATCGCCATTTTCACCAAAAACCACTGTAAAATTTGAAATTTGAAAACTGTTTTTCTATTTGAAAAAATGATGACCGACGAACAAATTAAAAAAAAAAACCTAACACACAATATATTATCACTAGACTCAAATTATCACTAGACTCAAAGTTTAAGTACGATTTAATACGATTGACAATCACAATATAAAGTCCTATGTATGTGCACCCTAAACTATATTGAGGTTTTACGTCATACGAAACAGTATTAAGAAATATCGTCGTAAAACCCGATGGTTCCCTCCGATCGGTAAAAAAAATATTTCATATTTTATGCTTTTAGATTTAAGGATAAATCTATGTACCAAAGTATACAATATTGGCTATACCTATAAAAATATATAATAAAACGCGTGTCCCTGAACTTACGTATTTCGTAATAATAATACTATTATTTATGTACTTTTCTTGAAAATAACATTAGTGACTTTTAACAACTTCTGTTCGGGTGTTCAGCAGGCATTTCTCTGCACACGCTAAACCCAGCCTAATGAGTATAAAGCAGACAAAGTTTGGTAAAATATATATTTTACTGATGGTATATATCATGGTTATGCAAAAAAAAAAAATATATATATAGCGCTAAAGGAATTTTAATATTGATAAACGAGGGACCAAGGAATGTTACGCGCGTCCCTATAGTTGTTGTGCACATAATCGTGTTATGAGTAAAGTAAAGTTCAAAGTACAGAGTAATTACGCGTACATACACAGTTGAAAGGTCGTTTGTGGCGCGTTGAATAGACATTTTCAAAATGTACTCCTTTGAACGAAATTCGATCAAAAGCCGTCTGCGGCAAATTTTGTACAAAATCAATTATGTCGTTATTATTACTTTAACGATATAGAACTCGGAGCTTTCAGTTGCACAGAAGTTAGTTTAACCCAAAGAATAAGGACAGTGTTATTGTGCTTGAATATTATGCAGTACTTAAGCCGAATGTATTGTGATTATCTACATTTAGTTTCTAATCGTTTTTCAATCTGTACGATTTCTCCGAATAAAATTGTGCGACATCGATTATTGGTTCGAAAATCGATGTTTTTGCTACGTATTATTGTTACCTATATCATCATTTTTTACTATGTATCCTCAATGAAGCGATAAATTATTAGTTAAACATTATACACATATAAAAGTTTTCCCAAGTTTCTGAAATTGATAAGTCGAGGTACAAAGCGAGTATCTCTATCGGTTCTTCTCTGAGAGTAATTTCCAAAGTTTAATCGTATCTAACTTTAAGCTTAAATTTATCGGATAAACCTTGGCAGAAAATTGCAAACTGCTGTAATTTTGTGTATATTGTGCACAAATATTTTCAACATATTTAATATAATAGTTTTATGATGGGTAATAACAAAATTCCATGTACTATTACGATATTTATTTCAATATGGTAATAAGAAATGCAAATAATATAAAATCCAAAATGATAAAAAAAAAAACCCCGAAGAAATTCCCTGTTAACTATTACGAACTTAACGATTTGATGACGTATAATATACATTCCATTTTAAAATTATTATCATTATGATTTGAATTTCAGACGAATTGTCTTAGTTTTGTCACAAACGCAAACTATTTAGGTATTTATTTTTAGGACGGAGAAGTATTAAAAACGGATGGTACAACCGTTGATTACCTCCACTCTAGGTACGATACAATAATTAGTATAAACGTTACGTGGTAGTTTTAGCCTCACTCAATGGGACTTTTTGAAAAATAAAAAATAAACATTACATAGATACTTATTCTAACATTCTATCAAAACAATTCCTATTCGTCAGTGGATTTCATAATGAAGATGTTACAGAGTTCGAAAACAAAAGCAACAACAATAACTTATACTACCCACCGTCTACATGAGGCATTTATCTACTAAAATACATTCAACAATGTATATACGAGTCATCCGGGTGATTGCATATTGTATATTCTTGTTTATTTTTGAGACCAAAACTACCTACTCAAAAAATGTGTTATTAGATTGATGTAAGTTTTATTATTATTTGTTTGAACCCGAACAGTTTTGTTTTATTGACTTAGGGCAAACAATTGGAACATATTATTATACGCCACTCATTTTTAATAAATAACTTTGGTACAAATCTCAAACTACTCATCACCTATTTGTTTTTGTTTGTTATTTACTTGAACTAAACTTTAATACATTTGGAAAATAAGTGTTACACGTTAATAGAAAATAAATACTTTTCGCAAAGAGTTGTGGCTTGGAGCGATTTCATTCGTAGCATTAATTATTAAGCCGTTTGAATCATTTTTCTCATAAAATGTTCTGATTTATAAACCGCGTAAAAATATTGTATTTTATAGTAATATATTCTTAGGAAAATAATTGATCCATTTGATAGTATGCTTAAAATTATTCTGATATAATGCATAGTATTTCATTCGACTTTTATTGCGAGTGCAATCGGTACCACAGAAATTATTATCAAGAATATTTTTATTTTACAATGCAATGTTAATTTTTTTTGAATTGAAAAAAGTAACAATAACAATAAAGATGCTGTCATATTATGCTTAGTAAAAGTTACATTAGTGCTAATATTTTTCTCCAAGTACAATAACCGCTGCTGTCGGGCCGGTTTCGTTATTAGCCAGACAAGAAGTTGCAAACGATTTCTTTTGCGCCCCCTCATGGCCCGTGTGTGTTATGTTTATCTTGTGTTTTTTTTATATCCATCCTCCATTCTCCTTGTATTTTACGATAACTATAAATACAAAAACTCCATATAATGCCTCCGAGGGGAATCGAGGAAAAGCACATTGCAATCCCCAAAAGGGGTCAAAATAAACCAAGGAACAGCAGTCCGAAATATCATAATAAAACAAATTTGGCACGTACGTAACGGAGCTGGATTATTCGTATAATGTAAGTGACCCTCACGGACGGCGTACATGAGTTGTAGGTACCTAAGTTTTAGAAATGTTGGCTTAAAATAATTTCTCAAACATCTGGCTCTAGTAGGTTATTACGTTATAATATTATTGTTGATTGAACAATAAAGAATTTTAAATTTTCACATCGTCGAAAGAACCTAATTATATTTGTGTTATTATATAGAATAAAACATTTGAAATAAATGTTTTATTTTAGCCCAGCGTTTTGTACTATAGTAAATATTATGCGTGTTGGAAGACGTACAGTAATAATTATAAATATGAATAAGGAAGCATTTTTTTCTTTAACAGGTGTATAATATTATAATTTCTATTATAAAATCCTGATGATATTTTTGAATACCTTGTATTCCAATAAAATATAAACTACCAATATAATTAATTATTTCTCTAAGAGAACGAGTCATTTATGTTTTTATAGAACACTATTCAAATATAATAGGTACCTATTTTATAATATATAACGACAAAATATCAGTTTAACCTAAACAATTATATAATATTATTGTTAGGTAATACATATTTTTTTTTACATTAACCTTTATTATGTATTATTTTATATAATTGTGTTTGTGATCTTGTAATTATTATAAACACTTTTAATTAGTTATTTTAATTTTTCTTAAAAAAAATGATTTAAAAAATTAAAGCATATAGTAGCATATATATTATTGAAAAATTAAAATATAATATTATAATGCATTATGTCAGAATCTGCCCACAGCACACTTTATCTATAGTTAGAAGTCATCTTAACAAAGTATTTGAGATACAAGGAGTACTTCACTGTCAGTAGATTGTTTTTGCAATTTCAAAATGAGCAAAAATATAAATATAACAATTTTTTTTTTGCTAAAACGTTTAATTAATCATAATAATACTATCGATACTATGTTAATATTTTGTGGTCACATAAAAATGAAACGCGCATGTTGAAAAAACCGTACTAAAAAAATAATAATAATAAGGATGAAAATATTTCATAAATTAGTTAAAATGTCTTTATTTGTTAAACTTTTTATTTTAAAAATGAAAACAATTATCTTTATAATTATAGTAATATTGGTTAGATTTATTACAAATGAAATATACACATTATGTTATAAAATATACCTAAATTATCTAAAATGTAATTTCATAGTACGACGTAGGTACTATATTATTATCAATGACTAAAATAACTATAATGAGTATAGTTTTTCCCATGGTTGAAATATTCTGGTTATTGCATAAAGACTCAGATTGTTATCATCAGATACAAAATGGCTACGTAAAGGGATATCACAAATATCAATTGTTCTTATCATAAAAAATAGCGCTCCCTTTACCCTGCCTTTTTTGTTTTTATCTTCAAATATTTGATTGAGAAGGGGAATATATTATTATGCATTATCCTTGTATATTTCAACCATGGTTTTTCCGATGACTCCGTTTTAGTTATATATTTTAAATGCTAACAATAGTGCTCGATATTCGATAGTTTTTGTATTAAATCGTTTAAATATTGAACTTCATTGTTACGTTCAAAACGTTTAATCCATGTGCAATGATTAAACATTACGCTCGTTTATGTTACTGATGCGTCTGCTGCGAGTAAGATGATGTTTTTAGCACACAACCGTGATTGTTCGGTTATTATAGTTTATATTTTTGTAAGAATATTAACTATCGTCCATTGTTCACGTGCAGTGTAGGACTAACCTGGTACGTATATTGACAATATAGTGGTTAATTTAAAGTTTGCGACCTCATATACAGTATCCAAAACAGTAATAAATATAGGTAATATTATTAGGTAATAATATATCGACGGTGGCTGATTTCGGAGGCGTGGGACATAATCTTCTGTCCGCCTAAATTGGTCGTCGACAATAGCAGCTATTATGTTACGTCAATGCAGCCGGTGAACTATTTTCGGGCGTTAAAATACTATGCGTAGAACAAGGGTATTCAATCGAATCAAAATACACGCATTAAAAAATACGCATATAAGTATGTTGCTGGAGCTCAAGTTTATGCGGACGGAATCATTTGAGAATTATCTTCGCGAAAAGGGTTCCGCTGATACATAATATTACTACTGCACGCTATAGTGAATGGTGGGTGCACACGAGCGTGTGTGTGTGTGAGCAACTTTTGCGCATTAAATAATACAACGAGTGGCTGTGGCAAAACAGGGCCCGTCTAAAAATGATAAAATAATACGGGTTGTTTAACGTGCCCGGGTGGTTGCCGTGGGCGAGGGGGTAAAGTTCGGTGCGTCGTAATCGTTGATACACTCGGGGGCCCTATAATTTACCAAAACTAAATTACGCAGATGCATACTAAAACATTCATGAAAAAAAAAAAAAACAAAACAAAAAGCGAGCCATTAAGAATATAAATCATATCTATAAATCATAAGCTAATTGAATTTATTCCATCTTTATGGCTGCGCATAGCATTATACGCCGTATACGGCCATATAGAAATCGAATTAAACGACCGTTAACACCTGTCCAATCGGACCGATGTAACCAGTTTTTATTTTTTTAATATTTTATATTGGTCATAAAATAATGTTTTCGCTCGTGATGCCTATACACTTTCCTGAAAACCAGATATAACATCCGACTGCAATGATTAATTTGGAATTATTTTATTTTGACTTGAAAACGGTGCGATGACAGTAAGTTGTTACGTTTCAATTTTTGTAGATTGACCAGATATTTTGTAACCATCTGGCGTCCAAATTATGAATTGTTTTTTTATTTATAAGTTTTATTTTTTACTTTTGTGATAAAAATTCCACAAAATAATTTTCGACTTTCATTGATTGTTCAATAACCGAAACAAAAAAAAATATTTTATTTTACAAAATGCAATCATGTGGAATATTATAACCACACATGCATGATTTAAAATTATGTTACCAAACCAATCGAGCAATATTTAGATTTAAAGTTTTATTTGGTTTTTGTTTTATAAGAGAAAACATGGAGAGAAATTCAGAAAAAATCATTACATATTACCCAATAGTCGTTTATCGATTTTGTACATAATTGCTTGGAGCTTACTAAATTATATATATTATTATATAGTAGGTACTTACTTATATTTTATTCGTAACACCCTCGTTTTCGTAGACGCTTTTAAAAATGTTTATTCGTAATAATTTTGACGGTATTTTACACAAAGAGCTGTTGGGTTTTCGAGAAATTATTTTATTTATACAAAACGAATTGTATTTATCTTCGTCACAACAACACTGGAAACTCAACTTCATGTAAAACATTTTTTTTTTATAACCGCATAAACAAATAGGTAGTATACCTATTATGTATAATTATTTCAGATTACAAAATGCTAAGACTATAATATTATACAAAATGCATACGCACGTATTACCTACCGATTGTAACTTTTCAGTCAGTTAAACAACTGAATTTTAAATCAAACGGTCGTACCTGCTGGTTTATTTTATTTTATTTTTTGTTATGTTTCCGTCTGAATATAATACAATATATTATGAAAAATCGTACACGATTTAAAGTCCCATTTAATATTATAACCGGAAAAGGTTTACGTACAATCTAAACGTGCGCGTGAACCAGGATAATTATTTTGAAATCACGAAAACGCATTAATTTGTCGTTACCGGTGAAATAATTCATATTTAGACTAACGCGCTTATAGTTGTGGTCGGGCCGATAGTGAGGACGGGTGTATAGAGCGGACGAAATAGAAAACAATAATAAATAGTTTTCGAGGTGTTCGCGAACAATCGAATATCCATCCAATCACTGAACGTGATCTCCGTGAAAATCGTATGCGATCGACAGCCACGGTGTTCAAGACTTCTGCACGTCTCGTGCCGCAACTTTCTGCTGTTGCAATTTTATGATTCGTGAGCGGCCTCCAGTGACGTGCCAACTGTTTCTATAGGAATAAAATATTCAAAATTATTACGACAAAATTATGACGGTTTAGTGGGATCCAGTCATCGGGGATATGACACCGTATCGGCCACCGCTATAGACGTAATAATGAGTCAGTATCGACTCCGGGTGTGTGACGCAGATTAAGTGGCCGTTTCAGTCCCACGAGTTATGTATACTCACTGTGCTGAATTCTCTAAATAATAGAAATTAATAAGCGATAAAAAATCATTTTCACTTTTATTTTATTTTCACTTTTTTAGAATAATTGTATGGACGCGTTTAAAGTTTAATTTTTAATTTAGTAAATTTGTAAATTGCGTTAAATGTTTTTATACATGTACAACTTATAATAAAAGAATATCATGTAATACTATTTAAGCATAATACACATTTTATTACAATAAATTATTCACTTATTGCAATTTCTTTACCTATAGGTAGTCCATAATTTGTGATCTGTGTATGCGCACTCAAGCCGAAAAACGTAATGTACTCACAGCTATATTTTCACTACGTGCTCAACAAGACATCCAAACCGTTTAGTGGCGGGCGTTGAGGGATGGAAAAAACGATTTATATTCTCTCGCGCGGGTGGTACTTCGTCGAAGATTTTACTCCGGTAGCGCGTAGGTAGTCGTTTTCGACTTGCGGTTTCTAAATTGAAATGACCACGTAGATATCGCGCATGTGTGTGTGTGTGTGTGTGTGAGCTGTAGTTCTGGCTCGTGTATGGACAAAACGCTCGCAGAGTGTGTCTTGGAATGCGTGAACGTGTGGGGGCCGGCGGAAGAAAGAGAAAAACGACGTGGAGAAGAAAGCAACGTGGAGAAATAGAAGAAAAGACCCGCCGAGAGATTTTTATTTGGCTCCGTTTGTAACGGATGCATCTCCGGGGTGCCGTTCGAACCGCGAGGGAGTGGCGGCGAGGGGGGGGGGCGGGCAAAATGAACCCCGGAGTGCCGTATAAGCGACCGATTGTTTAACACGCCGGTTGATCTATGACCTCCGTGATAACCGATAGCGGAAATAATGGCGAGCGGTTCAAATGGCGCGGCCGCCAGTTGAACGGGAACGGCGCGCGAGAGGAGGATAACAATCGGCTATTATTCTCTCTAACGCAATGTATGCACCTCGCGTGTACGCGCGCGCGCGCTTGTGTGTGTGTGTGTGTGTGTGTGTGTGTGTGTGTGTGTGTGTGTGTGTGTGTGTGTGTGTGTGTTGTGTGTGTGCGTGCGCGTGTGCGAGTGTAGGTTTTTCTTTTTTTTTTGTGTTCGCACTTATTTCCAGTCTATTCAACGGCTGAATCGGCGCTCAAAACACACTTGTTGTCCACTTGTGTCCCCACGCGCGTCCTGCGAACATAACTTTTTAATCCGTCTCCGATTCATGAGAAGGCACTTCTACTACGACTCGGGGGCTCTGCTCAGTATCGCCGCCATTTATGTGACCGGCGCGCGAAAGCTTTATTACCAACCCTCCTGCAGCAGTGGCGATAATCTCTCGACAGAGTCGACAGACCCACGATAACTTCATCGAAGCACTTATACCGTGGCGGTTTAAATCCTTCCGGTATAAACCTCGTCGAGTTCCAACTCGGCCACAGTTGAGGTGGGAATCTGCCCGATTTCGTTTCGAAAAAAACATCACCACTTCCTGACCACCGGATTTGTCAACTTTTGCCGACTACGACAAAATTCAAAAATTACTACATCGTAATACACTCGAGTTCGCCCTTAAATCAATGACCTGAAATGTGTGGTCTACGCTCGAGTTAACAGAATTACTTTATTGTATTTGTCACCGCGCCAACACGCGCAGTAGGCAGGTACCTACCTACCTACTTACCAACCAGTATTACCTATATAAAATAATAAATATTATGATCAAATACAGCTGTATTAGAAACAGTGAACTGCAGTATTTGTGGATGAAGCTGTGATGTATATCAACTATTATGTCTGTCTGGGTTGTGCATCCCGAATGCATCTTAGGTGTGTCTGTAATATTTAAGACATGCAATAGCTATGGGGTGAATTAATATATATATATATTTTACTGAAAATGTTAGACACCTATTCAATAATACCATTTATACTTCAAGTATCGTCGTCCACTTTCACATTTGACAGTTTAGTTTCCGAAGTAAACAAAATAATTATCTTGCCAGCCCAACCTGTTAAAGTTTCCATAAAATCGGTGTGGTCAAAATATAATAATATCATAAACGAAATTCAATCAGACTGTTTTAAAAACATTCTCAGAATTCGCAATACAAGTCAACTTTGACACTACGTGATTGCAATCTTCAGTCAAAACAAATCGTATCGAATGTCATGACTTCATCAAACTGATAGTGTCCAATTATTATGTGTTTATGCGGTAACATAATTTACTCATGAGTCATGAATCATGAAGCATGATAAATCATTGTTGGTTGTATTGAAATGTATTTGTCATTTACCACGATTGTTTAGAGGCTAAGTTGATAGTGAAATAATTGCACTAAACAAATATTGAAAAACTAAAAAAAAAAAAAATTAAACTTTGAAAATTTTAGGTTTTTCTATTTGACTTTATAGTTAACTATTATACTGTGTTACATTACGTGGTTGACATTTGTTTGTATTATGCAACATAATATGAGATTTTAAATAAACATACATAAATAATATTTCATTATAATTATTTTCGCAAATAATTAATTTTCTTAAGAAAATGTAAGCAAGTTCTTGTAAACAATACACGTGCAGGGTATAAATACGTCTTAAATAACTAATTAATATTGTATTCAAGTGTACCGAGAACGTTTGGTCAGTTAAGCTCACTTGAGCAATGGTTGATCGAAATTAATTCTGGGTAGTTTTCGCAATTATCTAAACTCTGTGTTTAATATACGATTGTCGGAACTCTGCAGTATACTTACTTGACACGCGAATACGTTCGATTTGAAAACAACGGTTACCTACCCAATTAATTATTATTTATACGCAACTACTTGCACACCAAGTCACCAACGGACATTGACGGCGCAACTTACAAATCAATACCATGTTTGAGCAAAATATCTAAGCGGTCGAACTTATGGATTATATATTTATATATAGTATTTATAGGCGTGGTAATCCAGCGACCTGGCAGAGTCGCGCTAAGTATAAAGAAATTGAGTGCTCTAAAATACACAGTCGCGCTAAGTATAAAAAGAAATTGATTGCTTTATAATATAAACACTCTATAAACTGCCGGACTATGATTACAGCAAGTAACACGATTCACGAAAAATATACCTTTAGAAAGCATAGCAAGTATGTGGTAAGATAAACTAATTGAAATTTTTTTCAAAAAATTGAACACAGCTTGGCAAACTTAAGTTAACAATTTAAAAACAGTATAGTATAATGATTACATATAATAATATACTCTACTATCATTAAAATAGGTAATCTACCTAATCTAGTGTTTTTAAGTCATCAATCTAAGTCCAATTTTTTAGCAGAATATCTTGACATTAATAATATCTATAACAATTCAATGACTTAGCTACTTATAAAATGATATCACAGCTTTTAGAACCGTTTTTTTTTTTCAAGGAGTTTGTCAGATTGTTTTTTTTTGGGGGGTTGTATCGTACGTAAGTTGTCAGTCCATTTGTTTATGCGTGCCATAGGTAATATTATATTCTATTTAAATATTTAAATCACCATGGTTTTAACATCAGCAAATAATTAATGTTAGTTTGTAAACCTATACATATTACTATTAGGTACCTATATCATTGTAATTTTTAATTTACACCACAATGTTAATATGCGGACTACAGCTGAAACTTAATTATCATAGCTAATTATTCAATATATTTATTTTTTTCATTAAATTGTTAAAATAATTATTAAGCTGTGTAAGTTACCGTTTTGCCAGTTGAGGAACTAATACAGTGGAAATATATTCAAATCAAATGAAAACTCCTTAACCATACCTATACATTTTAACAACGTAACTTGAAAACATTAAACTTATATTATAATAAAAAAGTTTTTTAACCAGTGAACTAATGCCAGAAGCCTTTTAAAATTAAAAATAAAAAGGAACAATTAAAGTTATTTTACAAAAACCGAACTAATAATAATTTTACTCGAGGTATTATTATATAAACGGGAAAAATGCAAATTGAAACGTAATATTTAATTAATTTTTTACGTGGACATAGACGTATATTATACATCTTTTTTTTTATTTGAGAATATATTAAACGCGAATTCCGTATATAATAACTGAAGTCTGATGTACATTTTTCCGTTAGAACTAAATCTCTCGGATAATTAATTTCAAACAACCTTACATCGCAATATACAATAATATTAATAAGCTATATTTATTTATTTATTTATTTATTTATTAAAATATACGGACGTAAGTCCTATTACAATTTTGAATATGTGCACATAAGAATATAAGATATTAACAAATTAGTAAACAAGAAGAAAAAAAAACATTATAACAGAAATTATACATAAAACTAATAGAATTTAAATGAATATAATAAGAAAACTATAAAGTGCGATAGGGTATGTAATAAAGATAATGGACAATAAGTTATATAAAATCAAAGGGGTAAGTGTTACCAGCTACCATGAGGAAATTAGCGGGGGAATTTAAAATATACATTTTATTTGAAAATTGAGGGTAAAATGGTTTCGGATCTCTGGTATTAAGGTTATTTATTTTTAAATTAATCAATGATAACAATTCCGGACAATCAATAGCGCCTAATAATAATTTATAAAGAAATTTGGAAAGTAGAAGTATTCGACGTTCATTAAGTGGTAAAAGATATAGAAAATGTAATACGTTATTAAAAGGACCGTGGGGAGGCCTGTATATATTAAATTTAAAGGAAATGAAACGTAGAAAATTATTTTGAACAGATTCTAGGGAAGAATTTTGTTTTGAGGTATTATTTATCCAAATAAGATGGCAGTATTCTAGATGGGAACGAACAAGGGAGCATACTATATAATATTATAATATTGCTATTATTTTAACGAGCAAAATTTAAACATAATAGTGTATAATGTTTATCAGATATATTGAACCCCACAATAATACGATACTGAACCGAAAGATTTCCAATGGTTTTTAATTTTATTAACTATACAGCTCCCTACAACTGTAGGTAGTACAGTGGGGTATTTACTGGGAAAAATTATGCACATAGACCTGACTCAAAGCTTTTTTTTTTAATTTCATGATAACTTTAAAATAAAAGTTACTTAAGAAGACGTTATACCCATATGTTGTGTCTCTGTCATACAAATGTTGTAAGTACTCGTACATTTTAAAATGGACATAACGTACGTCTTAAAAATAAAATATCAATAAAATCCTGCGAGATACGCTAGATAATAGTCTTACCTACCTTTAAATTTTATCATCAGTTCAATTTAATTTTAATAACAACAAAGTAAAATGAATTATTGTTGACATGAAATTTATTATGTTGTACGTTTTTAAGACAGAGTCAACACATGTGGGTGTAGAGTCCTCTTAAGATCTAACAAAAAAAAAACTGATGCCAGTTAAACGTATGACAAAAATTGAGAATTTTATAAAGATAATAAATAACTTAAGAAATATACTCAAGTCAAAAAATATTTTGATAAATGTTATTACGTGTTAAATTAGATAAGTGCGTTTTTATTTTAAAAATTATTCTTACAATCAGATTTCTAAATTGGCTATTTTAAATATCCAGAAAAAAAAACTTTGAAGTATATATTTTAGATTCTGAGTGGAGCGATCAGTGTTTTTATTTTAATTTTGTAATTTTTGTTTCTGTGTAGACGACAAGTGGTCAAAATTATGCTTCAATTTTTAACTTAAGTATCTTGTTCGATTTGAAAGTGAATTTAGTCGGTGCATTGAAGAAGTAAAAATTCCCAGTTACTTTCAAAAGTACCAAGAAAAAAAAAATTAAGGAAAACCGGGGATTTTAACAAAATCGGTTTTGGTTTTTGGTGTAAATCTAAAAAAAAAACCGTATATACATGCGATTTTCACTGATTTTTTATATTAGAATTTTCTATACATGATAAAATGAAATAAAATATTTTGATTTGTTTTGAACTGTTTACGGACATATTATGTTACAATTTTTTCAGTTTTATTTTCTATTAATGTCAATTACATTTTATTCGTTGGATCAAAAAGCTTGACAAAATAATACAAGGATCTTTATACATTGTTACAATAGTAGTTGAAAAATATTAAAAACATATACCTAGGCACAATTTTTTTTAATAAGCATTTTAACTTCGATTTTTGACAACATTTATTAAATTTAAAACTAAAAAATGATTTTGAAGTTAAAATTTGATAAAATGTTCAAATTTTGTTGCTAAAGATTGGAAATGTTAAACAGGTTCCACGTAAGTAGGTTATTCTGTAACCAAAAAATCTAAAAATATAAAGACACAGTTTTTTTTATAGTTATCTTATATTCAAATTGGACCAAATTACAAATTAAATAATCAAGACTAACAATGTTAGTTATTTTTTTATAATTTTATAATATTAATTCAATTCACCAGCTACCGTATTAATAATAAGAAATAACAATATAAATATAATATAATATATGCACACTGATAAACCGCCTCAGCTCAGAATCATTTTTTTGTATACAATGATATTATATAATTAAATTGAAGTTTAATACCATCCATTAAATAGTGACCCACTATTGTAACCTACTGTACAGCAGAGTGACACCCATTTACCCGCTTTTTAAATTTTTATCTTCATCTTCAAGAAATACAAAATGTGAAGAAATGTACAGATAAGTATAATAGTGCAAGTGTATATATAAATGTTCTACATTTGTAAAATTTAAAGTTTAAAAGTATAGTTTTTATAAATTATATATTAAAAAAAAAATGTTTTAAATATTAATTATAACAAGAGTATTATTGCATTAGTCAGTTCATTCTGTTTCACATCATATTCAATGATTCCCTAATAGTGTAAAATATTCAGTGACTGTGGTCACATGTCGGTGTATTATTTTAAAATTATGACGTTAATACTATTACTTTTTTTGTTAATTTGAATAATAATAATATTTTATCAAAAGTGAGGTGGGTGGGTACAACGTATACATCTGTAATACACACGCCATAGGGGGTTGTAGCATCATAACTAAGCTCCCCTCCCCTGTGAGTATGTGAATGACATTGTAGGTATCAGCCCCATAAGAAAAATTCTAAATATGCCACTGCAACTTTATAACTATATAGGTACGCAATTATGTCGTTTTCATCATATTTTGTTTAATACCAATCTATCGATATTTGGACCGTAGTGTATTCCGTGTATTATTATATTATGTAATATTGTGGTATGGATATATTATTAAGTTCAAGTGGATATTCAAACCCTTTGTAATGTTAATTACACTTTTCTGGTAGAGCAGTTACATTGGTCCACGCTCTTGACCACTCGTACACGTCATGAAAAAAACTGTAAAGGGATATTGATTATTTTGTCTGGACAGGTTTCAAAACGAAATGAGGTATAATTATTGGATATTATTCTATTGATTTATTCCGCGTATAACAGTAGGGTAGGCATCTACTATGTAATTAATTTTGCTGTGAGTTTTTATGAACCATCACATTTATTAATGTATATTTTGTATTTTGATGGTCATATATTATATTATTTGAAGTAACGTTTTATTCGTAATTTATTGGACTACAAATATTTCTTCTTGTAGATTTCCCTTGGTATCAGATTGGAGCAACTTGCACGGTCGGTAACGCCGTAGTTTATTACCCTGCAAGTATACATGCAGTGACACCCTGATTTCACAGCACCGTAAACTGTTAATTAATAAACAATTTGCATAATGCAATTAAATTATAAAGAGGAGCAGTAACAGTATTATTAACTGCTTATAATTTTATTGTTTAGGTATATCACTATATCATAATATTAACACGGTAAGTTAGATGAAATATGAAAAAAATTAAGACAAAAAAGGTGGGCAGTGCCAGTGGGAGGTACTGGTCTGCTGTGCATTAGGTGTCGTGCTGGTCACTGTAATGGATATTGTGTTAAAATTGGATTCAATAAACGCTCTGTCAGTTTATATTGCTTATAATTATTATAATATTCAATCTAGGGAATAAATGTATTATTAACTTATTAAGTTACATACCAGCTGATTAGAATTTTCGTTTCCTTTCATTAAATATCTGGTTACATCCTATTAACATATTAATTGTACTAAATGAATGTTTTTAATAGTTAGGTATGTTTATTTTTTTGGTTTACACCATACAAAATAAAGCTGTCTAAATAAATAGAACAGAGACAAATTAATGAATTGGTTGTAACTCTAATTTAAAATCTGTATAATATTATGATATCTGGTCGTCGTCAAAAAAAGAATGCAAACAATTATGAAAAACAACAACATTATAATGAATTATTTTGTGTGGTTTCATTATTGGAGTTATTTTGTAATTCAAAACAATAATTCATAGTATATTACAGGTGATTCTTCTTTTATTCATATTTTTTGTGATTTGTTATTACACTTATTACACCACTTTAACTACTACGGGTTAGGATTGCTTTAAAATCTATTATGTTAAGTAAATGGTTACCTATATTATTACAAATAATGCATTCATATGAAATGTACGGATTAAAAAAAAATAACTATTGAATATTGAATAATGTATTTTTAATAATTCGTATTTAAACTATAATATATTGTGGCATGGTGGTTGGCCGGAGTCCCTAACGTGTTCTGAAGTCAAGCATCGGCCGGCTTCGCTAGCTTCCGGATGGGTGACTCCCCGGGTTTTTAGTTTGAATCCTTACCCCATCTACACTAGTTCCAAGCCAACCGTACCCTCCCCCACAGTAAAAACTGACTAATACAATGGTAATTGAGGAAAAGTTGTTTAGAATATTTTTTTTTTAAATACAAGTTTAGCATACCATTGAAAATTATTTTAGTAATTACACTTTAGTGTTTATTTAGTTTTAATATTAAAAGTTAAGTTATTGTTTAAACCCTATAGACTATGTATTTTTAAAATGTAATGTTATTTTAATTATTGTAAAAAATGTAGTACCTACAGAACAGTTAATTTTACAAAATATGTTACAACAATACTGGTACCGGGGTAACGGACCTCTACAAATTGTATAGAATAAAGATAAAAAAAATAGTGAAAAACATTTTTATTTCTTAAATTTTGTTCCTAACGAATTTTGTAATTTTGTAAAACACATTTTAAATAACGGTAGTATTATATTATAATACTTTTTAAGATCATGAGTGTCTAGTGTTAAAAAAAAACCATCAATCCTTACATGATTTGTTCAAAAAACTTTTTTCCACTTATTAGGTCAGTAACAATATAGAAAATAGGAATGTATTAATAATTTTGACTTGCAGATAATTTTATAGCTCGTTTCGTAATAATATTATGTTTCTATACCTTAAAATTCGTTTGGATTGAAAATGAAAACCATCACAGTGAATGAAGTGAGTTCAAATAATTTGTCAATGAAATATCGATTATCAAATAATTCTGAAGTGGCGTTTAACGAACTTCTTTTCCATTTCCAAAGTAATATACTGTAGTACCATTTTTTTCCCAACGATGATACGATGTATTAAAACTGAATTCATCTTCGTCGCGTGAGTTAAAATCCTATACTGATTTATTTGAGCTTACAGTAGTTGAAAAATGTACCGAATAAAATGTTTAACGATTCAGGTATTCAGCTATCACGCAATACTTTATTATGTTTGTATTTTTGTAGTGAATTAAACCATACAATGTGTACAAAAAGAAATACTACCCAAAGCTGCTCAGCTATTTTCAATATTAAATATGAATGTTATTCTTAGGACCGAGACACAATTGGTGCATTGCATTTTATACAATATATTATTTGAGTCGTTTACTATATGATAAAGTTTATATAGGTAATATATGAGCTGATCCAGCAATACATTGGCTGTGGATTTTCCCTTTCTTAAACTGCGTTAAATGTAAATTTCAAAGATCCTTGTTTTGAACCATTAGAAAATACAGGTAAAAATTATATCTATTGATAATATTTATTTTATTTTCTGTAACCAATGGGGAAATCATTAAATAAAAAACCGATAAATGTTCGTAAGTTGACTATATTCAACATATGTTATGTATTGAAAAGTAAAAAAGTTACCTTTGACATAAATTTTTTGAAATCTACTGACGAACATTTTGTGAAAATCAGTCGAAAACTATGGATTTGCATAAGGGTCATCTATTTTAGGCCTTTGTTTTATTGAAAACGGTCCAGTACTTATTGAGTAAATATAGGACAAACAAACAAACAAACAAAATTCTGCTGATTTAGACTGTAGGTCATTCTTCTCGCTGATTCTGCAGGACGTTGTCCGTGACAAATTAAATAATGCCATTGAATTTACTCTGTTTTAAACTCTATCAAATGTAAACTACACAGTACACACATTGGTAATACAGTCATAAGGGTGGTGTCAACTAAATGTAAAATATAAGTTACTAATAAGTAGTAACCATACTATAATTTATAATATTATCTGTTTTATTTAATGTAACCAATGGCAACCCTATAAAAAAACCTGTATATGCTTCCATTTGAAATGAAAAAGCTAAAAATTGGCTACAAGGTGCGCTTCCTCTGAGCGAACCATACGAGTGATTAATACCATACGAGTGGCTGGATTACACACACACACACACACACACACACACACACACACACACACACACACACTACATACATCGAATTTTATTAATATTGATATAGATAAATATTTGCAGTTTGTGGATGCATACTGGAGTATAAAATACTGTTTATAATAAAAAATAAAACACAAAATTCCTAAAGTTAAGACTATATATACTATATAGGTAGCGATAGTGTTTTTTGTTGAAAAAATTATAGAAATGCAACCGTTTTTTGAAAACCGTTCCTAATACTAGGAATGTGCATTAGCTATAAGTCGATAAACGTGCATAATGTAAATAAACGAGTGTACAACATATTATAACAGCGTATCAGGTAATTAGGTGGCCAGTAAAAACACAGGACTGGTGTCACTGCCGTAATTACAAAGTGCCGCATTTCCATTCATTTTTTATAAAAAATAAAAGTTGGTTATATTAAATGTTGTATATTATATACAACGATACTCACAAATTTTTCGAAAAATCCTATTCAGTTTTATTTATCAAGAAAATATGTAATTCGACAAATTGACACTCTAATAAGATTCAATCAAATCTTTTGGTTATACTACAACTGGCAATACGCCTTGAGTAAATGTGTTTTATAATCAAATTAAAAAGTAATATTTTGGTCATAATAATTACGCCTGTGTTTGTAGAATTTAGTTAGAATTGATGACGACTTCTACAGTAATAACGTATCACATAAATTCGGTTTAATTAAATTTCTAAGAATGTCTTTCAGTTATTTGAATTAATGAAATTTAACAATAATTTGATTGACCGACATAATGTATA
The DNA here is from genome assembly GCA_027563435.1 of Nasonovia ribisnigri. Classification (NCBI taxonomy): domain Eukaryota; kingdom Metazoa; phylum Arthropoda; class Insecta; order Hemiptera; family Aphididae; genus Nasonovia; species Nasonovia ribisnigri. The sequence goes on along the minus strand of JANEHU010005183.1, from coordinate 65,523 downwards.
ACATATTTTAAACCAACGACTTTTACAATCGCAAAAATAGTACAAATTACAAACAATTAAAAAAACTGTACGAACCAACCATACATACACTTCACAATATTGTATAGTTATAACTTATAAATATATGTAGACATTTTCGTCGAAACCAAAATTAAAATCATTGATTTTACGTAATTACATATACAGTCGAAATTGTATCCTAATTAGTAAGTGATAACATAGTATAATGATGGGAAATTCGACCAAGGCAAAATTCGAAAAATTCAAAAATGTATAAATATGAGATGGAGTACCTATAGTTTAAATCAAAATTTAATAATTATTTATTAATCAATTAGATTCTTATAATTTTTTTATGGATTTACGGTGGTATATAAAACACTTTTTTATTGGGTTAAAAAAGTATCTGCGGTCCAAATTACAGAATATATATTATAGGTAATTATATGTATAATTTATTTATGATGTTAGGTATATACACGCTAAATATGTCAGTGCAATATTTGTTTTCTCTCTCAGACCCACTGTGCAACATTGAAAAAAATTTTTAGGTAACTATTTGAATTCCAAAAAAAAAAATATGTTGTAAACTTAAATGATGCTTAAACGGTTTTGTGACAATATTTAAACACACTGGATATGTTATACCTTCAAAAATATAATTCTCTATCGTTTTTGTAATGGGAGATTTTACTTTAAGATAACACAAAAACGTAAAAAAAATTTTTTCCGCGCAAATGAGCTTTGCCTATGTTGCCCGTAGCCCAGAAAGAAAATAAACAGTACGCTGATGACATTCTCGTTTTATAATTTCCTCGTTTGTTAGAACCAGTATTGAGCATTATCTAGATAAATTATCTAAATAATTTATCTAGATAAATAATAAATTATCTTATCTAGATAATAGATAAAATTAGTTATCTGATAAATTATCTTAGATGAATATTTGAGTTATCTAACGTAATTCATCTGGATAAATAAATATGTTTTACGAATTTTTCGAAATCTTTTTACAGATACAGAACAAAATTAAAAATATTTTGCGCAACACTGGTTAGGACGTCTTAAAAATGTATAATAATAAGGAAGTCAATTAAAATTCGTTCTCCTCACATCAGCCTACGTCACTACAACTACACTGGTTGTAGACAACTTTACTCGAAACCAAATATTTTTCGCCCAGTGCCTATCTTTTGAAATTCATCTCGACTCGTGTTTCACATGTGTGTCTAACAAAATGGAAAACTCGCAGTTTTAAACCACTACAATACACAAGTAAGTACTCGTAAGTGATTATATTTAGGCGAATTAAAACGGTATATTTTTTGTTGTACATGTAATATTTCACCAGTATTTCCTTCGTGACAACAACTCCTTATACGCGTATAGGACGTACATCCTGCGGGCGATTTATTATTATGCTTAGGCACTAAGTCTGTTCTGGTTACTTTGGCACGCCTGAGTGTAGTCTGTGCATAATAATATGTATGAAACAGTCAAACACACGCGTGGCTCACATCGACTGCTCGTCTCTGGGGTTGACCTGTTGCCGCTGCGGACGAAAGCTCACCCCATCCCCATCCCATGTTATCCTTTTATTATGCATTTTTTCGAATATTCGGATTTTTGAATTGCGTTAGTCCTACCATAGTATTATGTATTAAATACAGTATTTTTCAAATGCTTAAATTGTGTATGCCATCGAAGGAGTGTGCCAAATTAATTATTTTTCAATTAAGTACATTTATTTTTGATTGCAAATAAATTGTTTGAAAACTTTGTTGTATTATATTATTTGAAAAAAATAAATAAGTTTATTGTATTTTCGAGGTATACCTTAAGACTTTTAAAAATCAAACTTAAATAAATATACAATAGTTTTGTATACACAGGTTAAAATGGGGGTGAGCAAGCCCGGTGCGTCACTTTGTATATTATATGTGCGTTATAATAATTAATAATCATTATAAACGTTAGCGTCATTGGTTGAAATGAAAAAAAAATATCCTTTTTTAATCGCGTCTCTAACGGTGGTGGAATCTGTATACTATCGGTACCTACCTATATACTACGCGTAGGTATAATATTTTACACATACATTACATTGTACATAGTTCTGGTCCTAAAAAAACAACGATGCGTAATTTAAATATTTGCGCGTGGCAAACAACGGATAGAAAACAAAAATACCCTTTTCCAGCATGTATATTATTATGCATATAATATTCGCTCTCGCCACGGTTGACCTTTGAATTGCGCTTTTGTTTTTTTTTTTTTTTTTGAAGTCAAAGTGCGTTTATTATAAATACTGTGAAGTAGTACCCGGTTCGGTAGCTAAACATATACATAGTACGTAACTATAATATAATATTATTATTGCATTGTACTTTTTGGTGGACGGCGAAACGACAATGCTCGAATGCATGGGAGAGCCGGACACCTGTCGTGAATGTCAGTTATGTCGGCCAAATGTAAGCTCCTAAACGAATACATTTTTTACCTAGAAATCAAAGATACTGTAATCTCCTAAGTGGAAATTTTTTACCTTGAAAATATAGAGTAGTATCGTACGCTCCAATATTTTATTTGAATGCATGATTTTGGAATTGTAAAGTTCAAAAAGCCAATGATATTGGTGATTGCTTTGTATTTGATTTGTTAGAAAATATGACATCTGACAATAATAGGTACAACAATATTGGGACTAATAATCTGAAAATTATATTTTTTCGTATTCAGTATTTCCTCCAAAGTTGTTGCCTTCTAATGAGACACTAATGCATGTGAGTCTTTTCATTCAAGATATAAAACTAGTTTTTACCATCATCATTATTCAAATCTCCATTTATTTATTCGTGAAAGTTTTGAAAATATAAATATACGGACATAAAACGATTTTTTTTATTTAAATGTGAGCCCTCGTTTGAAGTTATATTTTATTTACGTTTGACAACTATAATCTTTATCATGTAGGCAGAAGGTACTCAATATTGATACTGTACATTTCAATTAGTGTATAATTTATTATAATTTACGTACGTATATAATTTAGCGTACAGTTACAGAATAATATGATTGCCATCGGTGTAGTAAAGTGTTATTCATCGGGTCCAGGGTTGTTATATTAAACATTTTGGTTAATACGTTTGCTTACAACACGTATAACACGTTTAAACAAGTGTATTAAGAACAATAAAAATACATGTTTAAAACAATATTTTTAGTACATTTTAAATTAAAATAATCTTTGGATTTTTTCTGTTCTGCGAAAACTTTTTTTTTTAATGATTTGTGTGTTGAAAATCAACATTTTCAATGATTTAAAAATTAAAAACGATGGTATCAAAATAAATTGGGTCAATTGTTTTATACAAAACTCCATAACTGAAGATAAGCACGACTCACATATTTCAATACACTTTATAGAACTTTAAACAGCTTGGTAAAAATTACAAAATGTCTTATAAATAGAGTTTGGATTTTTTAGCTCTATATACAACTAAATTCTAATAAAATACCCAAAATTAAAATATAAATAAAAAATGCTTATGAAAAATAAATGTGATAAATATTTAAAAATTCTACGATTACGGCTAGTTGACGGCTTACGTATTCAATGTTAATCTAATAGACTAAAAGATAGAATATTTATTATTTAAACTATTATGAGTTATAATCAAATTCATTCTTCAGAGTCTCAGACATCCACGGTAAGGTCATTACCACCCACCTATTAAAAGAAAGTCGGTGACTAGCACCCTAGACTGATGGTTTCGGTGCCACTGATTTCTGAGACAATGCTTCCGTACAAAATATATACAATCATACATCCATGATTCATACGTCTTACCGCAATAAATTATTCATATAATATTGTATAGGTCGACTTTTGTTTAAACAGGTAATATGAAATAAAAACAATTAATGTTCAATAGGATACCTTAATATACTGAATACTAAAAACAGTGAAAACTTAAAACCTAAGAAGTTTTTAGTTATAATAATTAAATACAGTTTGAAAAATTAGATTACCAAAATATCCTACCAAAATCATTACCTATTTAATTTACTATTATAATTTGTAGATCTTCATTTAAACAATTTGTTTGAAAACAGTTTAAAACAAAAAAACATGTTTTAAATGTCATGGAAAAAACCGCATTTAAAAAACATTTGTTTTTTAACGTTTTGGACGGTTTTTTTTTTAAAATATGTTTTTTCCAACCCTGGTCGACCCGATCTAACCGTGGAAAATATTATGGGATCTACTAAAACCACTCAACAACCCTTTGATGTATAAATTAATACCAATATAGACCTGAATAGCTCGGAAATATCGACAATGGTCATTCAGAATGAGTTCCTGGAATATTGATTACCTACTAGATATATGCAATTAATTGTTACTTGTCACACGTCACACGTTCGCCCATTTATACAAAATTACGGATTTTTTATCACAACATTGACCTTTAGTGCTAGATAAATAATTATGGTCATGGATTTGTGACTTGTGTATCTGTAATTCGAGGAATTAATGAATTATAAATCCATTATAAGCAAGAAATTATACATAAAAAGCTCAAAAGTACTCAGTTAATGATGTTTATAATTTTTTTCAGTAGATTGTGATCTAATTTATTATGCTATTTTTTACATTAAGTCCACTAAAAAAATATCCCAACTGTATACTTTTATAAAAAGAGTATTATATAAGTTTAATAATTACTTCTGTACTATTTGCAGTACTAAACATTTCAATCAGTATAAACGGTTGGTCGTGATAGTCAGAATTCCATTAATATATTATTAAATGCTACGCATCTATACCATAACTAACCTATATAGATATATTTTATATACAATGATAAATACCTCAATTGAATTTTATTTTAATTGATTTAAAAGATATTGCAATTGATATTAAAGTATAATATGACGGTTTCAAACGAAATATTTTTGTATGTATTTTTTAAATTTCTTCGAGTAGCAAAAATAGCATGGGAATATTATCGACTGTGAAAATGTAATGACTTTGGTTCACATCAAAGTTGAACTAAAAAAAATATTTATAAACTATGATAAATTATCTAAATTAAAAAGAAATGAGAACTCAATTCTTTACTTTTGGATAGTGAACTACATCTATCGATTTCTTATGTTACAGTGTATATATATATATAGAGAGAGAGAGAGAGAGAGAGAGAGATAGAGAGAATGAGATGATCGACGATAGGGACTTGCATAACGACGATGGAAAAGAAAACACCAACTGAGGAGTGTAGAGAAGAGTTCAATAAAATGTACATACTGCCCAGGACGACACGCAAACTCAAGTATTTCCTGTTTTTTTTTGCGTGGAGAAATTGCTTGCAGAAGTCGTACGTATTGTGTATACGTGGGTGGTGCTACCAGACGACTAGATTACTAGACCCACACACCGTTAGCCCCACCACTGTCTTGCCATATTATGAACTAGGTTTACTCTATTCACTGGCCACCCCCTCGACACACAATCACATATTATACAAACGCAAAAACGACCTAATACATAAATTGATAGTGCCATCCTGGATTAAACACGTTTCAAGCGACCACTACAAACTCCTGCACATGATGTACAAATCACGCGTAAATATAATAATATTACCGCGACACCACGGTACTTGCATTAATAAAATGTTAAATAGTTTGTATTTTGTTTTTATGCTCAAAACAATAACATTAATAACATGCAGTTATGGTAATACCTAATATACTATAAAATAACGAATATAGATGTTAATAAATAATCTCCATCAGACTCGGTAAAATACTTACGGTTAGTGACGAGAGTGATTTAAACTCGAAACCATCGAGGTCCGGTATAACTAATTCCTGTGAACATAGTAGGTGGTCCTTTGAGCGATCATTCGTGCCCGTAAACGTATATAACCAGATGTTGTTGATATAAATGGAGTAGAATAAAATGGAGATGGCGCCAATAAAAGGCGAATATCAAATTATATTATTTAGAACGTTACATAGTAAGTTCAATCTCGAGATGTCGTGTGATTTTTATTATTATATGTTCAAAATATATAATTTTTAATTGTAGTATCTTTTGCAGAAGGTTAAGCCTAATCACCAGTCTTGCATTCAGTGGTATTACAAAATAAAATAAACATCGCATAGTATGACTTGATGAAGATAATAATATTTTAATCAGAAATGAACGTTAGGTTCCTAGGACAATAACTGACGTGGGTTTTTAAATTCCTAGCTAAACATGATCGTTTTCGCTGCATATGGGTTCATTCGACGGTATCCTCCGCTCGGAAAAGGGCGAAAATAACGTCGATTTTTAATGAATGTCTTTATAGGGTTTGGCTCACTTCCGTATCAGACACTATCCATTTTACGATGTGAATATTTTATTGGAGTCGTCGGGCGATGAGGTACGATATACACAGTGGGAGACTATATAAAATATAATAGCCAACAATGTATACGCACTAAATAAGCGGGAACGCGGAGACGTGCGTTTCAAAAAATGTATATTGTAAATGCATTTGACACTGGGTCATAAAACGAAGTTGAAGGCGGATGACTAAGAGCACTTAGAATGATAAAAAAACCTATAAAAAGAAAGAGAATAATTTGGGTAGATTTTAAGTGAAAGAAGTTAAATATATTTTGCCCACCGGGGGGAATTAAGTAAGGAAAAGTTTCTTAAAAAAAAATGTAACAAGAAAGAGAAAAGAAGAAACTTGGGTGTTAAATTACTTGAATAGAAATAACGTAACATAATAATACCTAATAAAAAATAAAGATTTTTTTTAAACAGTTTTCTGTGAACAAAAAATGTATCGAAAAAGTTGCTTATTAATTTTACGAATCAAATCGTGGATGGGAGGCGTCGTCAATGACACTTATTTCTGTTATTTTTTGAAACTCTATTGTGTGGTGGCATTATAGGTATACCTATATAAAAGAAGAGGAGGAGTAGTTGGTTGGTTTAATTGTATTCCTCTGTCCGCGACACTTTTAAATTATGAAAAAAATCGCTTTTCAAACCATTGTCCAGGAAAATCTATAGCTCTGCACGGAGGCGGAAAAAATGCAAAAAATAAAAAAAAAGTCGGAGGCGTACATTATTCTTTTGACTAAATGTGTAAAACTTTGACGAGGTGAAGCAGTCACGAGATTAATGAGGGAAGACTGTATACGTTGTTGGTTCGTGGAACTGCTGTTGTCATCCAAAAGGGAATTTAAAAAATTGTTTTCCTACCTGTATTCAGCTTTGCAGAGAATCGAGAACGAGAGATTTGAAAATAAAAAAAAATGCAAAGCTTTTAAAATCCGGACAGGAGTCTTTGACGTTTTAAGCAATCATTGAAAAATATACGTTTTTTTCTGATCGATGAAGCGGAAGACTGTGTTAGATTTTTTTACTTTCGTTTCAAATCATTAAATCAACAACAACAAAATCTCATCTAGTCTACAAAGCTATGATGTTGATGTTCTAAAAATACAAAAATTAAAACAAGACATACACTACAGTTCCCGTTTTTTTAGTGTGTAAACACTATATTATTACACATATCGTTGATGGGCTACGAATACCTCGTATCTCAAAAAAATAGATTTTGTGATTTATACATAAAAAAAAAAACGGGAAAAAATAATACATGATTTGTTATAAACCATAAATTATAATATTAATAATAATAATAATAATAATCTCCAAAGATATTAAAGACTTAATTGTAATTTTGACGTAGGTAACCTGATTACACGTTATCAGTGTTCACGTTTTTGTCTCCTGGACATTTTACTTTTTTGAGATACGAGGTATTAGTCGCCCATGTAACAGTATACCCAATTAAAATGGTTCTTTTAGGGGCAACCGAAAAATAAACGTACACGAACAAAAACTCGGCAGACACGATAACATAAACACGTTAGACATGCGAGTAAGACATAAAAAGGAGGCGAAACCACTAGTTTATGATGTGATATTTTTCACTCGCCTCAACGCAAATGTGATAACACTGATAAGCGATAATCAATCAATGTCGAAAATCTATAATAATTATTTGTGTTAATTTTTTTTCCATTCTTCTGTCTACCAATCTAAACCCGACCAGGGCTTTTCAGGACTAAACCCGGAACGATTTAAGCATGGGCCGGAACGGTTATAAATTCACGAACAAAACAAATTCATCCCATGTCAAGGACAAATCGTCAATCACGAATAAATATTGCACGGTATTTCACGATGACGTCAGTTTTGCTACCACTCTTGTAGTTGTGTACAACATTCTAACTCTGAGAAAATCATCAAATTCCCCTGGTAAGACGTCTATCGTTACTGATCAAGCTCTTAGCTGGAACTGCGGTCGAACCGATCGAACCTAATACCACGTTACAGTTTAAATAATTCATAAAATATATAAACACAATAATAATATATAATATATTATAGACATCTCTTGTAACATATGTTCTCAGTTTAAGAAGCGTATGAACTCATATTTACTTATCTGTACTTATAAAAAAACGTGATTTGCTCACAGTACTGCATTGAAAGCATGATGCCATCCTTCTACTAAAATAAATCCTACTTATTATATCTCAATGATAAATTATGTACCCTTAGAAAACTACAAAATCTTAAGATATCAACACACAAACCTATCAGTTACTTGAAAGTTGAAATCTTAAAATAGTATTATTATGTACAATCATATATACAATTTTGATCAGAAATACGAGTACAAGATGATTAATTATGCAATGAAACAGTTTTGTTGTACAGATTTCAAAAGACATTTTGGCAAAGATATATTTCAACCCGAGATATTTTGACCGGTCAACAGTATTTGATCAACCCTAATGTTGATGATGGATACAGATTTTTACTTCAAAAGTGGTGACTGATAACTGATACAAACAATATAAGTAAATACACATATCGTTGTCAAAATAAGCGTTGATAACTACCTAATAATAATAAATATACCTCGGCGCGGCACAGTGGCTGAAATCAATCACATTGAGTAAGCAACAATGGCCGTTGCTTCTAGTTCCCGGATGGGTGACCTCCAACCAACCAACCATAACCCCTACAATAGCCAATGGCCAGTGGTCGGCTCTAGACTAGACAGTGGTTTTTTTTTTTTTTATAAAAATTTGAAGTTAAAATGTTTACATTTTAACACTGATAATGATTATAATTATTTTGTTGTAACTCAAATATACTGGTGGGGACTTAAATCTACTTAAGTATTTCATAATATTAAAATATTTAGATTGATATAAACTATTTTAATAAGCAAATAAAAATCCATCACGAATCTCAAAATCCCTGGCTGAACACCTCTTTGAAAGGCAAATTTCGGAAAATCTTTTCTTATTGTACATCTGATCATTAGAGGAACCACTATTCCAAATTTCAAGTTCGTAGGTATAATTTGTAGTTTTTGAGATATAATGATCAGCGATATTTGAGCGTTATTTGATATTTATATATTATATAGATAATATAATATTATTATTCATATTGACCTGCGTCAAAATCGTTTTTCGTATGTAATTTTTTAATATTGAATTTAAATTTAATACATAATTACTATATTGATCTAGTCAATGACAAGGTATACACGTCTTGTACAGCAGAGAGTTTTCTGTTTTCCCGGTACTTTACTTTTAATCAAGCATAATAATATTTTAAATCTGTGTCCTTTCACTTGGTAACGGAATAAGGCTGCAATTGCAGAAAGTAATCAACTGACTAAAAATTACTATTTTCTTTAACTTTCAAAGAACGCTTTCGTATACCTAGTATTTAAATGAATTAATTTTAAATACCTATAACTCAGTTTAACGAAAACAATTTTTTCTTGTTATGAAAATATGTTTATTTTGAAACGAAGAAAACTAATATTTTGTGTTAGTACACCCATTTCTAAGTTTTGACAAATGATTTAATGAAAAATATATTCAAATTTACCTATATTTTACGATATGAAATTTTGTAATTTCTTAGTTCTACAAATGCTTATTAATTCTCATACCCGCATGCGTTTTCTCCGTCTAACAAACGCATAACATAGCAAATAATACGTTCTTAATTATTCATTTAACCCTGTCATGTTTAATTTTATAGCAAATTGTCTTATTTTCAAATGTAGAAGTAGCAATATAATCTAGTTGATGATGTAGGTTTTTATATTTTAATAAGCTCTGAGCATTTTGAAATATTAAATTCTTTGTGCATTTTAAAATGCACATAACTTGCTTTAAAATTGAAATATAAAATAAAACTTTCATCATCGACTAGATAACATTCCTATATAAAATTGTCGAAGTGGTCAATTCACTCTAAAATTAAATATATCAATTATAAATGAATTATTCAGAATGTATAATTCCGCTACATTATGCGTCTGTAAGACGGAGAAAACGCATGCAGGGATGGCGCGGCGTTCTCTTAAGATATAAAAAAACACTGTTGTTAGTATTTTGTGAGGTATGTATTATAAAAAAAATAGTTTGACATATTTAAAAAAAAATTTTTATTTCAATCCTCAATTATTATAAAAGACTGACTTTTTTGAACGATAGTGTATAGCATTAAATTTATATTAACTTAATTATAATAATTGAGTTCAACCATCTAATAATATTACTGGCATATACGTAACCATATCAATATAACTCTGTATAGTAAATATTACTCAACCATTATTAGATTGATTAACCCACTCACAATTAAACATTGTACGTTTATAAACTCATATAAAAGACGATTCTATTAATGGAAATAATATCATAATATTGTTCAGCTACATTTTTAAATAATATGTTATTTCTTTGTTTCCATATAATATATAGAACATAATTATTATTATTACATTCAATATTTTGAAACTTGGCTATTTCCTCCTTGAAACATTTTTGAAGAATTTTTCAACACGAGAATAATAAAAATAAAAACTTTAAATACCAGTTTAAATAAAACAATATTGGATTTGATTATTCAGTACCTTGGACTATTTTTTACTCAAAACAAATCATATGTCTTAAAGGTCAATACTGCCTTACCGTTGAGTGGTTTGTATAAGTTAATGGTATAATAGATTCATATTCTTAAAGTCTAAATTTTTGGAAAATTCAATTTTTCGTGGGAAATGTCGACTTACAATATTTATCATCATTTTAAGTTTCGTGGTTTGAAAAATAAATAAAAAAAACTAAAACCGTCTGAGAAAAAATTCAAAAATTCTTATTTTTCATTTGAACAAAATGTAATGTTAATTATTTTAATCATTATATAATTATTTTTATCAAACCTAAAATTTTCATGACATTTTGAAACTCAAATATATTTATATGAATGCGATGTGTATATAGAATATTATATGTTTCCAATAATAACAAATAGCAGCCCAAGCACAAAAAACAAGAACAGTAAGTTATCACTTATCACCATAACTATACTATGGGACAGTATATCCATTTAATACCGAAAAGGATCGCACCCACGTCCCTGATAAATCGTCACTCTTCATGGAACGAGGTCTAATTGGTTTTTGACGGACAAATTAGATTCGAGGTACTTTTGCGCACACAGTCCCATCGTGATTTCGCACTTAAAAGGACCGATCGAAATTGCCCTTTAGCGGCGATGATTCCAGACCACGCCGATCGTTTCGCGAATATTACCACGGTCACCACGGTATACTATATAGTAGTTAGGAATAGATGATCATCTTATACTAGTGTATTATAATTGGATTTTATTTTTTTCCACCTAGGTTTACTTTTCCTTTTCCCTCCTTTTACGATTCTGTTTTGCGAAAGCACGGCTCCGTCGAGTCGTCAAGGTCTTGACAAACATCTAATTGAGTACATACCTGACAAGGAGTCTACGACGAGATAAGCCGTCATGCAATATTGTGGTATTACGTATATTGTAACAAGACACTTACTGTTTGCGCAACCCATGTCACAAGTTCAATTCCGACGGACTCAAGACAAACGCGTAGAAATTCTATTATCGTTTGTGTTCGGCAATGTTTGTATTGGTATACGACAGTTTTCCCAGAGACGATAAGTGATTTTAACAATTTGATTTCCGACACTTCAAAGCACAAAATATCAAATATTACCTACCCGTCCTACCCCATATGCTATTAGTCTTAACGGGTACCTATATGTACCACTTGGGTTAATCCATTTTATTGATATCAATGAGTTTGCGAAGAGAGAGAATAAAATGCATCAAACTTATGGGTCGTTTGAAAGATCGTCCAAAATTACATATGCTACACGATTTCAGGAAAAAAACCAAGTTCGTTAACGGTAGCTAACATTATAATACCATCATAATTTATTTTTCATCAACATGAAAAAACTGCATTTATCAATAAAAGACATTTAATATAATTAATTCTAACATCACATCTTCCAATAATATTATACATCTTGTAATGATTGATTACAGTGATTGCAATGATATTATTTATTATCAAAATATAGGTTTTCTGATTTGTTTAATCTGTGTTCTATAATAATTTATCACAATAGTTCTTTTAAACCAAACATCATAAACCCTGAATAATTCAACGTGAATGCTACACATTTTAAAAATATATGAGATGATGAATTTTTAAAATTATTTAATGTGCAACAAAAACTACACCTCGTTTGGACGGAAAAAAAATGGTGAATAAAAATTGTTAGACTACTGAACATAACAGAAATTGCTGTGGGGAGGGAGTTTGATTGGTACAAAATCCATGATATTGTCAAGTTACCTCCTCTAGAATATTTTTGTCAATCTACAATACTCATCATGTAAATAAATAGATTTAAATCATTGAAATAATAATATGATCATTTGTGGTTTATTATTTGTTTTTTTACAAATGTATTACCTATTCAATAGTGATCTAAATAGTTTAGTGTTTAAACAATAGATTCTATAGATGAACTTCATTAGTGATACACAAAAAGTACTATTCCATATAATCTATTTTTTTAACCATAATATAATTATGTTAATATACAATATTATTAGCTACACTGTTCATTTATCAACAAAATAAATAATTATTTTATAATTGAAATAGCACCATCATATTATTTTTGTTTTAACCTCACGACACATCCCCTTTGACACTTAGGTACTGAGTTTCATTTTCTGAAAAACATAATTATCATTAGAACAAAACAAATAATATACTAACCACTAAAATGGTCCATCTGTAGAATATTTTGGTTCTTAACTTAAGTGTCTTACATCATCGATTTTTTCAACGTTAACTTTGGTTTAAAACAAAACACAAAATTCAAAGAATATTTTTAGAATATTTTAAAATTAATAATGGAATGAAACTAACCTGCCATATTAACGAGATCGTTTAAAATTAAAGTTGTAAGTTTGAAATTGCACTCCAAAAACAATTTGAAATTTTGGGATAGCACACCTTTTGGATTTGAGCCCACGTTATGTTCACGTGAATATTATATTACTATTACCATTGAAATTTCGAATGAAAAACCTAAATGTCATTACCACTTTATGAATATTTTATTGCTATGACCTATATCATTGTATTTCTGACACAAATATTATTTACAAAAGTTATTCGGAATGACGACATGTATACCGTTTCCGACTAACGGCATAGATAAACTCGACGGATTTTTATTTTGAAACCATTTCTGTAGTATATAATATTATGCTTTTCCTATTGATCGTTATAGAAGAAAATAATAAAAACCTCTGTGGTGACATCTGATTTATAAGGCATTCGAAAAATAGAACTTGTACAATTTTAATATACAGATATGTACTGATAATAATAAAATGTACTGTTTTAGAAATAACTTACGTGTACCTACTGTTTTATTTTCTGTAGTACAAATTATTCACTACATGGGAGTATGGTAATATTTTACTATCAGATATTTTTATTTATCGTTGTTATCTTTTATAGCCAAACCATATTACATTCCATAGATTTCGGCCTGTAAAACGATGGGTCCCGTGTACCACCCGTGGTATACTATTATAGCTGTAGCGATGATTGACTTATCTATTAAATATATTTTTTTTTTATTTTTTTTTTTTAACTTTGTACTACCTATGGTTTTTGAATTGTTTCTCCCTTGATATCGGCTTATCATTTTTTTAACAATCTCTTTTGCCATTCCAACCGCTCACTTTCAAAACTATTTTTCTTTTTTCACTACAATGTTCTATGCCCAGAGGACATTTCCACTATATTCCTGTCATATTATTATTATTATTATTTATCTCCGTTGTAGAATAAGAACTCTATTTTATCCTCTAAATTTCGGCAACCTCTAGAAGTCTAAAATGTTGTTAGATGACATTAAAAGTTGTACATCGTTCCAAGTGAATACGAACACAATGAAATTTCAAGACTAAATTATAATTTTAAACCATTGTTAATTTATTCCATCTAATGTCTTGTTGGTTAAACATATACTGAATATAGTTGTTAGTATAAAAAGTATATCAAGTGCATAAATAAAATAATATTTTATTGTAACTAAATGTGATTTACACAAAAGATAAATGCGCGGTGTATAGGTACTACTATAATAATTTGTTTTATTTTTTATCATAATAAAATGCTGAACTCTAACTCTAAATTATTGTATATAACCGTTTTTGGTTCTTATTTTTTAAATTTGACAACCCACACATGGCCATGGAGGTCCGTCCATCCCTTAGAGCTTTCAATAACTTAATTTTCTAGTATAGTTGTACTATTATAATAACTAATAAGAGATGATTTTCCGGGCCATATTGTGTGAAATGTAGGCGATAATCGGATAATGTATACTGTACCACGCTGTATATATTATAATTTGTAGGTAAAAGGTAAATACACGAGTGTTATTATATTATTATTAGTGGCCCATTATCGGTTGAAACCCTGTCATTGTATTTATAAGAACGAACTATTACCGCCGTTGACGTGCATCCCATGACAACTGACTTAGGCGTTATCGGTGACAACGCGTCTTTTCCCTCTTCACGTCCCAGAAATTTAGTTTGACCCTTTGTTTTCATTATCATTGGAACGATATTTTTTTTTATAATGAATCTCTCAGTTCTGCGATAGCAGTCATCCAACGCACGTATTCGCTCCCGATGTGTTTAATAATTGTCTAAATTATCACTCTGTCAATAAATATTACAAATGTGTTAATTGCATAGCAGTTATTTTATTTTTCTGTTGTTCTAACATTTCTTATGTTTTTAATACAACCTATGTGTTCGTATGTACCATATTCTCTATTATAGTGGTCATTAACAGCGTATTTAACTCGGCCGTCGCCGCGCAACTGGTTTTTAATATAGTTTCTTATCGCGACTCTCAATTCTCGCTATCCGGCTATCGTAATCGCAACAAGCTAATTAATATATATATATTATTACACACGCATGTCTTTATACTCACGTAATAATGAGTAACAACAGAAATCAAAGCAATAATCCGAAGAAAACGGTGCCATCAATTACAATCATTAACAAATCTACTCACATATCACCATCTCAATCCAGATATCTGAGACACCTCACCCAATGGTGGTGGATCGTCAAACCTACTAACAAAAGAAATCTCTCAACCTCCTCGACAGAATCTCAAAACTCACCTAAATCACCAACTCAACCAATTAAAAAAAAATTATTCGCGTCTAGAAATAGATTCCGACGTGTTCACCAACAAGACAATAATGATGACACTCAACACGCTACCAATACCACTAATAATTCAGATCAAACTAATGTAGAATCACATCAAATCGCCTCCACCTATTTTTGTAAAGAGTTCAAGATTTTCAGGACTTTACTAAGTCTTATTGAGATTCTGGGCGTTGAAAGAAACTTTATTTGTAAATCCTCTACAGATCGTCTAAAAATTCAAACTAGCACTCCGGAGCATATAGGGCAACATACACTTTCTCCAAGGATCAAAATGCCGAATATCATACATACCAACTGCAACAAGACAAACCCACACGTGTAGTGATCAGAAATTTACACCCATCAACTAATACCAGCCTAATCAAATCTGAATTGGAACTCCGTGAATTTGTGGTACGTAGCGTTACAAATGTTCTTCATAAGGTACACAAACATCCATTACCACTCTTTTTCGTTGACCTCGAACCTTCTCCTCAATCAAATGATATCTATAAACTGACCTCCATGCTTCACACTAAAATTAAAGTAGAGGAGCCCTATAAACCTAAGATAATTAGCCAGTGCTTAAATTGTCAAGAGTACGGTCACACGAAATCCTACTGTAACTACTCATCACGATGCGTGCGGTGCGGCGACCATCACCAGTCATCCGACTGCACCATTTCTCGGGACATCCCACCTAAATGTGCGCTCTGCCTAGGCAGCCATCCAGCCAGCTATAGAGGATGCTCTGTTTATAAAGAAATTCAACGGCGCAAGAAACCTTCACCAAACAATGCTTTTCTCTCGGATAATTCTAGATTTAAGAAATACAATGTACAAACTAGCCACCCAGAAAATGACGCTCCCTCAAATAATGCTCGAACATATGCGCAGGCTACCTCTGGCCAACGCACAACGCATCCTTCTCCCTCCTCTGAATCCAACATCAACAATGCAATGACTCTTTTCCTAGAGGAATTTAAATCTATGATAAATCCACTTATAGCACTACTTACTAAAGTAATCTCCTCGTTACTGGATAAAAAAAATGACTAATACCGCTACAAATAAATCTCTACTTGTTTTATTATTCAATGCCAATGGACTAAAAAATCATTTATCGGAACTTCAATCAGTACTAAATAATAGACGCATTGATATTGCTTTAATTACAGAAACGCACTGTACCTCATACTCACATGTACATATACCCGGTTATAGGCTCCATAAAGCCAATCATCCCGACAATACAGCTCATGGTGGTGTCGCAATTTTTGTTAAATATTCAATCTTATATCAATCTCTTCCAAGCGTCTGCGAAGATATTTTCCAATCTTGTGCTATTCAAATTTATGTTAATAATGTTCCAATCACAGTTGCAGCAATTTATTCACCCCCAAAGCATAATGTTTCCTATGAAAACTTTTCAAACTACTTCAACACGATAAATAATAATTTCATCATAGGTGGGGATTATAATGCGAAGCATCAGAGTTGGGGCTGTCGAGTGAACAACCCACGCGGAAACGTTCTCTTTAATTTTGTAAATACAAGAAAATTCAAGGTGCTTGCGCCCCCAGGACCCACCTATTGGCCTTCATCCCCACACAAAAACCCAGACATATTAGATATTTTTATAACAAAAACCCCTTCAAGTGTGCACTATGTTATTGACAATATTCTAGATTTAAATTCCGATCACTCATCGGTTATTCTCACACTTAACAACTATCCTTCAATTAATACGGAGCCACTAAAATTATTTCACACCACTACTGATCGATACAAATTCCATGACCTGGTAAATCAGAACCTTAAACTTAATGTCAGATTGAAATCCAATGATGACATAGATGTAGCTGTAAATAATCTAACGAATGTTATTCAATCAGCAGCCTGGGCGGCCAACACAGTTAAAAATGTACATAAAACCAACTCTAATTCGCTGCCGATTAATATCCGTATCCTAATATCAGAAAAAAGAAGAGCTAGAGCCCTCTATCAACGTACTCGTCTACCCTCCCACAAACAAACATACAATAACCTAGGTAATCATCTTAAAAAAGTCTTAGCAAAAATCAAAAATCTTAACTACGAAAATTTCTTGAGTAAATTATCTACAAATAATGGTAGTCTTTGGAAAGCGTCCAAACAAGCACTACATTTTAAAATAACCACTCCACCTATCAAAAAATCTGATGGGAGTTTTGCTGTGTCTGACACAGAGAAAGCAGAACTTTTTAAAAATCACCTCTTTAATGTTTTTCAACCTCACCAAGATGTTTTACCTGCCAACTCTGATACGATTCTTAGTGGTCTTGATATGCCTTTACCTCTATCTTCCCCAATTAAACACTTTTCACCGAGCGATATTAAATTTGCAATTCAAAAGCACACTCTTAGGAAATCTCCGGGTTTTGACCTAATAACGGCTGAAGTAGCCAGATGCCTTCCTAAACGCGCAATCGTATTACTAACTCATATTTATAATGCCATACTTAGATTGTCATACTTCCCACTTTTATGGAAGTTCTCCAAAATCATACTTTTCCCCAAACCAAACAAGCCCCCTGATTTGGTAACGTCATATAGACCAATTAGTCTATTACCTTTCTTCGGTAAAGTGCTAGAAAGACTTATACTGAATCGCATACTTCCCATAATTAGTGAAAAAAATATATTACCTAACTATCAATTCGGATTTCGCGCACATCATTCTACAATCCATCAAGTACACAGGCTAGTTGACTCGGTTTCTTTCGCACTTGAAAAAAAAATGTATTGTTCTTGTGTATTTCTTGACATTCAACAGGCTTTTGACCGTGTATGGCATGAAGGACTGCTTTACAAGGTAAAGACCTTTGTGCCCCCAACATACTACACGCTACTTAAATCATATCTAACTGATCGTTATTTTCAAGTTCATTTTAAATCTGCATACTCTAATATAGCAAACATCAGAGCTGGTGTTCCACAAGGGGGTATCCTATCTCCATTATTATACAACTTATATGCTTCTGATCAACCAACCTCCGCCAACACCATTGTGGCAGACTATGCAGATGATAAACTTATCATATCTATAAATGAAAACCCCATTGTAGCATCGCTTAATCTACAAAATCATCTTTCCCTTATGGAAACCTGGTACAACAATTGGAGGATTAAGATAAATCAATCCAAATCTAATCACACTACTTTTACCCTTAAGCTAGGACACTGCCCGCCAGTCACTCTCTATGGTACACAAATCCCGTCCACTACAACAGTTAAGTATCTTGGCTTAACCCTTGACCGTAGACTAACATGGGCCCAGCATACACGTGTTAAAAGACTCCAATTAAATCTCCGACTTCGTATGCTTAAATCTTTACTAGTCAATAACAAACACACTAACCTTAATATAAAACTTCTAATGTATAAATCCCTCATTAAACCCATTTGGACCTACGGCATCCAACTGTGGGGAAATGCAAAAAAATCAAATACAAATCGTATTCAGACTTTTCAAAATATATCATTAAGGAAATTAACCAACTCTCCTCCGTTTGTTTCTAATCATACTCTCCACTCAGATCTAAAAATTAAAACTATTAAAGAAGAAGCAGCTATTTATTACAAAAGATTTCATAATAGGCTTGCAACTCATTCAAATCCTTTAGTTAAAACACTCTCATCAAATGTTATTCCGGGAAATCCTCCTAGGCGATTGAAACGCAACTGGTGCAGAGATATGCTGACCTAATATCATAATTTAAATTTAAAAAAAAAAAACAATAATAAATATAGATGTATCTATGAGAAAACTTAATATTTAACCTCAATTTATAAGTGTCATCACTGGGTGGCTGCTTTTATCAAGCTATTCATGTTATTATTTTTTATATTTTAGCTAATACTCTTGTTGTACCCACGAGGTACAGATTGTGTATATAATAATAAAGGAAAAAAAAATAATGAATCTCAACAACACAGTAATATTATTATGATCACACGACGATTAGACTAGTCAATTCGACTATATTGTGTTCATAATATTTTACATTTCTAGCCATGTCGTGTTGTGCAAGGATAAACATCACGATATTATAGCTACAGTGTTGGGACACGCTAACAACGAGTTAGTTTAATAAAATATTTGTATGAGGATAATAGCTGATTTGTTTGTCTGCAATTGAATTAAAATTCAATGTACCTACTATGGCAGTACGGAAAATCATTTTTTTTTATTATTTTTTAATTATTAAAACATACTATTCAATTATTGTACTATTACAATATACGATATATTTATACATGCTCGTTAATTAATCCTGACTAAACAAGACGTCTTCATCTCCGTTTTGACTCGCGGACAGTATAATATAACGACGGTGAGTAGCATGCCACGAGTCGATCATTTACATGTTATACAAATAAAGGCGTTTGTAGTTAATGGAAATCGTAATGTTTATGAATTATAATACGACAAAAGCCGGGAGATCTGGTCACGTAATTTTAATCATTTGATGAACGATGGTAATCGATATATTATGCAGCTGTCGGTGTTTGGACTAGAAATAATAATACTATTGAGGCGATCGCGTGGAGCCAAAACTCGGTTCGCTAATTGCTAAAATCACGACGGCATTACGTTTGCATAATATATTAACGTACCTATATTATATCTAACGTAATAATAGTCCGGAATCTTGTTTCGATCAATCGGCTCCGGGAGACACGTATAATCATCCTATTAAATTATCTAATTGCGGGCGACGGGGGTAAAACGTGAATCCGAACCGCGATGTGCCGGAGCTATGTGGGGTGCGACCATTTAAACGCATTCTACGTGTAGCTGTTGTGCCGACCCGTTTCACCCTAATTCGACCCTACGTCCGTTCACACACTCCACACTCAACATTCCGTTTCCTGACCGGTCCAGACGAAAATACATTAGCGATTTTTCACCCGAATTCCGTTCTTAGTCGTTCAGATTAACATAATATACGCTAATTACTGCTATGCACTTGAACGTGTTGGTATTCTGAATTGCCGCCGTTCATTTAAAATTCTACGGAATGCAAAATTTTTTTTTATAATATTATGGTGGAGTGATTCTACAAAATGGTTATTTTGAAGTATGGAAAAACTTTTTAATTTTTTGTTAAATAAAAACATTTCCAAGCGTTTTTTATCATTTTGATTTTAAATAATGGTAAAAGTTAGACCTTTGGTCATATTAAAGCTGCAATAAAATGTTCATACTACATTTTGAATGGAGCCGACTGATTTTCCACAATTAACATATCTCAATATTTTTAAAAAGTATTAACTTTTTCCGAAATTGTCTTTTATAAAAATTGAAATATAATATGTACATTTTACATTTTATACTTTTTTTGTTTTTATTTAAATATCAAATAACTTTTTATTTTTAAAACCATTTATTTTTATAAACATTAAGAGTTGAGATGTCCACTCACCACTTGACTTGTCATATAAAAATCTCTCAAAGATTTAAACATTTGTTTATCATAGAGGCCTTACATAATATAATATTATTGGATCATAAACACAAACATTTCTGTGTAGTGACAAATGCATAACAATTATGCTAGTGACAACGGAAAAAGGATATAAGAAAGAGTCTAAGAACAGTACCTACATAAAGTTAGAACAAAAAGTTAACTTACATTTTCCTTGACCTCTAAACCGATCTCACTAGGAGTTGTTGGATACTTGGAGACTGTTAGTCGTTTGTTGGAAACAATTGGGAAACCCTCGAAGAGCTGTTAAACTTTAAAATTTGTGTTACTAAGTAGGTACATGACAAACATTACAATTGAAAGTAAAACTCGCCTAACAATATAGCGTTGACATTGTTGGAACTTGTTAGAAATTGTTGTATGAGATGAGATCAAGAGCTTTATAGAAAAACAAAAAAATAAAACAACGACGTGCTGTAAATTGGCTCTATATTGCAACTTAACCCACAATATTTTCATATTCACCTATAAAAAATTTTAGTTATAACATTCTTAGTTATTTACATCTGCTCCAATAAGGAATACACGTATTTAAATCATATATGTCAAATCTCTCTAACGTAGTTACGTGCTACCAATTATCAGATTTTCTTCCGTGCTCGAAATTAAGCTATAAAAAAGGTGGACAAGTGGGTATCACTCTTCTCTACAGTAGGTTACAAGTAGGTTAATGCAGTTGATGGTGTTACATTTGAATTCAATGATATAATATAAGACCTTCAGTCAGCCTATGATATATTCCTAAGTATACTTGATGGTATTATTTTGAAGAAATATATATTTTATTTATCTATTTATGTTCCACCTTATTGTACATTTCAATCCTTAGCTATAAGAGTTGAATATTTTATAAATTTTTGAATAGAAAATCATTTTTAAAATGAGTTAAGTTTGATAAATTCGAACTTTAAATGCTTATAAAAAAAATTTGTGCCTATGCATTTTTAATATTTTTCATCCGCTATTGTAACAATAAACAAGGAGCTTTTTATTAAATTTTCAAGTTTTTTGACTCAACAAATAAAATTATATTGATATTTATAGGAAAAAGTTTTTAAAAATTGGAAACTTAAAATGTTCGTTAACAGCACAAAACTACAAGACAAAATATTTTGAAAATTGCGTATGGTGTATAGAAAATGCTAATATAAACATTCAGTGAACATTTCATGTATCTTATCTTACGTGAAAAAAATTATTTAACACTAAGAAAATGTGAAAATAAGAAAATCGACATCGATTTATATCGTACTAAAAGAGACCACAGGTCTCGCATATAGTGTTTACCGATTATCATAACATAATGACACAGTTGTAAGGACCTTAATTCATTGAGGAAAACTACAAGAATGTCGTGAACCTATCGTAAGGTATATTATAGTGAGCTGACTGACGCAATATCATCAAACGAGTGGAGGTTGGTGTTGTGACTTGTGGGAGAGTAGGAAAAGTGGATACGTCGGCCAAGTTTTTCGATTTAAAGTTTTTTTTCCGCCTATCCCCGGCCTCGTATAATATTATTTCAGACCTCTAACGATGAAAGAAAAAAAAATAATAGTAAGCGGCAAAGTAGGATACAATTTAAACAGAAAAGTAATTTAATGGATTATAATTTACAAGTTTATGCAAACGAATAAAAGTGGACATGTCATTAAAAAGAAGCATGCAATCTGTCGAAATAAACTCATTAGCAATTAAAAGTTAGCGTCTATAACATCAAGTGCGTTAAGTAAACAATGTGGAAAACGGGTTTATATATTATGAACAATATATTTTGTCTATAATTTCGTAAAGGGGTGTATTAATAAGTGATTTTGCATCGCATAATCTTATTATAATTATAATAATGTACGGAACGCACATAACGCACTGTTTATAATAATATGTACGTTAATATGATAAATAAATTGTAGATCGATATCATTTAAGCCATTAAACAATATTACAACTATATAATAATATTTAAGTCTCTTTTATAATAATTTATTAATACGTCCATCGAAGAAAAAAACCTACGATTTATATTATTATAATTATTATAAATAAATTACTAAAAGCATATCGCTTACGAATATTTTAATAAAATAAAATAAGAATCGACGTAAGTGATCATTGTAGTACAAAATGTCTGGTTTATGAAACGATTAAGACTGTTAGTGGTACACCAAATGAAAATAATACAACGTTATAAACATAAGACCATATACTCCATTCCCGTTAAGAAGCAACCTCAAAGGAGATCGGCAGGTGACACCCGTGCGTCACTCCCCCCCTCAAAAAAAAAGTTGCAACCATCGTTTCGAGTTGTAGGCCAGCCTAGTGATAAAGCCAACGTGTATTTGTACGAGCCGAACGCCCAAAGTTCTTTCCAAACGTGAATATGGAGTGTTTTGATAACTGTATTGGAAATATTAATATAACACAATATAATATTATTATTTGCAAGTAATAGTATTTTATAGCAAAATATATTAAATTATTATTAAAAATAAACACATTTTAATTAAATACTGAGTGCGTAGTGTTAATATAGCCGGTTCTATGATTCTTACATCCATTTAAATATATACAATAAATACTAATATTTGATACATATTATTGTTCTTCAAAATCCACATTACAGTAAACTGTTAAATGATGAGTACCTACACATTTTCTACTTTCAATTAATAAACTACGCTATGGCTCCTGTTCATATTATTATGACTTCAAATTTAAGTAGATATTGCTCCAGTCTACTAAACGTCCACTCTTACGATATTTTATGGAAATAAAATCGTAATTTAAATTACGGACTTTGCATTAATTTAATTAAAATAAATCCCCGGTTTATTTTAAATACAGCAAAAAATCCACCGTTCCATTATATTATTATAACGTACATTTAATGAGTAATTTTTTTTTTTTTTTTCAAACACCGGATTAAATTATACA
Organism: Nasonovia ribisnigri; assembly: GCA_027563435.1. Classification (NCBI taxonomy): domain Eukaryota; kingdom Metazoa; phylum Arthropoda; class Insecta; order Hemiptera; family Aphididae; genus Nasonovia; species Nasonovia ribisnigri. Next base: position 41,346 of record JANEHU010005183.1, on the reverse strand, counting down.
ATACAGTCAAATGGCTAACGTTCACTTACTCGTCCATAAAATATGATGAAAATGAATTCTAAAGATTCATATTTCGAAAGTCCATATAGATTCCATATTTTTTTTTAAGTTAGATTATGAAAAAGACTAAAAGATAAAAGTCAATTTTATTTTCTATTCATCTATTTCCATTAATTTATGGATTACCAGATCACTGAATCGTCATTTAATACGTTACAGTCAGTGAATTAGGTTAAGTCAACAGAACACAGACACCTTGAGTGCCACGGGCGTATATTATATTATTAGCATAGTCGCCACTCGCTAGCAGTCGAGTTTTGAATCGAGAAGTAGAGACCAGCAGACAGCAGTCATCTCTACATTTCTCCCATAACATTATTAATTCGATTCACGTTTGCTATAATATTACAATCCACCGTGTAGATAAATCATAATAATTAAATTGTTTCAACTCGTAATCCGCTACTCATGTTATCTACAATATACTACCCTCGAGAACTACCACGTTACTAAGGTTATAGTGAACTATATTATAATATTATCACTATTTAAAACATTCAATAATACATACATATTTGTATTCGTTGCAATATCGTCTTCGGTAGTTCGATTGTTTTAGTCTACAAACGCAAGTCATACGTTTCTAGGACTTTAAAATATAACAAAGATAACTTTATTTATGTCGATCCAAGAACCCGGTTCTCAAGACCGGTTCGTTAGGTATAATCTAACCCAACCAACTACTCATTAACTGGGTAGGATTAGGTGTAAATATCGACGGCCGCTTAGTTTAAAAGAACGAAGGAGGTGTGTTGCATTGCAGGTACTTCAACTTTTTAATTTATAACTTATAATATAGGTCGTTCAAATGACGTGCAGCTTTTACGTCTGATTTATATATTTAGCATCCCCCAAATTGATAGTGTAAGTAATATGGTAAGAGTTTTCAGGTGTTTTATATAGCTACGAATCGTCTCATTGAGACTGCAGTTAGTTCCGTTTGCCCAATCGGTTAGGAGTTTGGTATACCCAACAGTGTTGCAATATAATCAGGGCTGTATCAAGGGGTGAACATTTTGAGGAGTGGAAAAATGACACCTACCTCTCTAAAAAAATATAGATGTTACGAAATAATTGCTTATAAATAATATATGTAGGTATTTCTCAGCAAATTAATAGGTAGTTATTTTTATATTTTTTAAAAATAATTGATAAATGGTTATCAAGACGCTAAAATGTTAAATCCATGCGAGGAGGGAACAAAAAATAAATATATATTTTCTCCATAGTTGCATTTACCCTTATTTCCACTCAGCAAATAAATAATAATATATCGACAGCATAATAGTATATTATATTATACGAATACATAAACAATAGCAAAAGATAATTGTATTTTTATACATTTTAACATTAAAATTTACTATACCGAACAGTATAACGATATATGATTTGCACATGTGAATACGCTTATTACACTCGAATTACGAATACATTTAAATAGGTACAAAAAAGAACTTATAATAATTTGAATATAATTTGAATTATTTTATTATGAGTGTCTGGTTCATACGTTTATTTTTTATCAATACTTAAATATAGTATTTATAGTATTGTGATTGCGTGACAAAAATGATATTCAACATGTAATTGTTGTGCAGTAAATAACCTATTATTATTTATTGTTTGTCATCATTAATTATTTATATATTTTATCGGGGTTTTTTTTTTTGTAAAATGTATCCAAATTATTAAAATATATATATACAATAACGATAAAACTTTAGAATTTTTTTTCTCTATTTAATACAACACATTATTATTTAAACCAAAATTAGCCAAATAATATTTTTCGAAATTTCAAACACTCGAAACTACCTTATAATACACTACCTAATTTGTTATATTCATTTACGATGCGTTTTTTCTGTTTTAATAAATTTAGCCACAAAACTTAATTATACTTAAATAAGTGTAAACATACCATTTAGTGGATACACAACTGACATAATATTATCAAAAAAGAATATAAGTTGTTTGCGTGTTATAAAGAATATATTATTTAGAAACTAGTAAAATAGTCTTGTAGTGTGAGGGGAGGGGAAATACAAACACAAATAACCACTATAGAGCAAGAGCAGAATGTCTATGGTGTGAGGCGATATGTCGTTGATAAAATACGAAGGTTATGTTAATGAACAAATTGAGGACTGTGTGAAGTTCCGTGTATCATGTGGTGATTGAACCAGTAATGTCGGCACAATAACAACACGATGAGAATGATATATGTCATAGAATATATCACTAGAATGGGAAACGAACAAAACGAATAAGTCCGAAGAATTTAATAATCTAATACAAGGTTCTCATAATGCAGTTCATGCTGAAACCAAAAAATCTAAAAATAATATAAATCATAATTTTTTGAATAGACATTTGAGTCACAAATTTGCAAAATTAAATATTTAAACGAAGAAAAACGATTTTAGTTATTTTGTTGTAATTTAAAATAATATGTATATGGGGGGAGGGACTTGAAACTACGACTTATAATGTTATATTTTAATTTTAAAATAGACAATTAACTATGTTTTATAAATAATATTATTAATATTTATGCATAGATGTTACGATATTGCAGTGTTGCTTATTAAATAAGCAAATATAAATTAGTACCCATACATTTTATACTAGGTACTAATGTATTAACGTCGTTCTATGTAAGTCGGTATTGGCTCAAAAGTTAAAAAAAAAACAATAAATATATTAAGTATACTTTGAATAATTAAATATTAATATTATAATAAAATATAAATGAATGTTTCCGGCAAATATATTTTAACCTACCTAGGTACCGAAATACTGAATGGTTATATAAATTACACGAATATTGAATAGCATTATCAAAAACAACTTTTCGAGTAATGTAATATTGTTCTACCACTATAAATTATTCTAACCAATAATTTATATTCTTTATAATGTCCTATTATCACTGTGTTACTGTGTTGATCGTTATAATAATTACGCTGTTTCGTTTATTGTATTCAACCCGTTTAAATAAATAAATAAACAAATAAATATACTTTGTAATATAGGCTAACAGTCAAATTTAATAAAATTATAAATTGCATTGACTTACTTTATGGGACACTCCACTCATTCTGTACCTATATAGTACACAACAAATCGGTACCTACTTTTCCCATTTTACCATTACATTTTAAAAATGTTTTACTTTTTTTATGGACTGTATTATATAGTTTGGCTCGAATCCATGTTCGAATACCGTATGACCACAAAGATGTTAAAAATTCAAATTGCTTTGTATATTAGGATTTAATTTTCAACAATAAGGGGCAACAATGATGTAGATAATATATTATGTTGGATTGTTTCATCTTTTTTTTTTGTTATCCTGGGACCAAGTAAGATTTTTTAGTCTAATTGTATGCCTAAGGAGAACAGCGATCATCAAACACCACTCCTGCAAACCCATATTATATTATGTATTATTTGTGACGTCATTTTAGTATCGTTATTTTTTTTTATTCGATGTTTCTTTGTGCCAAGTGTAGTGGGATAGGTTAGGCTACGACTGTTGTAGTTATCGTGAAATTAGACTGGATGCAAACTGCAGTCCGTTAATTCTGATATTGCGATTAGGTATAATAAATCTCATTAAGGGAACCATTAGTGTATTGTGAGCACGCAATAATTATTGAAATGTGGTGTGCATTCGATACCTAACTAGAAATTATAGTGAGAACTGGCGGTGCCAATGCACAGTAATCATCGTTATAATTTAATTAATATTCATCGACATTGACATATTGATCTACCACAGCACAAAGACCCAATTGCATTCTGTACATTGGAATATTTCAATGGCTCGAGTTTCACTTGAATCATGAAGAATTATTTTTACCCCTTTGAACCCAACCGATTTTTAACGTTTTAGAGGATTAGAGTTATAATATTTTATATGTTTTCGATGTAATAATTTTAAAGATTTAAATCTGTTTTCCGTTGAAATTAGGTGTACCGTGAAAGGAAAAGGTAAATACACAGAAAACATGTTATTTTGAGTTAAACAAACCTTTTTCTATATTGATCAACATATTTATTTTATTTATTTACTTATTTTTTTTTTAAGCATAGTTGAATTATAATACAATAATAATATTCATAGCTGATAAGTATACCAACTGAGCTAAGCTCGTATCTGGTATATGGAAGTTTAGGTGTATTAATAGTATATACGTCACAGGAAGTAGTTATTTAATTTGTTTTGTTTCAAAAGTATAATTAAAAGTGATTTAATACAACAATATATTGTTTGGAATCATCAACAATTCGATACAATATATTATTATTGACAGTACAATGCAAATAAATTATAAAGATGTTATTATTTGATGTATTCCCCTATGTCTTAAATTCATTATGACTACTATACAGTTTAAATGTCTAGAACTTTTTAAAAAAATTTCAAAATTCTAACTATATAATAATTTGATACATCATACTTAATATTAAAAAATGTTGTTGTTTGTTTTAATTCTATAAAAATCCATTAAAAATAACCCGGTGATCGCTGTTCACCATTCAAAATTATTATAAAAAATCATACAATTATCTCACATGAGATTAATCAATTTATTTATCGAATGTTAACGATAATATAATATCATTCTTCTTTTCGTCGTGTCGACGGTAACATTGGAGGAATAATATATTGTTAAGTATATTCATTAATACGAAATCGATGAAACTAAGTACTTACTTACCTATTTTTATTATTAAAATAATGCGTATAACGACTATTCGAATAATACGATATTTCATCAACCGTGGTGGTAGGTACCTAGTATTACTATACTTTCATGACGTTATGGTCTACGGATATTTTACCTCTATTATTATTATTAGTCGGCCGCCATAACCGCAAGTTTGACCACAAAGTTCTAAGACCTATAGGGTGTGGAACCCTTATTGGTTAATTAAGGGTCGCAATTCCACGAATGATTTTTTAATGAAAAATTTTACCAAACTGCGGTAGATAATAAAAATATCAGAACCGAACGCCGTTATACTTGTACTTTGTAAAAAAAAAGATGAAGTCCCGATAATTATAGGATTGCATAATATAATATAATTGCGTTTCGATTATTCAGTGGTTAGGTTTAGAGTATAGTTTATTATTAGTATAATATTATTATTCAACTCACGTTCTGCAAAGTCAACCAATTCCAAAACACTTCAGGAGTTTCAATCCATTTGCTTACGACTAGTAACGTATTGTTCTTGGTATTTCACAAACAATAATCTTCACAATGACCTAAAAATTCCTGGTCTCAATCAATTATAGCAAAATTATATTACTTTAAATTTCATACTAAATTAACTCTCACAGTAACACATTAATTAAATAACTATCCTCCATCTCACTTTCCGATAATGTGCGTAAAATACTCGAATGGCAGAAACCTAGAGAACTACTCTAATAAAAAAAAAAAAACAATATAGGTTATACCTAAAAAGTACTTGGTCGGTTGGCACTGCTGAGTGTTTGCCCATAGACGCTACCTCCTGTTAATAACCTTGCATTGAATTTACCCATTGTACTAATTGTATTGAATAGATTGTAAATAAAATGTTTAAATAAAAACTCACTCGACGAAATAATGGTTGCACCCAAACGGATTTGATTTTAAACTTACCAATTATTTGACAAATTGACTTGAAAATATTATTTAGTATCGACTTTTTTGTAAACACATGGATCAAATTATTCGGCCTGAATATCATTTGATCACTTTATGGATGAATATTAATTCTTCGCGAGTTCATATTGTTAAAAAAAAATAAATAGTTTTATTTATTATATTTTATCTTTGTTTCATTGATTTTAATTTTTTTATTTTGTGGAACTCAGAATTCCATAATAATTATTTGTAAATTTGCATTCATAATTTCTTATTTCTTATTTCTTATATTTCAATGGAAAAAATAACTTCGCATTTCGTTTCTAATTTGGAAAATGGCATTATTATATACGTATGTTCTCCATCGTAATTGATTTCAGATTTTATTTTAATTGTCCGCCGGTGTTTTCAAAATTAATTTTAGCATAAAAATGAATAATTTGAAAAAAAATTCGTAGAAATAATTAAAAAATAATTCCACCGCCTAATGTCGATACTAAAATAATTGCTACCATGGACAACACAGTCGGGCTGACTGCAGAGGATTATTTTGCAGTACAATTATACGTTTTCCTACCCCCGTTCATTTTCTATTAATGCTTAGACCCTCGAGCTTAAACACAAATTAACTACATTAAATATCATAAAGACAATTCCATTTCCTTGATACGAAAATGTAGAATAATATTATATTATTTATTTGTATAAAATGTTTTTAAAAATAAATTTTTGCATTGATATTTTTAAACGGCAATGGATAGTAATTTTATTCATGTCGACTTTCCATTTACATTTTTTTTCACAAACATTTATTTTAAATAGTTCACAACAATTATATTATAAATAAGTATGTAATATCTCTATTCTGGTTCTTAGATTTAAAAAATAATATAAAATATTTTGTGTGTGCAATTCCAACTGCTAAAGAAAACTTCCGTGATATTATAATATTATTATAACATATACATTTTTGTGATTTCATATCGATGTATTTTGTACAATAAACCATGAAAATGTGACGGAATTTTATGTAAAATGTGATTTTATTGGTTGTGGTACAAAATAATTGTAATTATGGTGATTGACTATGGTAAATAAACACAACTTACAGTATCTAGTATAACTAGAAGTATAGAAGCTGACCTTCAAACTCAATTTAGGAATAATAAATAAACATAATTCAAGCGCAATATTATGTTAATTCGACATCTAAATCAACGCCTATGCGGTGTGAAAATAAAATATTGTATCTGCATTTGACTGTATATACAGGAATGATGTACCTAATGGTAATGTTAAATATATTGTAAATTGTTATTAATAATTATATAATAGTAAAGTCACTGTGTAACGGTGTTGAGTGATAAATTATATTTGCAGTCATTTTTTAATTTTGTGACGTATATAATATTACTACGTATTGTTTGTTGTGTTAATAATATTATTATACTGCATGTTTTTGGATTTTGAGCATTTTTATTTTAAATGTGCTATAAAAAGATCATCAAGAAATATAAGAATAGGTAAATAGTGAAAAGTCATTAGCATCGCATTTACAAAACAATATATTGTTTTAAAACATTGAGTAGGTACTAATCATTCATGTAGTGGTCTTCAAACAGTTAAATACAATTTATAATAAATTTATGTTAAAATATCCCGTTCAGAGACGGATGAGTGGATTTAATAGTGACGAAATGACCCGCAATATCCAGAATCAGGCTGGGGTGATTGGATTGGAAGTTAAGGCGAATAAAATAAACATAAACAATTCCTATAATTGCGCCGCGTACACAATAACTCGTAGAGCGCGAGCGGTAGCGTTTAATTATAACTCATCCACTTGTACGATTTAGCTTACGATATAATAACGAATCGACTAGAACAAATTCTCACAATAACGACTGCAGGAGCACGGAAGTATATCATGGAACTCTGCACGATTCTCAACCGCATATTTTATACCGGCGCATAATACGAGCAAAGTATGGAGAAAAATATTTCCCGAGAATCAGTTTTCTTTGGAGATGTGTATACAGGTAGGTAGGTAGGTAGGTACACTGCGGGCGAAAACGAAACGTGTTTAAAAGAATCCGAGTTGTTACTTTTACTTTTACTTAAACTTCTTATGTCAGCGCTTTACCGATAAAAACATAGTAGTTCACTTTTACCGCCGAGGAACGAACGCGGTCTACCTAACCTGTATAAAAAGTTTAAAACCTACGGGGAGTAGAAAACTTGATTTAAGCCTTTTTGTGAAGGGCTCAAAGTTATAAATCCGATTTAGAATTTATATGATATATATAATATATAATATACAATCGCGTGCGTGTGTTTGCACGTGTACGTGGTCATGTGTGTCTATTATATAGGTACCATTGTTGTTGTTGTTTTAGTTGTAGTTGTGGTTGGTGATGTTGTTGTTTTAGTTGTTTTTGTTGTTGTTGTTGTTGGTATGGTTATATAATATTATATTTATAACATTTATTTCTGTCACATGTATTAAATTTAAATGGTCTCGCTACAGAGTATATTATTTAAGTCGTGACTTATGTCAACGGTAGTGATCGGAGGAAAGTATGTGAACATGTGAGTGCTGTCGTGCAAAAAGGGCCATATCATCTAAAATAACGATATAATGACGGTGATATACGGTTCTCGGATTGTAGTGGTTTGTTATCAAATACCTACGACCACTGACCGATACCATTAGTTTTCTACAGAATAGCCAGTCCGCGGTAACCTATACCGATTCGGTACCCTACTTCCGCGTTCAAAAAGGCAGGATATCGTGGAAGAGTCGCGACCACGGTGATACCAACGGCAGTTGCAGTGTAAGGCGGAAAACACAGGACGAGTCAGGACGAGTTAGTTGTCATCTCTTCACGTCGAATATTCTCTAAGACGTAAAGAGTTATGAGTGACTTATTATTTTGGATACACACACACGTTTTTTTACAAGCTCAGTAGTTAAGTGTGGGTGGACTATACCTTCTCTGTATAGCTACAGTTTTGCGTTTCCGTTAGTTTAGATTCCAGAAAGACGAGAGAATCGGTTAAAATATATTATGTAGAAAGGTAAATAATACAAAGGAAGAAAAATAAATATAATAATAAAATGTAAAATGTTTATAGTTATAATGATGACAATTTCAAATACATAATAATGTTATCCCAGAGTATATATCTATCTACCTATAGTACATATACAATTTTATATACTGATTACAATCAGTTACGTATAATCTGTCAGACTGTATACAGTCTGTGATGTATACTATGATTTTTTAACGAGACAGTACCACCAATTATCAGTCTGAGTGAAGGTATTACACTATAATTTATAATATAATATTTCTAAGTATTTATTCTAAATGATAATATTTTAATTGTAGATATTTAAATGTGTAAGTAAGTATTATTTGTGGAAGTTTAAAATTTGCATAACAATACAATTAGGAAATAATAAAATAATAAATAAAAATAAATATTGATTTAAGTTGAAAATAAATGTTTTTGGTACAAAAATAAAAATAATTTCATAGATTTTTTGATGAGGATCCAATAGAAATATGACCAAAACGTTATTCTCTCTACTTGTCATCGTGTCAGTTTAATATCTATAAGTAATTACTAGAATTTATTTATTTTTACTCATTGTACAAGTAATAATGATTTTTAATTATATATTTCTTTAAAAGTACACAAAAAAAAGTTTTTAAGATAACAAATAATATGAAATGTATTAATATAATAATACAATTATAGGTAGTTTCGAAATCCCATGATCTCTTACGGTTCTATATTACCCCTTATGATTTTTTGCCACTTTAACCACTAGAAATGTATAAATAAACATAATTTATTTTAATCTTCCATGGGATAATCCACGCATGTTAAATTAATAAATTTGCTCGGGTTTAATCCGTATTACAATAGAATATGCCTAACCATTAAACAGAGAAACTCAGTATTTAGTTTATTTAAGCATTAATATTGTGTAGCTTCCGTCCTTCCACTACTGAGACGACTGTTCAAGACGTCTGCGTCAGTGTGGAGTTTTAAAGCATAATGCAATTTATAAGACATAATATGATATTGATTTTATAGGTAATAAAGTACAATTGCCAAGACTCATTCGAGTAGAGTTATAGTAATATTATTTTCCACAGACACGATCACAAGACACGTCAGGAATCATATTATTAATATTATTTTTTTTTCTAAAGCTTCGTTACCTATATGGTCATTAGCATGACTGTAATTATTATTATTATTAATAAAATAGTCGTTGATTTTTTTTGTTGTACTTTTTCGAGAAAAATTTTAACCGTCAAAAAACTGAACCGAAAACGAGTAACGCTGGTGAACAAATTAGAGTGGGTTCGAGATATGCTCGGGGATAGGGTATAATTCCCTTCAACAACACCTGTGATAGTTGATTACGTTTATACGTATTTGATTTTGAGTTATAGTGGGTTACGCGCGAGAGTCTTGCCTAGTCATAAATTTGATTTAAATCACACTAAAACGGTCAAATTTATCAACCGAATCTCGCCAAACTAAATTACCATTATTTTGAAAGTTTAATTTTATACTCTATTGTTCATATTTCTCCTATATACATACATACATTTATTATAATAATAATATATATATATATATATATATATATATATACGATAAAAAAGCTTTATATTTAAAACTAATTAACTTTTGAACGAAAATAAATGAAAGTTTTTTTTTTATGAATGGTTACGTTTTAATTGTGTTAAAAATTACGTTTTACTTTTACCACAAAAAGCTGCGTTCCTTTCGGCGTTTAACTTCCTTTGTGATTAGTTTTTTTTTTTTTTTTTAATTTTTATATTATTACACTCTAAATCGATTTGTGGAACCTCTCGAACCCCGATTACCCGATTAATATGGCAGGTAGCTCTGACAATCCACTTGATTTTCATTAGAACGGTTTAAAATGAGTGTAAATATTATCAAAGAAACGTTTATACAGTTAGATTAGTATACTGCCGTAGGTAATCCATTAACAACACACCCGTATAATTTACCGTCCGAGTAAAGTATAATATATGTTTTTAGAGAACTATATAAATCTAGGAAATGCGAACTTCGCTGGTTACGTTTAGAGTTTGGCACTTAAGTAAAGTGTCTATACGGATGAGTGGAGCATGGTAGGCACTTAAAGAAATATATTTAAACAACGGTGAACGAGTTTAAAAACGTACCAAACAATCGTCTAGAATCCAGATGACTAGATGCATGGTAGGATTTGTGCTGGGTACCTGCCGTGGGTAAAACAACTTAAGTATAAAGTGTGGAAGTACAATTAATTTTGGGAATAGGGTTATTACATTTCTTTTTTGTAGATAAGGTTCCCCTCGACTCTCCGCTTTAATCAACTGCTTGTATTATTCAAGAGGATGTCTGCGCAGTATTGGTTTTCCCTCGCGACTTAGCAAATTTCACGTTCATAATAATAATTATAATCAAATTAATTTATCTAATCAAAGTTAAACTTCTTGTAATAAAATGTAAAGGTCATATTACCTAGGACATCTCGTAGGCGTTTTATTATATTTTAATTTTAAAGCGAGACTTGAGTACCTATTTTAAAATTGTAAATTGTTTGTACATCTTAAAATACTCATTTCTCTCAACAGTAATAACTTATAATCATAATTTATACTACCGTAATTTGACAATTGTTATTGTATTATTAGATATGATATTATAAAGAGTGTAACATAAACACCTGGCAAATGATTAATTGAAAAATAATATTTTAGTCCACGTATAACGTACTAGCGGTTGGTGATTCTGCCTCCTAGAACCCCAATTGAAAGATTATATTTACTTATTTTAAGTAACGTTCAAACAAAAAACTAAATTCCTTTATGTGTAGGTATAGCACACCAAATAAATGTGTGGTACTAGGTGTTGAACACTTCGAGGTGGGTGGAGTCACCAACTACCAGTAGGTTTGTTTGACGCAGACTTTAGTTAAATGCGAATGAAAAAAATTATGAGGATAGTAAATAATTTAAGATTTACTTATGTCTAAAAATTCCTAAAAACTATATTTTTAAAAACTAAAAATGTATTATGAATCATAATAGCAATCATAATAACATCTATAGACGGATTGTTGCACTTGACAAACAAAACTTTTTTTAAATTATCAAAATCTAACCGACGACGATTGTCCGACCGAATATTTTTAAAACAGGAAAAACTCTTTTCAACATCTGTTGATGTAATACAGGCGTACTTGAAATAAACCAAGGCATCACTGATCAAAGCTTCAGGCAATCCCTCCATAGATGTGAATTTTCCAGTTAAAATATTTGATATATTTTGTAAAATACGAAATCCCACATTTTTTTTGCAAAACATTGGTTAATTTTTGATTTATTGCCACACCCACTTCACCAATTACATTATCTAATTTATTTTGCACGGATTTTATGAGAGTAATTGAATCAATTAACGAAACATTTTGACTTTCAAGTTGCATTATCGTTGAAGGTAAAAATCCATAATTTGCGTGTATAAAAACTAAGTTAGGTTCTAGAGAATTTTCACTAAAAAGAAGTTTTGCCTATTTAATAGAAAGTGCGGCACTCGAATCTAGTTGTTGTAATACACCATGTATTTCTTTGAAGTATGTGCAGTAGTATGAAGCAGCATTTATTTAAGTCCCCCAATGCGTAAGTATGGGTTCCGGTGGAAGTGGAATACCCGGAGTTTCGGCTCTAAATAACATTGTGCGAGATGGAGCTTTTAAAAAAAACTTGTTTCACTCTTGATATTAACTTGTCTACCCCAGAAAATTTACCACGAATTTCTTCTGCAATTCTGTGCATTGCATGGGCTAAACACATTTTCACCAAATTCTGTAACGTATTTCTTTAAACTAGGAACTTTTGGCATTTAAATAAATGAAATACCAAACGACAGAACGAACACACTATTAATAATGAGAGCATATACGACGGACGACTGAAAATTTTATTTTTGACAGTCGTGAAAGGAAAAATAATCGCGTTAAGATTATCGAATTATAGATAAGATAAAAAAAACCAGTCTCTTGATAACCATTTATGTTCTAATTGAATTTCATAATATATATTATGTATAGGTAATATAATAAATAGGTAGGTATTCTTATAATATTGTATAACGTTGCAGGAGGACGTGTTAAATGTAAAGTTAGAGAACGCAAAAAAATCATTCTCGAATTTATTCGATGCATGTCGTCGTATACGGAATCTTATTTCACGTATCATTCCGTTTTTTTTTATGTCGGGTACCTACCAGAAATGATTCTCGTCGATTTACATACAATTTGTCCGAAAATCATCTACACGTGTTTATCCGATAATGGGAGTTGATTGGACGGAAAAAGTGTTACGGAAAACCCGAAAGAAATATAAATATTTTATATTACTATAAACATCGGACATCAGACGTAGCGCTTGTAAAAAAGGTTTTTTAATATATTTGGTCAGCAAATCGTTGTCTCGTACGCAAATAATATTGTGTACCCAAGACAAGTCAGACGGATCATTTTCTTTACTTTAAAACCACACCAACATTTGATGGCCAATAATATGATAATTAGTTAGGTACTTAATAATATATTTATATTCATAGTACCTATATTTTTACTTATAAATACCTAGTTAATACATAATTATAGTAGGTATAGTATAAAAGTCGTTTATACTTTGTTAGGGTATAGATAATATATAAGTGAAATTGTAAGCGTACACTTTACAATCGATGTCCAATGGCACCCACCGGTGGATTTTACTAGGAAAGTGAGGTGGTGCTTCACCAAAAACTTTGTGTAAACACACAATACTTGACAATGGTCATATTTTTACGTCTATGAATAAATAAAAGAAAATAGCTTTGACATACTGAAATACGGCGGCTGTTATATTGGCATTACGTCGCACTGTTTACTTAATATAAACGCCGTGGATAATAATAATAATATGAACTATGAAAAATTAAAATTGAATTTTACCGATTAATAGTTAGATTTCTGTGAAGTACTAAATAGTTATTAGATGCAATGATCGGTGGGTACTTACAACTGCCGAGGTTGTTTCGGACTACCCTCTAAAACCACGAGTCACGACCAGTCCGAACAAAACGTTAAATTATATTCTAAATCTTATAACATTTATTTTTCCAAAAAAACCCGTTATTACACATTATTATTGTTATATTATTATACAATATAATATTATGTTTGTATTATACACTATTGTTCCACGCACGTTTACCCCGGAAGAGTGCAACCGAGTGCATAATGCGAATATGCAACGAGTGCGCGTGTGGGCGTGTGTATTTGTGCGTATTGTTATGCGATTTCGTAGTGGGTGCGTAACAGCGTAACCGTGGTATACGCATTTTGAATGTGTGCGAGATACGTACGAGAACATTACCATCATGGTAGTGTTGGTACGTACGCGGTAACGTGCTCGGAATAAGTTATTAGGTATAGTATTATCGTTACCCCCTCTATTATGACGCTTCGTTCGAAGGTTTTTGCTTTTGTTATCACTCACCACTCTTAAGCACAACCACCGCAGACTTCTATACTATAGATAAGGAATTCCCATATAATTTACATTGTTATAAGTGAAACTCAGCTGTGGATGGCCGCCATTTTGTTGGTTGCAAAACATTTCATTCGTATACAAAATGTATTAGGAATAACATCTTTTTTAATCGTAAAATAAAATAGTAAATGTAAAATGTTTTATATGAAATACTTTTTTTTTTAAACAACAGGCTTAGAAATAATAAAATACAATACAAAATAAATCATAATTTATCTTATTTACCATACAAAATACCATGCAATTGCCAACTAACATTGAGGCTTCAATTCGTGGCGGGAGTTCCCTCTCTGGTATTATATAGAAATCTGTGGCAACCACGGACTAAGATATACAGGATACCGAACGAACGTGTGATAACTGATAAGTGAAGTCCAAATCTTCTTGATGGCATGACAACTAGCGCTTAAATATATCAGTTCCTCATTCTCCCGGTTAACACAGAACAATCCTATGTAAGCGCTAGTTGTCATTCCAAACAGTGAGATGAAGCGGGCAGACTCAGACAAACATTGCATATTATCTTAGTTCGTAACACTATTATTATTTATTATGATTCGTCGTGTTGATCGCAGGACTTTGATTTTTATCATACTAACATAACCAATCAAATATCCACAAAAACCGTAAGACATGATTGAGATACGGATGGCTGCAGTATTAACACTTTATTGGTTTGCCGTCTATTTTGTCGAAGACAGAAAAGAATATATTTCAGGAATCTTCTATCTCTTGCGCCGTGTACTATTTAAGGTTATGTTCAAATTATGTAGCTATTCGACGAAAATTATTCACCACCGTACAACCTCAAAATTGCAAGTAATAAAATACCACATGAAAAGCTCCATTAGCCTATCCATATTTGTATTATCTATGATAACAACACTGATAATAATTATGTATCATTATTATTATATCTCCACAGAGATTTCACGGTAACCTAACCGCTCGGTTTACTCGGGGTTGGTTGCTCCGTGGAGGCACGATGCCACTACCCTATTTATGGTATATGAGTAGCCAAACGATATACGTTCTAATAATAATAAGTTGAACTACGTCGTGAAGCAAATTTCCAGCTGTTAACAACTATAAAAGGATACGAATTATAATAATTTCGCCTATTCCGAATTCTCAAAGGTTAATTGATACAACAATTTTACTGGATATCATCATTATCATTAATTATTATTATAAACACTGGCTAGAATAGCCATGTGCATGCGACCGAGAGTAGTTCCCAGATGGGTGACCACCTTGGTTCAAAGCAGTAAAAACCTCGCCACACATACACTTGTTCCTAACCAACAGTTTTCAATCGCACTAACAGTTACTACCTTACCGTACCAACCCTATCAACCTTACAGGCTAGTAACCTCAGTTGTCAAAGCCTTAAATTAATAATAATGAAAAAAAAATTGTATATTATAGTACCTATATTATTTGCATTATTTTTTCTTAACTTTTTTTCTTTTTTAATTATACATTAGTCAAAACGACAAACTTAGTATGGCTTTTATACTTTATAGTTAAACTATACAGTACACAGGATCCCACCTGATAATATTATACTGTTTTCATAATCACAAATGAATCTCACGGACAACGCCGGTATGGATTGTTATAAATTAAAATATTGTATAATTTATACTTAAAA
Source organism: Nasonovia ribisnigri (assembly GCA_027563435.1). Lineage (NCBI taxonomy): Eukaryota > Metazoa > Arthropoda > Insecta > Hemiptera > Aphididae > Nasonovia > Nasonovia ribisnigri. The sequence goes on along the minus strand of JANEHU010005183.1, from coordinate 25,333 downwards.
GGACATTGCTTCCACAGCGAGTTACATCTAAAAAAAGTTGAGCTATAAAAATTTATTTTTCCGGTGACGTCGGGTAATTCAGCTAGTTTTTATTATAAAAATATCAGTACCTTATATATAATATCGTTTTACATGATAGGTATTGGAAAAAATGTCATTGGGGCCATATCCCTTTCATACTCTCCTGTTTGACACCCGTCCCGCTATTCAACTGATTCCACGCGCTCACCATGTTTTTTGTTTTTATTATTGCACATTCCTGCCGATGACTGTTTTGTACATAAACAGTTCGTTTGTTTTCACTGCGGAGCTTTTCTGTCTTTCTGTCTTTCTTGAAGTCTAGTATAACTCATGTATAAGACATTCCAATGGCTACCGGTCGCGTCTGGTTGACATATCCACCGTGGAACAAACCCATTCACAAAGAGATAAAGCGCGTCTTTCTTGACTTCCTGCAGCTCTCCCAACCATTCACATCCGCACTCGTACACTGCTGCAGTCTATGAATTCTACGGCAGTATATATTATACCATTGACGCCCACATCGGAGCTGCTGTTGTGTCTGGTGAGGAAAAAGAAGAGAAGATCGAGACCGAGAGTTTTTGTCGTTTGGTATCTGAAAAATTTGATAATATGTGTTTTACTATAACGCGAGGTGGTTTGTGCAATATATACATTATACAATATTTATAGTTGGGACTACTATTACAAGTCTAATATTATAATATTATAGTCTCGATGCCCCGGCCGATTGTCGAAATTTTCACATTACCGATTAATGTAATAATTTAACATTATTTAATTTTTATCTATAGGTAATCATATTAAATCGGTCTCCGGCTGTTTAATTTGATACTAAGGTACCTAATGTTTATCCGTACGCCGTCAGCTCACATATCGTCAAATCATCATCACTGCATTGACCAAATAAGCGATAAAGTGTATTAATAATATTGTCACTAAGTCACTTCGTAGGTTGGGTGATATATTTTATTTTATTTTATTTATATGGAAAACGGGATTTTGACCTGTGAAATTAAAAAAAATACATGAAAATATCATCATGACAATGAGTTTTGTATAGTTACCTAACATAATTAATTCAACATTTTCTGAATGTCAATGTAGTAAGGTCATCTTTGGCGAGACCTATTAAACAATGTTGAGAATGATAATTATAAAGCTATAGTTAGTGGTAGAGGAAGGAACGATAAAAGGATTGGAGTTTCTAAATTAACGGGAAGTCTCTATAAAGTTGATATTGGCCAGGAGAGTAGGTGAATCAACAAAATCAGAATATATAAGTTTATGAAAAAACGTATTGTAGCTTCTGGTTGACGGTCTCATAAACTAATCAGAACAAACAGTCGACTAAAACTGTGGTGATCGGGTTTTTATATGTGGTACTTTATGATGGCAAACACGGGCCCGACGTAATTGTGGAATTTCCAGATAGCGTTTAAAAATTATGGTTAGGCAGCTGTATAATTTGGAAGACACAACATATATATATATTTAAGTGTTGCCATTCGTGCAAAAATTGTGTATGAGGTTGAATGACCCCAATGTGCGTTGACGGTAATCAGCTGACAAGAACAATTTATTTAGTGATTTATACTAACTTTGGCATACATCATTCAGACGTTTTGATTAAACACTGAAATCCATAACGTAAATCTAAAAAATAAAACAGTATTGACTCTAAATTATATAAAAATCAAGACTTTCCGTTTCAAAGCTCTTATGAATGTTATGAAAAACAAATATTTTTGATAATATTTAAAGAGTTTATAAAAACATAACCAGTATTAAAGTAGACAATTATCGATTTAATTGAAAGTATGTACACAAATACACTAACTGATTCATATCGTTAATATTGATATAATACAATCTTCATTGATTGAATATTCTAAAATACATCCTAAGTTCCATGCACACGTTATTTTGATTTTTATGATTTAGTGACAACATTGGTTTGATAGAAATGTGATAAAAAAAAACTAAAAATGAGGACATTAGTTTTTCTAAACGCTACAGTTAATATTTTAAGAATTTTTAAACTAAAATACGAAAGTCAAAATTAGTAATAATAATAACATTTTGTTAGATTCAAAATCTGTTGAAAATACTTTGCCTATCGTCTTACAATATTGTTAGAATAAAAAACATTTGACGTATACACGATGCATTATTTACATATTACACTTCTGGAACTAAATAATATTTTGAGTGTCAGAAAAATAGAAAATACTAATTATAAGTGTCGAGTGTACCTCGTTCAATGTTACATGAAATATTCAACCAATCATATTATTTTCGAAATACCTGTCAAAATAATATATGAATTTTCTAGTGTCAACTACGACGAGTAATCACCTTTCGCATAAGGAATTTTAACCATTCGAAGTATTTATTTGGTGTGCTATTGCATAGAGACGAAAAAAAATGTCATATTTTCACAACGTTTAAAACTAAAATATTAAATACGAGAAAAAAATCTATATCTATTTAAAAAAAACGTCAACGTCCAAAAACATATAAATATTTTTCTCTTACATTTTCATTATAAAATACTACAAGGATGTATTATTATTCAAATCACATTTTTTATTTAGTATCATAAAATGTATTCATGTTATTTATAAATGGTTTTAATAAAAACACAAAAGAAATACTTATTAATTTTAACTATTAATATACCTTACCGAATATCACCGAATTAATCCTCGTGTGCATTATTTTAAATATATCAGTGATGGGGCTGCATCACATTATTATAATATAGTGAGACGCAATGAACATGTTTAAGCGCACGTTTTTCGGTCTGTGGTTTGCCACAGGCAGACAAAAAAATATATGAAAAGTTGTCTGAACTCGCATTTGAGTCCGACAAAATTTATATAAACGCAATACCGGGTCGAAAAAAAAAATCACCAAATTCCGGGATCCGTATGCAACTGTCGGTCGTTTATAACACCGGGATGGTGGGTGCACCCCGTTTTCACTTAAACGTACGCGTTCCACACACACACTCATATATACGATTGGATGAAATACGACGTCACGTATGCCCCAACATTGCCAGTTTTTATGACTGATGCGGTCTCATCATGGTTGATTAGTTTTAACGCCGTACATACGGAAATACCCTTTTCCCGATGGCCTTTTTCGAATCTCTCTCTCTCTCTCTCTCTCCTCCTCCTCCTCCTCCCCTTCATCCTCCTCCTCCTCCTCTCACATCCACATATCCGAGACCACCCGCCCTCGCAAAATCGTCTCATTCAACCCTCCGCTGCCATCGCCGTTAGTTCCCGAGCTTGATGTATGCGATGCCGTTCCGCGGGTCTTGACCCGTTATCCATAAACTCGGGCTCGCCATCGCTCAACAATACAGACGTACATGCGTAGGAGGGTAGTTCAATATCTCGGGTAGAAGGAGGACGGTAACGAATCGAAAATAACGGATTTAAAGCCCAACGATGACGTGATGATATGTGTACAGGACGCAGTGGCACTATTACACAGTACTGTGCGTAGTAACAATACAATATAAAAGCACCTATTATTTTGGTATCTGATACGATAATATTTGAAACGAAAACAACTGATCGGAAAAAAACTTAAAACTTTCATTATGTTTTAACATGTTGGGTACCCCTAGAGTAAAATTAAATAATAATCATAAACAGTAATGTATAGATAATAATATTTGTGCAAATAAACGGACAAATTATTGTTTTAAATAAAACACAGAACACTCTTAATCACATAAAATATATATTTTATTATTATTTACTTCAGTATTATGCGTAGAACTTTAATGAACAACTCATCTGCTATTCAAACTCAATAGTTATGCAGTTATCTCAAATGCTCCATAGTATATCAATATGGTTATTTAAAACAAAATGTACAATTATTGTGAGTTTTGCATTGAAATTGTATTACATGTTTTAATAATTTAATAGATAATTATATACATAATATATTATATTATGGCTGATCTCTATTTTTAATGAATTCGGTTCTGGTGTGTTTACGGATCTAAGATGTCCGAAACTCCATTGTGCAGTTTTGCTGATTGATGGCACGTCTTTAATTATGGAACACGACGTGAAACTTGCGAATGTAGAGACCTAACGGCTATTTTGAAGGCCTGTCCATGTTTATTTATTAATTTAGTCAGCACTGTATAACATTATAATAACTAAATACCTACCTACCACTGTTGCTAATATTTAAATATTATTTATAATACAGCGTTTGTACGGTACCTGCTGTATTTTTCATAAAAATTAATATCGCAGCTTAGCATATTATATTATCCAAGTTGGACTTTTTTTCTCTCTATATTCGTTATCGATTGCCGCGTACACTACACACGTTTCATATCATGCACAATTTATCTTGTTTTATATAATATGTATATATATTTATTTTTTGACATATGGACAAGCATAACACAGAAACGTAATCGTGATCGCAATCGCATACATAAATCGGCATTACGTGGGTCTGAAAACAAAAATATCCAATTCGACATCATTCGGGATACCTACCACATTATTTTTTTTGTTTTAGTAAACTTCGAAGAATTTTACTATTGTGTTTTTATCGTTTTTGAGCTATCTTATTTGATGTATCTAATACTAGAAGATAATAAATTATAATATACTTTTATGTATAATATAGTAGTTTAAATTGTACATAGACTACAAAAATAAACGCTAACAGTTTAAAGTAAGCATAATGTTGGTTTAATTAATTATATTTAATAAAACACGAATTCAAATGTTTTACCTATAACATAATATTAATATGTTTTAATACATAATAAATAATTACTATAAGCAGTACCTACTTATTTTAATGATTTATAACAATAATATATAACCATCGTAAATCTAATATAATACATAATGTTTTGTATCTTAATAACTTACTGTTGATACTTTAAATGTTTACAAAATTTAATACATTTTCATACACAATAAAATGTTTTTAATATTTTGAGTATGTTTTGGCTATTTATAATCATGAAACATATTTGATTTTTTTTTCTATAACTTTCGATAGATAATTTCAGTCGTTCAAATAAACTTAAAAATATAACGAATAGGTTGTTCCTTATAGAAATTTAAAAATATTAAAGATACGTAGGCACGATAATATTTCATAAGTATTTAAATTTAAATTTTTTAAATATTTTTTTGGGGGTGTTGTTATTTTTTGAGATAAATTATCATGAGAAGAAGCAAAGAAGAAACTATCAAAGCAGATATGAAATTGAAACCGGAAGGCGAAAATTTTTTAGGTAGACCGAGGAAGAGGTGTTCCGATGGTAGAAGACGATCTTAAAGCCGTGGTGATACAAGAATGGAAGAAAATTGTTTAAGATCAAGAGAGATGAGGAATGTAGTGATGTTAACAAAAACTTTTATAGAGTTGTAAATACGAGTGGAGAAGAAGAAGATGACAATAAATAAACTATTATTAATAATATTAAAATAAGTCAAAATTACAAACATTTTCTAATTATTTTATAGTTAAAAAATTAAAAATACATTAAACGTTTAATTTTGATAGCTGAAGACTAAAAATTAAAGACAAAGTTTCTCATAACTAATTAATAATAATATTGTAACCGAAAAATATATATAAAAAAAAAACATTTTTATATAGGCATTTTAAGTTCAATTTCAATGAAAATTAGACATTTTTAATCGAAGAATACCGATGTTATTTATTTTGTGGTAGTTTAAAAACATTATTCATAGGGACTAAATTTAACTTTATGCTGTAAAATTTTCAAAATATTTTGATTAACTTTAAACAATTACCTATTTATACCATGAATTTTTATTATTATGGTTCTAATGGTATTAATTCAAAAGTTAATACGAATAATATAATATGATAAAAATTAAAACTTATGGTAAAATATGTTAATTTCATAGCAATTTCAAAAAACATATTATCATGAGATATTGTTCTTGATATGGGCTGACACAGGCCGTCTCTGCTCAGAATCGTTTTCGTATATTACGATAATATGTCATTGAATTCAAATTTGACACATCCAATACAGTGATCTACTTGGAACCTTTTATATAGATATGCTGTATGGAACGAGCGGTGGCCACTTGCCCAATTATTTTTATACATTTTCTATGAACATTTAATTGTTTATAATATGTTATTGTTATAGAATATATATTATAATCAATACTTAAAATAAAGTTTTAAAAAAAGATTATATTTTAAATATCGTCTCATTAAATAGTCACTGTGCAATCAATTTAAATATCTTAATGATGAGCAACATTTAATATTTTTACTTATTATACAGTATTAATGAGTAATTAATATACGAAATATTTTCTTTAAAAAAAAAAAAAAAAAATGTACACTAAATAACGTTTGTTATTTATATACTTTGTGGCCTAACAAAGCCAGTCATAATTATAATCTCATTTTAAACAGGTACCTATATTTTCGGGTTTATTAATAATTAATTAAGATGAGTTAAAAAAGCTTTACTTCTCTTTGGAAAAAAAATAAAAAAATAAATTCATCGTCAATTTTTATCTAGCTGAATTTAAATGAACTTTATAATATATCTTAAGCACTAAACACTTGCGTGTCTTACTACAGTGTGTGTACAAGTACAGATGGTTTTTTCTATAATGATACCGAATTGTCTAAGATGTCGACAACTGCTATAACTAATTGAGTTTGACGCTTAAAAAAAAAAAATTAAAACTACTAATTTGAGTTACACCCAAATCACTACCGGCAGAGTTGTATAATAATATGTACCTCCGTATACAAATAGGACGTAAAACTATACGACTATATGACCTGAAAAAAACAATAATGTTTTGCTTAACGGCTGCGTGCACCCGTGTTTATGATTGAAAATGAGTAAACATCGCTAGTAAGCGGTGGTAGGAAAAGGTTCGTTATGAAGTTTTCAAATTTCCTCTCGGACGTCACAACAAACAACGTGTGTTTCATTGGCAGAATTAATTTTCGCACCAGAGTATATTAATATAATATTGTTTACAATACCACAGAATTTACAGTTTTCGTTCGTTCTGTTAAAAAGCCATATCTATCATATATATCATACCTACCTATCTACTACCTATTGTTACTATCATCATCATCACTAGTAGTTTACACAGAGGACGCACTCTAGTTTTCACAAGTGAGTCGTACTAAAGTCGGCGACGGTAGTCGAAACGGATATTATAAAAGTTGCGTTAATTGGACACGCACGATACTGAAAATAATTTTCGAGGCACGAGAGGGGTTGTAAAAAGTGTCTGTGTGTGAGAGAGAGATAGATATAAGATAGATAGATAGATAAATAGATAGGTATGTATAGAGAAAAAGAGTGAGAGATAGAGAGAGAGGGAGAGAGAGGCAGAGAGAGGGAGAGAGAGAGAGTGAGAGAGAAAGGGGAGTGAAGAGAAGGAGAGAGCGATTGTGAAAGGGTGGGAAAGAAGTGGATGGGTGGGCGGACGAAGGATTTCAAACCACTATACCTCCTAGTACATGTGCTATTGGCATTTTGCGGAAATTCGAGAGATAGAATTCGCACTCGTTTCCTGGTCGTCTTTCCCCGGTAGTACATAAAGATTCCTGCAGCCCTACCCTCAACACCGACATCCCCGGTGTAGTCGTCGCCACCGTCGCTGCCGGAAACTTTAACCGAGCGCTAAAATTAGTGTTGGCAAAACTTCTTTGCACTTGGCATTGGTTTTCGAATGGGTGTTTTATATACACATGAGTCTCTTTTTCACCACTCCGACCTACATTTACCAAGACCGTGGCGTATAATGTAATATAACATATATATATACATAATTATTATATATATATATATATATATATATATAAATATAGTATCGTCCGCGTACAACGACTACCACCGCTGAACAAGTATCTCTCGTTTTGTTCTCGTCGTACCGCGTGCCAATTGAATTTCGGTCCAAAACTCTCCACCACCACCAACGTTGGTGATTAATATTCAAAACCAGACCCACCATCGTCAAAAGCCGTTAACATCAGTGACAAAAAAATATTAAAAATTAAAATAAAAAATACACAAAATATAAACCGTTTAAATTGAAATAAAAGGGAAACCGTGTAAGCACACCCAAAGTTATACAACTACAAGTGTTGTCCGGTGTTTTGAAAACTTAGTGTAGGTCCATGACGACTATTTGGCGTGATTTGAAATTAGGACTTTTCAGGCCAAGTGAAATGACGTAGCTGTCGTCTCAAATCCGACAAATGTGTTTGAATAATAAACGTCCCACATTTATTTCCAGAGAATTTTTCCTCCGTCCTAGATAATATAATATACGTTAATCCCTACCTATAGGATCATTTTATATAGACTACAACAGTACAACACAGCTAAATCGGAGATACTGCCCGTACAATGCAGTGTGCGCCTGTATATACATTTTTATTATTTTTATAGGCGTTTAAATCCGAGCCAAGCCGTGTTCGGGATTTAAGTTTCGTTTCGGTATATATACTGCTGAAAAATCCTGTCAATCGTTACTCTAACACTTAAGCCTCCCCAAGCATCATATATATACGTATAAAATCATAATAACCTTAACCCTGGTTATAAATAACATGACATTCTGTATACCTGCAGTAATACACAGTGTAGGCACCTACTGTTACTTCGATCGTTTGAAGGGGCCCTTATGCAAAGTATTAATTTCAACCACTCATTGTAATGCATTTCAATTCAAGGAATACGTGAAAAACACAGATCATAATGAACACTTTGTTAAAATAACTTTGACTTTTCAATAGAATATATTAATTATAAAGGAAAAAAACTCCTTTCAGTCCCATATAATAAGATAGGTAGGTACTACAGGCTATAGATGAATTTCGATAAAAATTATTAATTGAATATATGTACTCAAGGTATGGTATTTACTGCAGTTGTATTTTAATTACGGAGAAGGGATCGATTGCGTAACCGAGAATTAATTAAAAAATGTAACTTGCTTAAATAAAAAAAATTCCGTTAATGGAATACATGGAAAAAAATCGATTTAACTGTAGAATGAGTAAGCGTCGGAAAAGCGTGTGAGGTATACCAAACCTGTCTATAGAAATACGGAATAAAAACCTCGTACTTCATTTTTAAAACCACTTGACGTCATGAAACCCAGGCACGAAGACGACCTTATGATATTATGTGCTCATAAATGCCAAATGTTTCACAGTTGTTTTCGCATTATTAATGGTCTAGTGATTAAATGCCAGAAGACAATTACCAGACGATTATTACACTACTCTCGCTCCTCGGACGAAAAAAATAAAAACTCCAAAATGAAAACAAGCAAATAAATAAATAAATAATGAACGAACGAACGGACGGGTGAGACGATGGCTCTGAAGGGAAACGAAGAGAGACTGCATCGACGATCAGTGGCTCACTGCCACAGTGCCACCGCGACGCCACGAGTCCTTCGTCGACACCGAGAATATTAATAATAATATTATCACCATCGCGTTTTCTGTTCGGCGGATGCAGGTGCACGGCGGTAGCGGTGGCAGGTATCTTATCGTCTCCCGGACCGAAGCTGACGTCTGAGGTGAATCTTTCGACCGCACACACACACACACAGACACACACACTCACACGCATGGGCGACCGGAAAACTACTGCTACTATTACTACTACTGCGGATGTATACATTTATCATTCGGTCGCTACACGGAGCGGGACAGCAGCATTCGCTTACGGTTGGACCATTTCTCAGGCTCTACTTTCGTCGTCGCCGAGTCCTCGTTTTCACAACCATCACCACCGACACCATCGTCGCCACTGCAGTCTACACTGCCCGACCATCGCGTCGACGAAGAATATTTTGAGGCAAATCCTATTCGTTTGTGGCATATTTCCATACTTAAGCCCTCTGCGTCCCCCACCGCCCACCTTCCAGGTCCACCCATGCACCAACTAAACAACCTACTTCCCAGCGCTCGTTCGGTGTCATTGTATGCAGAACGAAATTCATCCACAGATATATTGTTTTTGTGTTTTTTTTTTTTAATGTTTTTGGCGTGACTCTCCTTCTCCCTTATCCACCACTCAACTCAAGCTCTCCGCAGAAAATTGGCACGTGCCAGTAAAATATCACGGCAGAAACAGGAGAGGTCGGGATCACCCTCCCAATTCCTCAGTCGTCTCCTATCGTACTTATTGTTCGTAAAACCACTCGCGGTGGTGTTCCGACTGCTGCAGCGGGTTTTCGACATTAATCTTCCGATATGGATCTCCCTCTTCCGTCCTCATTCCGTTTAGCTGTCGAACGCATATTAAACTGCGCGCATCTCTTCCGTTTCGTTTCACACGTGTATGCCGCTCATCGCAAATTATAAATAGACTCTTGGGAATCAGTGAGGGAGTCGGTATGTGTGGTCGTATGACTGACAAGTGGATTGATTAAGGTCGTTAACAACAACAACTACAACAACAACAACTACAACAACAGTGAGAAAGAACACCGCCGACCTACCGAATTCCCTTGGTTTGGAAATTAAACGGATAAATAATCTCACATCGCATATAGGTACATCAACACCGGTAGATCAAGTGTTTATTTCTGAACAATATATAATATAGTGTAGTCATACTTACTAGGTGAGTCAACAATATATAAATCTTGAAAATGAAAAAAAATTGTTGTAAAGTATTGATGATCGTGTTCTTGAAAAATTTATTGACAACGAAGAATATAATATTACTTCAGCATAATAACAACTATTTATAGATTATATACCTAGTCTACTTAGGTAGGTATACGTTATGATTTCAATTATGCAGTTTACTTGCATGTTATGTTTGTGATTTCAGTTTCAACTACGACCATTGTTAAGATTTAATATAATACTACACCGTTGTATCCATCTTATAAACATACAACATACCAAAATCGTGTTCAGCAGAACAAATATATTGTAGGTATTGTCAGTTTCATTATCAGAGTGAATGCAATGACTTAGGGTGAGAAAATTATTGTTTGTATTTGTATGTTAATTGTCTACAATACTTCAATCTTTTAAATATAAAAATGGCCATGACTTGCCCAAAAAGTAAAATTACGTAAAACACCAATATAGATAAATATGCTCTAACGCTTACCTATTAGGGTTTATTTTAGGTCAATTCAGTACAATATTTAAGCTTACGATACAAAATTTGTTATGCGACATCAAACTTTTATTGCTTTTAGATAGACCAATTCCAGAGCAGATATCCAATATCCATAGACGAAATTTTTGAGAAATAAAGTGAAGTAACAAATTATATTTTAATAAGGCTAACAGTTATTTAAAATATTCAAATAAATTTAAAGTTAAAAATTAAAATGTAAAATGTTTTTTTTTTTTTTTTATATGACACATTTAATAATAAGTAAAATTGTTTATTTCTAAATTTTAATTTTTCTCTCAATAATTATTACAATTGATTATTGCAAGAATAATCTTAATCAGACCAACATAATAAAGTAATATATCGTTATTAGGATATTATGTAGGTAATTAAATTGATTATAATTAAAAATGTATGTAATAACTATAATATTGTTTATTCATCACATACCTTCATATAACAATAAACCTTTTTAAAAAATAATGAATAACAATTTAGTGTGATTTTTAATTTTATATTTTCTAAAAATTATGTATATTAATTAATGATTGGCATATGGTTCTCAAAAAAATAAATAAATATTTAATGTATAATACAACTTGATTTTAATATGAATGAAGATGTAAGTCTGATTTAATTAATGTATGTGACTACTTATCTATTTAAATTATTTATATAAAAATATCCATAAGACTTATTATATTGTTATATCTAAATAAAATACCTAATTTCAATAATCAAGTAAAACAAAAATTATTATATTAAATTCAATAACGTTAAAGAAAGACCAAAGGTATAAGTTGGTAAGTGGCGAAATCTATGTGGTGTAAGAACTACCTGATTATAGTGGATTCAATGAGGATATATTGACATATTAACATTGCTTATTGACGCAATGAAAAAAGTTTTGCTCTTCTGCTAAAAATATCAACTGTGTCTAAAAATAAATAACTATCCTGTATTTTAATAACTCACATACCCACTTATTATAAACAAATAATATTATGTTACTCACGTAAACAGATACATAAATTAAATGATGTGACTGTCTATAAAAACAAAACAAAAATAATATCTGTAATAATTTTTCATTTTTGACAGTTTTTGGTGTTTCTAGGAATTCCCGTTTCTACGAATTTCCGAGAAAAGGCAACATCGTTATATTATGTTGTACAATTTTGTAAAACAGATACAAGACTTTTAAAGGGGGGAGAGGAGGGTACGGTTGGTTGAGGAACACGTGTATGCAGGGCAAAGATTCGTAACTAATAACCCAGGTGGTCAGTCATCGGTTATTTATAAAAAATGCATTTTTAATACTATTGAGCAGTTTTATTATTTTTATTTCGATATTTACTAATTTTTTTGATGATAAATTATAATTTATTTTTTTTTAATTTCAAGCTGAAATTTGATTATGCAACGAACACAAGTGTTAAGGTGAATTGAAAGCCAAATATTATACAATAAATGTATTAGAGTGTTATTAACAGTTAAAAATGTGTAATCCAATGTTTCAACATTTATTTAATTTTACGTTTAACTCCGCTACACTTGATAAATAAAATAGTGAATAATATAACGATTCATAATGGACCTTAATATTAGTTTTTCATGTTTATAAAGATAAAACAATTTAGAAGTTTTTCTCATTTGGAAAATATTATTCATTTTAGTCAAAAATTAGTTTAAAGGTGTTTCAAACAACTCATTTTCTCATCAAATCTACTTAATGCTAGACTAATTAGTTTACAAATTATTATAAAATATTTTGTTTATAATACAAAAACAATAATTCATATTTTCCTTAACTTAAAACAAAACAATTATTAAGACTAATTTGATGATTGTAAAGAGATTAAAGATTAATAAACAATATACCATTTATATTAATAAATTAGTAATTTTTAATCAATCAAAAACTTTTTCAAATTTTCAATCAAATTTACCAAAATTATTTTAACGATAGAACACTTATCATATTTACAAACTTTATTATGTTATCACATTAAAATTGAGTAGGTACTTTTAGATAACTTGTAATTAAATAGAAACCCAAAAACCATAAAATATTTACTTTATTTACCAAGTACGCATTTAAACTACAAAGCTCCCATCATCAATGCCAAACGCAGGCAAAAACGATACAGCTTTTGCGACGTACTCTCTGTTTACAGACAATATGCCACATAAATCGATGAGTCATCATAATATTTTCTCTACTTCTATTTCTTATTTCCTGACCATGTCGAACATTCAATGAAGCGTGTACAGTTAGTACGTGTTAGTTACAGTTCTACAATTTTGAATCCACGAATTAATAAATTGTTTTTGTTGAGGATTTAAATTAATAAATTTATAATAAACTATTTTATGTTTTAAAATTTTTCTTATACTTATATATTATTAACTTCAGACAATTTTTTTAACTTAATTTTGATATTTATGATGTAAAGATAGATTAGGAAATTTTTGTACGTCTATTGAAGATTAATCTGATTAATTAATATTATTATCTTCATGTGTGTTTTAAACACTTATTGCGTACCTAACCATGGTTGTACTGGATTTTATTTTATTTTTCCAAGATGTACACGTCTTTTTTGTCTTACACATTATCCAATAGTTGAAACAAAACATGTTTATTGATTGAAAATTATAATATAAGTATAATATTTTATCATAAATAAATGTTATGAAAGCCTCATTCATTGCAGTTCTTTTTAATATGGCTATTTATAAAACTAGTGACAATATATTTTATTATTATGTCCAAACTATTTGCATTATATTATAAGAAAGCAATATTATAGTTCTGTCAATGCAAATTATAATGGTTTTTTTTGATAAATTTAAAACTTTGTTTGTATTATATTCACTTTTATTTAATTTATAAATATTGATCTTCCATTAATTTGGTTTAATTAAAACATTTAAAACACTTTATAAACTTGAACATAACATTAAATTAAACATTTATGATTGAACGTACTGTACAAATAGTAGGTACTAACAATTCACATACTATAAGGTACGTATGATTGTATAGCTTTACTGTATCTTAAAAGCTAAAACCAATATAAATCATTATGTTTATAAGTATAAGTACTAACATTGTTTTGATATAGTTACGTATATTTGGAATACGAACAGAGATAGAGTGAATAATAGGAAGTTTCATAATACAAGGTGTTAGGTAGGTATACAATTCTGTAAGTTTTTTTTCATATAAAATACGTAAGCAAGATCCTAGTCAATAGGTAGGTACTAAATACGTACCAGATAGACAGGAAACGTATATATTTTAAGTTTGTAGTTAAATATTTAAACCATTTTTTTTTTTATAAATGTCTTTTTTTTAAATTTAAGTTACAATGCAAAATTTACTACAGTGCATGAACTATAAAACCAGCAATACATCAAAAAGCCTAATAGTTTACATTTCCAGTAATATAGTAATATATACTAATATAATAATAATATCGTGGACAGTGCACAATGAGAATAATATTAGTTATATTATTATTTAATTTTAATGATGATTGCAATGATTATAAAGAAGTAAGTCATCAAGTAGACACTTCAATTTTGAATTTACATAACTACCTAAAATAACCAAAGATATCATGACACCGTTTTATATTTTGCTTATATAACGAGGAAATCCCGGAATGGTTGTAATGTATACAATTTTTTATAAGTGGACTGCGGTGGCTGGAAAATTTTGAATTAATTTTATATTGAAAATGTATAGCTCTTTCGACATATGAGTGAACACGAAGAAAGAAATTATAAGTAAAAGATGAACATTAATAATTTCTAGGACTGAGATACCTATATTAACAATATTTAAACCTGGTCGAAATTGGATCATTTAACCGCATCCTTCAGTATCTACAGTATGTTATTTATTAAATAATAAAATATAATTGTTTAAAAGTATATAATAGGTAATAGGTGTCTGGTGTACTCGATAATAATTATTATGTCCACGTGTAAAATCGACTTATAAACACAAATATTTATACAATTTCTATGGATAGATTAGGATAGGCATGGATAGGTTTAGATAATAATATGAATTAAATAATTATTCTCGTTACATCAACTAACTACAGATAGTATTTTTGAATAATATATCGAGTGCAATGAAAATATTTAAAAGTAAATTTGGGTTTAGAACACATTTCTATAAATAATAATTATTCATTGTAAAGTGCATACTTCATACTTACGTGAATGTTAACTTGTAAAATAAATAAAAATGTATACTTAATTAACTCGCTAAAATTTTAATTTAAATAGATAAATTATAAACTACTATAATAGTAGTCAATTGCTGAGTCAAAGACTGATTATCCAAAGATTTATTACAGCCATCAAGCACTCAATCTATCACAATATTTCATATAATGAGGGGTAGTATGTAATCCTATAACGTCTTACAATATTGCAGGTGTTTAACGACCGTGAAGTGGCGAAACAATAATTATCGTACCGTTTAACTGAAAAAAATTGCTTAAAAAATTTACCAAGCACCTTATAAATTCAAAATATCCAATTGATACAGCGCGTAAAATAATTTTACTTTTTAAATGTAATTCATTTTTTTTTACATGAACAACTTCCATTTATAATTTATTATTAAGTCGTTATTTCATCTTGTATTTAAATTATTTGGCCTATTAAGATCATAAACTAAATCAAAACAAAAATAATATTTTATAAGACTGAATAATAAAGTTTTTTTTATGACCCAATTATATTTTTAAATATGTCAAACTACTTTTTCTTACAATTTGCATGGAAAACCTTTTTGTTTTACTTCTTTGGACATTAATATATTATATTTTCTTTCACCCTCAGTATAGTAAAGTACTTAATACCTTGAGGGGTTTCAAAGTTACTGTTGAAATTTGTGAAGCGTTATACGCGTATAGGTTTCTAAAGGACTCTAAAGAAGATACTTTTAGAATTATAATATGAATAAAATCATAATCCTGAGTAGCTGATCCTTTACGAGTTTCGAGAAAACAAATTTATCGGTTCGTCTGACAGTGTTTTTTTTTCCACAGTGAGATTTAAATTTCTTCGCCATAAAAATATAATGTTCTCCAAAATCCTCTATCAGTAAAAATGAAGACGATTTTTTTTTTTTTAAACATAAATATTAGTTTGATATAAGTAAATAACCGTATCAGTACAATGATTTTATGTAACACACTTGAAAATTGAAAATATATTAATATTTGAAAAAATATATTATGTAGAAACGAAACCGTGAAAACATCATAGGAAATCAAAACTTGTATAATTGTTAGCGACTTCATGAAATAATTAAGTATGATTGATAACGTATTACATTACCATTTACCACACACAACAAGTTTTCACAAATGGTACAGCCGTACCACCATATTACGAACAGTACCTTATCACATAATTTGTCGAATGTAACACGCATGCGTGCCACCTGTACGACAGTAGTGACGTTCGGGACCGTGATAACAGCACAGTTGTGGTAGAATGTCTATGGGGAAAAATTTTGAAAGAGCGTGAAACGGCCGAAACTATCTAGGCATTGGTGGTTGGACGTGGCGGTGTAAAGAGAACTAGAAAAATGAGAAAGCCGAACTCTGCACGTGACGGGACGGTGGGGCCACACGCGCGATGAAAACGAAGAAAAAGGGCATTGTTGGCGTTTGATAAATTGCCCATTCGATTTATTTCCTCGGGGACAAATGACACCAATAACGCGACGGCGGCGGATTTGGGTTGGCAGCGGTTGCTGAATCTTTCCTTCTCGTCCACCTCCACCACATCCAGGCACCACCACTTTCCGCTGGCGGAGAGAACGTTTCACAGTAGGTACCCGTATCGCACGATTCTTACACAGTACACACGTATACATATACGAATCTACATTTTATACAATATATAGGTACATTACACGCGACTGCACTCCATTGGCGACGCTAACATCGAAACCAATACCCGTACACCCCACTGTTACCTCCCCTGTCGCTTCAGTCGATGTACCACCCTCCACGTGACACACACGCGTCCTTTTTCAGTGCACACCCTTGTTCTCATCTGCCGCCGTTTGCACACTACGTATACAACGGAGCTCCTATATTACAGACGCACCATCTCAGTGTTTTCCACTGAATATATCATCGTATATCAACTCCTCCAGTAGTTCCGTTCGCAGTGGGCAGTAAGCGTTAGACACGCGTTCAAATCTCATACACACTAGAGACTTGAACATAGTCATCGTAGAAACACCACCGAGCACCTCGAAATCTATCAAAGACACATAATATTTTGTCACATTTAGTAAAAATTTCCGCCATCAACATGCAGCTGTGTTTGAAAATTTAAATTCTATATTTTTAATCTCTTCTCTTCGTTGCCGGGTCGGGCAGAACGTGACCAACACCAATCAGTGTTACCCGATGAAATGTATGTATCGCCAACCCCTATATTTATACTATATGACAGGGTAGTTCAACCTTTTATAGTTGGCGGTCCAATTTACACATTCATAAATACACTGGGGCGGCCAAAAGAAAAAAAAAATTCTCACCACGAGAATTCAGGTTCGCTGTGACTACTATACAAACACGATACCTACAATACGTACGTAGCGAGCTGAATTTAATCATGGTTTTGAACGTTACTCATTGCACGTATACCTACTTTTTATGGTAATTTTTAGTTTTTTTCTGAAAAATTTTATTTTTCTAATATAAGTCTTCTAGGGGTAGGTCACGGGTTGGACCACCCTGCTATACGTCATTGTATCTAGACTGTGGCGATACTCTTAGCATTTTATTTCACTCAATCACTCGGTAGCCCTACGCCACCACCTGCATCGATTTCAATCAACGTTCGCGAATACCATTGCATCCCTATTCACGTTTTCCATGCAGCCACTATGTAGTTCCCATACAAAGAATGGTTTTAGAAAATCAAAAAATTACCGAGTAAGATGAAAATTTAGTATATTTTGTGAGCACGGATTTACGACAAAAAAACTCGTATTTATTGGCTGTCGCCTGTCATGCAATAATGATAATTTAAATATAATATATTTTTTTCGTCATGTATAGTCGAAAAAAATTTAACAATAACCAATGACAGAAATGTTTATGGTTTTGAAACGAGCAGTTATTGTTCATAAATCCGCATAAATATACATGCATAATAATATTTTATTATACAGTAATATATGAACTAAATTAAGTCATGTGTGACAATATTATTTACATTGCAATTTGAATATTCATTCATCCTACGAGGAAATTCGGTCAAATAATAATTCATAAAACAAATTGAACGGAAAAAAAATGTCAATTTATTAAAATAAACCATCGAAGTTTGAACTTTACGTTCGTACTCAATAACTAGGTACATATTAAATATATAAATGTATATATTTTATACAATTAGCGGGCTGAGATCTGCGTGTAAAAATATGAATGGTGAATACAGTTGAGATTATAATATAATTAAGAATAAAGAACAGTTTTAATTATAATCTAAAATTCTAAAAGCTAAAAAACTAGTTGGCATACTAACGTGAAAATCATTTAACAAAATCAAAAAATTATCAACCTAGAGTGGCGAGGTCCGTGTTGGTGGCATACATTTACTTTTGAGTTAGGAAATATGGGAAGATTCGATTGATGGACGTGTCAAATATTATGGAACTTAAAACTTAATAAGATATAGTATAAGAGCATGAAAGTATATCCCTTCAGGTGAAAGACCAATTAGAAAATGTTTACCTAAAATTTACTGTCGGGTAAACTAACTGAGACAAAAATATTTTCTACGGGAAAGCAGTAATGAAGGGTACACACGTAATGTACAAAATTAAACCTACATACCTTAAGAGCCTACGCTGGACTCTCTCGAGGTCAATCTAACCTGTGATCCCGTGCGAGTCCCATTAAAATAAGCCGTACTCTGAAATGGATCGCAAAAAGACAAAAAACAATATGTCTCAACTGAGTTTTTTAGGGTAGGTAAATTATTTAGATAATCTCGTAACGAACTCGAGAACATCAAACGCTTTTCAGCATACCATATCATTACGAGGGAGCATCTAAAGAACTTATGAGCTCAAAACCAAGATCAATAACAAAACAAAGGTTTATGATTTTACTTTTATTCAACTTACTCAGTTTTTAGGAAAATAAATTATGTGTACTGTATGGTATGTTGCAAGATTAAATGCGATTCTTTTTCACCGTAATATTTTCTTTCAACTATATTCAAATTGTATTAGTGGTGATAGATACCCTTTTCCTTCCACGAAATCTGTACCTATTTTTATCCACCTATACTCATTTTTGCTATAAATGTACCTTGCCTTTTCCATACATACTCGTTTTCACCAAATGTGATATTAAACACGTTTCTACTCAAATAATTTCAAAGTATTAAAATCTGTTATACGATTAATTTATGAAAAATACTATTAAATGTTAAAAAAACAATACTTATCTATATTGTATATTTTGATAATAATAGAACTCAGTACAAAAGTTGGGAATTTTCAGATACAGACGTATTTTAAAAAACACAGATGGAATAAAAATAAAGCACTACAAAATGGAATAATTTGGAAACATTTTTTTAAAAATTTTTTTTTTAAATAATAATATAATAAAATAAATTTATTAAAATGAAATTTAGTTTTAAATTGAACTGGTCTAGGAAGGGTCAGAAATATTCAAAATATACCAGAGTGTTACACAACAACTCCAATTCACAATCAGTGACGAGGCTATTGTTGAAGACATATATAGTGCTTAAACCTGCCCGCTTGCCGTCAACTCTGTACCTACCTTTGCCTAATTATTAGGCTGTTTATCCTTACGTACTGATCCTGCAGCATAGTTGTGAGTTTATTCTGTCTGCTCCTGAGAATAATAAGTTTGGTGAACCCGTGATAGCTAGGTATTAATTAATTAGGAATCAAGAGGATTTCCTGGGATCATAGTCTCAATTTTAATTATTTATTATAGTATTTTTTTATGTTTTAATCGAATATACTCGTAGGTAATATTAAATATGGTTTCGTAATCGAATATCACAATATCAATTGTAATACAAATAGGTTTAACTCAAAGAACAGAATATTTTACCACAAAGCGTGTAGTAAACGATTCATCAACAGTTTTATAATAATTGTAGTCACTTTATCTAGAATACATAAAGTGGATAATAAATATCTATGTTATCTATGGGGAGCTCTGGTTCTTTTGAACCGTAGTGAATAAATGTAGGTATAATAGTATGAATAAATAATTGTAACTTTATTGAATTTTCTTAAAAATAGTCTTACTTTACTTTAAAATCTATATATTTTATTTTAAGTGTGCCTTGACATAATATTAACTTAAGAAGACTTACAATTTCATAAAATATTTTATAACTTTTGAAAAAATAAATTAAAAATATAAAAGTATTAAGTATACTGTATAACTTCTGGTTGTTTTTACAGTTTTTTATTGATCTTTTTAATTATATTAAATATAATATTTTATTGATAATATTATTTTAAAAGTTTACGAGATTCAATTGATTTTAGATTCTGAGCGGAGCGATGAATGTATTGGTTTTACAATGATGTGTGTTTTTTTTAGATTCTGAGCGGAGCGATGAATGTATTGGTTTTACAATGATGTGTGTTTTTTTTTTATTTTTTTATTTTTTTTTTATTTTTTGTGTCTGTCATCACGTTTTGGGACAGTAAAAGTGCTTAGATTTTCTTCAATAGTACCTTTTCTGATAGGAAAGTGAATCTAGTTGGTACTTTGGGGGGTCAAAGTAAACATTTTCCAGTAGTTTTCAAAAGTACCGTGAAAAACAAATGGAAAATTAAGGAAAAAACAGGAATTTTTACGCAACATTGATTTTCGATAAAATCGATTTTGGTTTTTGGTGTAAGTCTAAAAAAAATGACGGTAAATACATGAAATTTTTACTGAATGTTTATATAAGCAGTTTCTATATACCATACCGTTTTCAAAATATTTTGACTTATTTTGAGCTGTTTACAGACATTTTAAATTTCCAATCTTTTTGGTTTTTTTTTTTTTAAAAATCAATAACATTTTATTTATTCGTTAAAAATTCTTGAAAATGTAATAGAATACTCCTAATATATTATTTCAAAGGTAGATGAAAAATATTAAAAATCTGTAGTCACAATTTTTTTTATTAAGCATTTAAAGTTGAAATTTTGACAAAATACGTAAAAATGACGAAAATTTGCAAATTATTTAGAGTTAGAAATTCATAAAAATTTTTCTTTTTAAATCTAAGGTTTTAAATTTTAACACAAGATTTAACGTAAGTTTTTCTACTTTTATCAAAAATAAAATATCTAAAAGCAATTAAAAATAAATTTTTATGAGTGTTTTAAGTTCATAATTTTACAACATAGGATATTCACTCGATTTCTCATGTAGCGTTTTTCTTATTTGGTTGTAATTCAAAAACGAATAATTATAGATGCATGAAAATTTCACTAAATGTTTATATTCTCATTTTCTATAAACCATTCAATTTTGAAAATATGTTGATTTGTTTTGAGCTGTTTACAGACATTTTTAGTTTTCAATTTTTTTAGTTTTTTTTTTTATAATTGTCAATAAAATTTTATTTGGTGGGCCAAAAAGTCTGAAAATTTAATACAAGCTTTCTTATATATTGTTACAACATCAGTTGAAAAATTTTAAAATACATAGGCACGATTTTTTTTTATAAGCATTTAAAGTTCGAATTTTGACAAAATTTGTCAAAATCTCGAAAATTATAAATCATTGTAATTAAAAAATTATAAAATGTTCAGTTTTTATAACTAAGTGTTGAAAATTTAAAACAAAAATTCTCATAAATAAATCATACTGTAACCAAAAAATCTAAAAAATATATCAACACATTTATTTTTTACAGACATTTTAATTTCAAATTTAGACAAAATTTCATATTTAAACCAAGAATAATGATTTTAGTTATTTTGATATAATTTAAAATATTATTTGTTGGTATATGAAACTTTTAGAATATATTGTTATATTTTATATACACGCAATGGCATTTTAAAATATAATTTTTTTGAGAAAAATGATAAATACTAATGCCTATATAATACTAAAATTAATTACTTTATTCACAATAATATCATCAAATACATTTAGACTTAGTAAGATATTATAGACTGACTGACCGTCTTCGCTCAGAATCGTTTTTCTTATTCAATGATATTATATCATTGGATAAAAATCTAACACAATCCATTACAGTGACTCACTTGTAACCTACTGTACAGCAGAGCGACATACACTTACCCGCCCTTTTTTATTTTATTTTTTATTTTATTTTTTATTTTTGTGTCTGTCATCACGTTTTAGGACAGAAAAAATGCTTCGATTTTCTTCAATAGTACCTTTTCTGATAGGAAAGTGAATCTAGTTGGTACTTTGGGGGTCAAAAGTCAAAATTTTCCAGTAGTTTTCATGAGCACCTGGAAAAACAAATGAAAAATTATGGGAAAAACGGGAATTTTTACGGAAAACCAATTTTCGACAAAATCGATTTTGGTTTTTGGTATAACTCTAAAAGAAATGACCGTAGAGACATGAAATTTTGACCGAATGTTTATATAAACATTTTCTACACATCATATCATTTTCAAAATATTCTGACTTATTTTGAGCTGTTAACGGACATTTTCAGTTTCCAATTTTTTTAGTTTTTTTTTCTATAAATGTCAATAAAATTTTATTTGTTGGGTAAAAAATCTTGAAAATTTAATAGTAGGCTTCTAATATATAGTTTCAAAGGCAGATGAAAAATATTAAACATCCGTAGTCACAATTTTATTTATAGGTAATCAAAGTTCAAATTTTGACAAAATACGTAAAAATGACGAAAATGTGCAATTTATTTTGAGTTAGAAATTCATAAAAATTTTTCTTTTTTAAATCTAAGATTTGAAAATGTAATACAAGATTCCTCATAAGTTTGCCTAATTTTATCAATAAAAAAAAGTTTATAAGCAATTCATAATAAATTTTTATGAGCATTTTAAGTTCAAATTTGTACAAGATTAGATATTCACTCGATTTCTCATGTAGCGATTTTCTTATTTTGTTGCAATTCAAAAAAAATAATTGTAGATGCATGAAAATTCTCACTGAATGTTTATATAAGCTATTTCTATACACCATTCAATTTTGAAAATATTTTGATTTTGTTTTGAGCTGCTTACAGACATTTTTAGTTTTCAATTTTTTAGTTTTTTTATAATTGTCAATAAAATTTTATTTGCGGGCTAAAAAGTCTGAAAATTTAATACAAGCTTTCTTATATATTGTTACAACATCAGTTGAAAAATTTTAAAAATACATAGGCACGATTTTTTATAAGCATTTAAAGTTCGAATTTTGACAAAATTTGTCAAAATCTCGGAAATTATAAATCATTGTAATTAAAAAATTATAAAATGTTCAGTTTTTATAACTAAGTGTTGAAAATTTAAAACAAAAATTCTCATAAATAAATCATACTGTAACCAAAAAATCTAAAAAATATATCAACAAATTTATTTTTTACAGACATTTTAATTTCAAATTTAGACAACATTTCATATTTAAACCAAGAATAATGATTTTAGTTATTTTGATATAATTTTAAAATATTATTTGTTGGTATATGAAACTTTTAGAATATATTGTTATATTTTATATACACGCAATGGCATTTAAAATATAATTTTTTTGAGAAAAATGAATTTAACCAACTATAGTAAATACAAATGCCTATAATACTAAAATGAATTACTTTATTCACAATAATATCATCAAATACATTTAGACTTAGTATAAGATATTATAGACTGACTGACCGTCTTCGCTCAGAATCGTTTTTCTTCTTATTCAATGATATTATATCATTGGATAAAAATCTAACACAATCCATTACAGTGACTCACTTGTAACCTACTGTACAGCAGAGCGACATACACTTACCCGCCCTTTTGTGAATTTGCTACCCCCTGATTTTTTCAGGGCCCTATTCACGTGGCCGCACAACGTACACGAAGTTGCCCCCCTCCACTTTGTGCAAATTTTTTCGGACAAAGATATTATACAGTACTAAACACGAAGTTATTAATATATAAATAATATTGATTTGACGGAGTACGGGAGTATTTTATTCACGATAGCCACTATATATATAGATATAAAGCAGTGTTATTAATTCCCCCGTACTCCACCCAACCATCAACATTTGAACAACAGTCCCCCTTCACTCCCCAGCTATGTCTGTCGATAATGCTATACACCTATATATCTAGTCTGCGATCTAAATATAGCAAACATTATACTAATAAAACCATTGTGGTATTAAAATAATTGATAAAAACGGAATAGGCAATATTTTATTTATAGAAATTATTTTATTTTAATGTCTATAATATTATTATAATATCATTATTGTTGAATCTGCATTTACTCGAGTAAGTCGATTCTAAACAGAAACATTGGATTGTTTAATTATTGTTAACTGTGTTTAATTATTCTTTTTTTGTACCTACTGTCGTGTTTTATAATATTGTTAATATTGTTGAAAATCATAAATTCAAATTATATTTAATAAATACATAATGGAAACCAAAGTAAGTATATTTCGTTTATGTAAATAATGAAAATCGAATAATCTATTAAGTTATTGAAATAATGAAGTAAAAATGATTAATAAATTATTGGGTATCAAATCAACGTATAATCTCAGAAAAGTAAAATTACTCCGCCTGTAGTAGCTAGTCTATGATCGCGTTGGGATGAAATCTAGGTGATTTGAAATTTTGAGATTTAAAGGTGAGTAAAATATATTTTATCAATTTATTTATACAGCATGTGTTTACTATTCATTCTTATATTTTCTCTTTCACTAGTTAAACATTTTAGATTTTAATTGTGTAACTATTGATCATATTTTTACTACGATGTGTTTTATTATCTATCTACACAATTTCTACGTATAGAAATATGAAATAATAATATAATACAGTATATAAAATAATACTATTATTTCATTTTAAATAAA
>JANEHU010005182.1:0-155853 GCA_027563435.1 Nasonovia ribisnigri | reverse complement strand
TTTTACAGACATTTTAATTTCAAATTTAGACAAAATTTCATATTCAAACCAAGAATAATGATTTTAGTTATTTTGATATAATTTAAAAATATTATTTTTTGGTATATGAAACTTTTAGAATATATTGTTGTATTTTATATACACGCAATGGCATTTTAAAATATAATTTTTTTGAGAAAAATGAATTTAACCAACTATAGTAAATACTAATGCCTATAATACTAAAATGAATTACTTTATTCACAATAATATCATCAAATACATTTAGACTTAGTAAGATATTATAGACTGACTGACCGTCTTCGCTCAGAATCGTTTTTCTTATTCAATGATATTATATCATTGATAAAAATCTAACACAATCCATTACAGTGACTCACTTGTAACCTACTGTACAGCAGAGCGACATACACTTACCTTTTTTTTTTTGTAAATGTTATATAAAAAAAAACCAAATTATTTGTCCAAAGTTATGGCATATAGATAAGTGTACGTGGCTCGGCGCGGCGCAGTTGCTGAAACCAATGACGCTACGTGATTGAGAGTAAGCAACGACCTCTGCCACTAATTCTCGGATGGGTGACCACCCGAATTCGTTATTGTGCAAAAACCTTGTCAAACATACACGTGTTCCTAACCAACCGTACCAACACTTACAACTTTACAGGCTAATGGCCTCAGACGTCAAAGCCTCAAACTAATAAAAACTAGATAAGTTTACAACACAGAAAAGTGAATTTAAATATTTAAGGGTAAAGAGATAAAAAAAAAGTAAAATAATAAAAATAGAAACCAAATTATTTGTTAAAATGGAAATGTTTTTTTTTTCGTTCACTATAATAGTGATATTTCTTTGGATGAAAATCAAATCACTCCTTGTTGAGTTTGGGTAAAAAAGGTAATTTGGGTGAAAACCATAAGGTCGATTTTAGGTGAAAACATGTACTGTCCAGATTATAGGGTATTTCATGAATCACGAAACAGTCGTTTTCTCGTGGTAAACGGTATATCATAATTTATATCATTTGTTTTTGAAAAAAAAAATAAGTATTTTTTACATAAATTCAAACTATAAAAACACAAAATATTTTTAAATTCCACTTTTACAATTTTTAACTCTCATATTTATTTATGATTTAACGTTTAATTTAATTTAATATTATTTAATTATTTAATGTCGTCGTCGCACGTTTTAAAATATATTTTAAATTGAATATCGGAACATTAGTTATAATTAGTTGTAAGCTTATAAACGTTTACATTTCAAATAAGCAGTGAAGTGGGCAAACAATGTGTTACAAAGCACGTACATTTACCACAAGGAAATGGGTAGTTCGTAATAAAAAAAAAATCATTCTGTATTAGTGTATTGACCGTATATGTTAAATCGACGGTGTGATATGGCTAAATGTACGGAGGATGGTAAACGGTCTCATTTTTTATGCTTTTTATATTTATTGTTGGTGTGTGTGATCGCACAATGTATACATATTATATGATGCGGACGGATTCTATACAAATACAAAACCAAATATGAAATAATAAATTACACGAAATAAAATACGTGGACACATGCTCATTTATTATTATTATTATTATTATTATAAGTATCATACTGCGCATTGGTCAATATTGATTACGTTATCATGTAATCAAAATATCTAAATTATATATATTTTTCCGCAGTATTGAAGTTGCGAAATGACACCTTTTCTTCTATGTCTATTGTATATTTTTATAACTTTATAAGTTGCAAATATTATATAGGTAACTGTCACAACATTTTTTACCTAAACCAAACTTTGGTTTGTACATTTTATTCTAAGAAATATGATATTTTTTTGGATAAGATTGATAATTTTTTTTTATTTGCATTTCCGCTAGCACTTAAATAACATTTAGCTAAAACTCTTGGCTTAAAACGTTCCCAAAAACAAAATTTGATTGTACGGACTAATCTATAATAAGAGAATATTGAGAAAAAAAAATCAATCATAATAATGTCATTGAGAATAATTAAAATGTGTATAGTACCCATATTTTCTTTTAATATTATAATTTAATAATATTTATATTCTTGGGTATAATACTTATTGCAATCTGTCTTTTGCTACTTAACAGCTTATTTATTGTCTTGAGACTAGTATTATAATGGTCGTATTTTCTTATGCTATATTTTTATAATATTAGATTTATGTTCTGTTTTAATATATTTTGTATAAAATCTTAAACAATAAATATGTATATATATATGAAAGAAACACAAAAACAATAAATCTTGAGAAAAATAGTTTAATTAATAATTAAGTATTATGTTTCTATATTTATGATGAGTTTCAAAAATTAAACCATCTCACAATACATTTTGCCTGTATGAACCAGATACTTTTATTCGAATTTCGATCCAACCAAAGTTCACTGAAGAATATTGTGTAAACTTTTAAATTTAAGAAATTATCATAAATCTCTTGTAACATTACATGTTTTTACTTTATTTTTGTGGTTATAATTTTGTAATCCAAAAGTTATTACCAGTAATTAATTGCCTTTAAGTATCTTAGATTACCTAAGATACCATTAAGATAACTTGCCTTATTCACCAAAGTGTATAAAGAGATGAATTAAAGATGATAACCCCTCATACTTTTGTGATTAAAAAAACACAAAACTTTTACTCTATACTTAAGTTTTTGATTACAACGCATATTTCACCCAGATTCAATAAACAACTTGTTAATGCGTTGGCGTGTTAGGACATAGAAGCTTATGGTTGATGCTATGGATAAACAGAGTAATAACTGTATACAATATATACCCAAAGTAAATGCGGTAAAAAGTTACCCGAGACTTGTAAAATTTAAACATGGGCATAAACATAATGCACTAATATACATTGTTTTTATTATAAACTATTAATAATATCAATATTCTCGGTTAAAAACTTAACGGCATATCACAGTACCTAGTCGGTTATTTAAACAATTTGCGTAAAGTTTCATCAAGAATCAACTGTTATATACTCGTATTAATTAGATATAATAATTTACTATGCAAGTATAATATAATTGTGGTATTATGCCGGTATAATTTATATTCACTTTGGATTGTGTAGTGTTTTACTATTCAGGAAACTTTTTTTATTTATTGGTTAATATAATATAATGAAGTATGTAAATCTAATGCATTATGGGTGGAAAATAATTTTACGATTTTTAAGACACGATTGAATGTCATTCGCTTGACAGAATGTTCCATGTATTTTACGTAACTATCAATATGACAAAATGCTGACTAAATTGAATATATTTCCAAAAGAGTCTTATATATCTTCTATTAAATAAACTCACCTTTCATCAGAAACGTTTTTCACGGGCAATAATCATTTCACGGAATCACTATATCATATTTCCAAGTTTATAATACAATAATAAAGCACTCTCTTACGCTAAGTTGAGCAAAAATCTAGGCAATTATTGTCCATATCCAACCTTTGTGTGTTGTGTAGTACCTAATACCTATATAGGACATAGGTAACTAAATATTACCAACGTTTTCTTGGTACTTAGTCAAGTCAGTGGTATGTATACGATATAGTTTTTATTCGTAATAACTTTTTCTATTATGAACACTATAACGGTTAGGAGAACTTTTAAAATTGCATACAGTACTTTTAAAGAACGAAATCCAAAAATTGATTCCAATCTATGAAGAGGTAATTTTCTCAATAGTTTCTCTGAGCAATAGAAAAAAAAACTAACGATAACCGTAGAGAAATCTGGCGGTATTATCAGCAAGAACCAGTAATGTTTTTTCGAATGCAATTATTTATGATTGCTATTTTCATACTATACCAATACTCTGCGCTGGAATGAATAAAACGAGACGAATGTCGTGCACCGTGTTCCTTTTTATAGTTTTTTAGCATGTTATAAACAATTATATTTCAAAGAAGTGAAATAACAATAGATTTCGACATTGATCTTATACAACTAATAATTTATGTTAACGCAAATGAATGCAATAACGATCAGTCATGTTTTAAGACATTTCGTTTTTCAATTGGGTGGATTTAACTATTTAACATTATATTGATGATTTGTACAATAGTCCAGTACCTACCAGTGTAATTTTAATTGTAATATTTATTTTCACACAAAGCCGTTCCGACTTATACCATTATTAACAAAGTTTAAATAAAAGAAAACTCTAACAATGATTTACATCTATAAGCACTTTACTGATTTGATATTTCCCAATTTTACATTTATATTTTTATGAAATAAATATTAAACGTTATAGAAATGCAAGTTGAGTACAATATTTTAATAACAAAGTATCGTGTAATAAAATGGGAATAAAAAACGAGTTGGAATTTAAATGCCCAAATCCTGTTTCGAGAATTTACAATGACTGAAATTCGTGACATTTTGTTCTCAGACGAAAAAGCTTTTATTTATAAAATAATTCATTTCATTTAAAACAAATACTGCTTTGGTTATTAAATTTTGTATTGTCATTTAACTACGTAATAAAAATACGTTTAAATATATGTCTGAATATTTGTAAATATATATTATAACTAACATGCATAAGCACTTAAAATCTTTAAAACGTTGTATACAAAGCTTTAATCAGCATAATTGGTTTTCGATTGTGATGAATACCTAATCATATTTTTACTATAAAATTAAATATCACAATACACCTCAACCCGGTGCTGATAGGTGAGCGCAAAATTACCAAAATTACCTTCATCTGATCTCTGACATACTTATGTTATGAATTAAATTTTTTAATTAATTGGTTTAATTTTGATAACTATATTTTTGATTATAGTATTTTTTTAAATATCATCACCATTTTTAGTTATACCATTGGTTATAAATATAGTAAAACAATACTATTTTTAATCAATGGTTATATTATACTTACACTGATCAATTTAAATTATAAATTATCTCAAATATAATTTATAAACTACACAGCTACAACTAATACTTATCAATTGTATTAAAGAATCACCGGAACTTTGAAAATTCGACTCTATGTCTTTCTAATTGTGCTAAAATAGTAAAACATTAACCGTTGACTGTACTTGTTACTTGTATGACTCTCTTGTTTTAGAATATTTAGAATATCCAAGTATAAATTATATTACCACCGTCTGATTGTTTTTCAATACAAATATACAATATATATTTAGGAAAATATTATGTAGGTACTGTAGCTCTTAAATTCAAATTTTCATGTATTAATATTTAATTTAATAATTTCAGATACAAATTGAAAATACACTTTTCTGACAAAGATCCGATCGGCTTCGCAGAAAACCAAAATCGTTTATTAAGTACGCAACTATGTAGGTAAGGCAAACCTCATTTGAATACCTATTTAAAATAACTTCAAGTTTAAATATTTATGAAAGTATGTATAATAATATGGTGCCCATAAATACGTGAAAAATAATAATTGTGAATTGCGAATTCAATATAATATTTGAGAACATTTTTTTTTTTTTTATGACACTAATAGTATCTATTAACCAATACAAGATATTTAAGTGGTGAATTTCAGACTTAGGTTGACCCCAACCGCAATTTTCTCCAGTCATAACCACCATCGTTATACATAGTTATATTGGCAAAGTATAGGTATAGTAGCTACTACCTTACTAACACAGATACGATATATAACTGTCTCTCGCCAGGCAGGCAATATTCCTATATTCACTACTAAATATAAAATATATTTGTGTGTGTGTGTGTGTGTGTGTGTGTGTGTACTGTACTACTGTGAACCCAACACACAAGTTGTTTTGATGGCATTTTTGAAACAATTACATTTAATATTTATGAATGTTTTATTTTTAAAAGTAAAAAACCATCTGTACTTAACATAGTGCGTATAACGTAAATTTTCAAATCGTTTTTTAATTTAAAATTAATTATACTGGGTATTATATTTTAACATAAATTATATTTATTCATTCTGGATTTTAATGTTTTTTTATTCGGAACAAAATCATGTAAATATTGTTGTTTATAACGTATGCATACATTCATAGATAGGTAATCATTGTAAGTACCAATTGTTGGTATAGCAGTTTTATGAATTACAAGTAGAAAAATGTAATAATAATAATATTATACAATAATTACTAAGATTAACAATAATTAAATTTAGCTGCTATGCAATTTGTTGTTTTAAAAGTATGCAACAGAACAATATTTTTATTATTTTATATTTTAAAAGCACATTTGATATTTAAATAAATTTAAAACACAATACAGTTATAAAATGCTTAATTAATTATGTTTTAAGGTCTCATTCAACAATAAGTACCTATGAACATTTTTTTTTTCGTATACTGTTAAGCTATCGTAGATTATACACTTCTAAAATATGTTGAATTGTATTAAAACCACTAGAATTGCCTTTTGCCCTATAGTTACACTGTAAGTTACTATAAAATACATTTAACCCTTTATTCAACTCGCTTGTAGTATTCAATTATTTGAATTATTGGTCAAGACCTTTCGATTACTGTAGAGCACGTTATATAGTGACATTGTCAAGTTCACTGTACAAAGTCCCAAGGGAAGTTGAAGTAACGAAATAGTTCTAAACCAACGCTTTGTTGACTATAATATGATTGCGTTCTTCCTCCTTTACTCTTCATGAAATGTCCGTCACATCAAGTAAATATTTTAATAGTGGAAGTAGAAGTTATGGATTTATATTTTAAATATATTGGGCATTTCATTAAAAAATGACTGCGTACAATAAAATATCATATTATATTATTATAATTATTTAGCATGTAATGAATGTAAAAATGACAACTTTTTTACCAACATAATAAACTAAAATAAAACTATTATTTCAGTATTGTTAGTTTCTAGAAGAACAAAAATATAATATCAGACAACGAACAAGTTTCAATAAGTTTTTACGATACATTATGATATAATTAAAATTACAGAAGTTGGTCACTTCTCAGTCACTGGCTGTGCGGAAGTAAGAATTTATAGTACAAGATTAAATTGAAAATAATTGTAAGTTACACATACATAAGTGTATAGTGATTTAAAAATAATCAAACAACAAACAACAACAATGTTATGAACTAAAAAGAAGAAACCAGATATAATAATATTGGTTAAGTAATTTTTAATGAATATAGGTAAACAATAAATTAAAGGAAGAAAACAAAATATGAAACATAATACAGTGTTTTTGCAATAATAAAAAAAGACAATATAATGTTTAATGTACCTAGATGAACTTATTAGTCTTATTCTACATAATTATCGAAATATATTTTTTTTTTGTGGTTAAGAATTTAGGATAATAAAAGTGATGAGGGTTAATTTTAGTTATTAGTATAGGTATAATTACCTACCAATTATCAGTATTGTAATTGGTTAAGTCAATCTATTTAGCTTATAACTATTCACTGTTGTTGAAGACACATGTTTATGTATAATATGTACCTTCTTGTATTATATTATATTTTTGTATACTTTTTTCTTATAACATTTCAATAGATTAGATTTTATTTTGATTAAATGTTCAAAACAATGATTGATTACAAAAATATACTAAAGGGGGTCCAATTGTTTTTATAGTGTAGGGTTTTATTAGTGGAACATATTTTTTTTAAACATTAACATGAAAAATTAAAGTTGATGTATAGTTTGTTTTAAATATATTATGTATATTAGCTTACAAAAATTCAAAATGTGCATTTTATTTATTAAAATACATTCACAACAAGGATTATTAAAATGTATTATTACTATGTTATGTTTATTTTTAATTTTAATTTAATGAAACTTGATGGATTAACTTCTCTTGACTTTCGACACTTGTACACATATTTTATAAGAAGCCGTTGTTTCATTTTTTTCCGAAAATGTTAACATTATTTGATTTTTACTGTGTAATAAAAACAGTATAACATCGTATCAATTACAGATTATTAAATACGTTAGCTCTTCAGTTTGGAACACAAATTTAATGCGAGTCTATACGTGAACGCATAAATCGACTGTAGTGTAAAAAAACAAATACAATCGATTTTAAACGCAGCCTTTCAATCCAAGAGTGATGTATACAATCGTAATAATTATAAATTTATAAACAAGTATTTACTGTTTGACAATTTATTTAACTTTTTAGTTATAGTTTCCTATTCATACTTGCGAAACGATTTGCATGGGAAGCATAATAATAATATGATATAAAGGCATGGGGTAATTAAATAGTTAGTTCGAAACTCATTTAGCTATATTCAGCTGGTATAAAATGAATCGATAATGTTTTAGTTCTACCACCTTGACTATAATATTATTTATGATATTTAATACATGATAAAATAATAAGAAGTGTGACGTAGAGGAAGAAAAAAATTGTAAAATACGTATAGTTATACATCGGCGTGGTTCAAACGAAACTATTATAGACACGTCACATTATGATTATACTGATCACGTGATAATTTGATTGCTTACCACGACAACCTATAATAATATCGTGATAGGAATTTGTAGACAATGCAATATAATAATATTCGTAAACATAACCTTTCCGTGCGAATGAAACATTATTTTACCCTTTTATAAATTATAATACAATTTTACCGTTAAAAAAAAACTGCCGTTCGCCGTTAATTTATCGATGACGATCGAACTTACGGTCACGTCACTCACAAATCATTAAAATAATATAACGTTGTGCACAAAAAATATACAATTAAACACTACGCTACTTATATTATTATCACGACATTTAAAACAAACAGTTACCGTACACACATTTTGCGCCGTCGTGTAAAATGTACAAAATGTATGCCTACTACTCTCAATATTATATTTTTTAAGCCAAAGGTACGTGTGGTGCTCTGCCAGGATTAATTTTTCCATTCTATACATTATTGTTTAACAACACTATAAGCTCACTGCCGGAATCTACTCAAGCGCGAAAATCTAATGTGCAACGGCATAACATATTATTACATTACGCATCATATTAGGTATTATTCTAATGATAATGTGACCCCAATGGTGCCAAAACGGTAAAAACTATTACCAAAATATTATATCTCAGGTTTGCGTTTCATGGTGGATTTCCGTTTAACTTATACCACGGTAAAATGGAATTACTCCCTTGCCTGCACGAATACGTAGCCCGTCGAACCGGTGTGAAATATACGAGTTCACTCCGATGAGGGTGCAAATCAAATAATTATTGTTCTCGGGAGGGTGAGGTGGGCGCGTCGGATTGACGACTATCGAATCGTGGCGAGGATTCCACTGGTACATTCGATATCCGGTGGCTGTGGGAATATCATTCGGCGTGCAAAGTATAATATTTGACATCACATTTTGTAGAATTAAGAATATCCGCAGAGAGTAGTAAAAACCGCGGCGCGGATCATTCATCGCATCGGTCGTGCACGATGTCGATAAACAGACGCCTACGCAGATTAGGTAAATTATTTATTATTTTCCCCTGGAAATATTTTGACCTGTCTACATTTAATACACCTGAATAAAGACAATTTTAAAGAGTCATTTTTTTTTTTTTTAAAAACCTAGTGAATAACTGTTAGAAAATTAATAATATAGGACCACAGTTTGAATGTACGACACTGCCTGCAGGTGCCGCCTGCAGCTGAGTCAGATCAAAACTTTTTTTTACAAAAAAAAAAACAAAAAATTTTATAATTATATAACGATTTTTTATTTTATTTTTATAGTATTTAAACACAAATCAATCCAGTCTAACGCCGATATACCCGGTATAAATTATAGGACAGGACGTTAGGTTAAGGAATATTGTGCCAGTTTTACGCGATAAACGAATCAACCTAGTTGTATACGGTATTAGTACAAGCAGACATTTGGGAAACGCCGAACCGCGGGGTGTATGATTTTAATTATTTATTTCAAAATTTCACATAATAATAAATATTATGTATAATTATGCATATGAGTACTGGGCCCCACTGAAAGAACTCGTGTGGGGGCCCTGGAAAATAACGTCATAATGATATAATATAATATTGTTTATCTGGCATGGGTAAATTATACTTGACTGCAGGTGCAGATATTAATTTCGATTTTGAGGCACTATTAACTTGCGATGAGTGGAACTGTTTTATACGAGATGAACGCATAATGACATAATGTTTCCATACAACTATATATACGTTTTTTTTTTTTTGGTAAAATAAAGTACCTAATATAAATAATATAATATATTTCTAGCTCGTAAGCTATCGATATTATACGGTGTTTTTGTGTTTTGAAAACGACGGATGTAACAAACTAAAACCTGTATTTGAGGTTTATTAACATGTTATAGAGTGTTTCTTCAAGCATCCTTGCCCCAAATGTTTTATTTAATAATAAATCCACTTAAATTCTGATTTTTAGAAATTTTTTAATGTATTAAAGAGCCATATTTTCAAATAGTTTAATTTCATTCAAGGAGTGTCCTGTGGTGGTACAGAGTACCAATTTTTATGCAAATGAGAATCACATTTTTTCCTATAAATGATTAATCGAATGATGATTTTAGACATGTTGATGTATCCAAATAGAAACCTAATTGAAAATATGTTTCTATTATATATCCTAGAATAAGTACTTAAAAATCCCAAAAATCAGAATTTGAATAAATTAATTGTTAAAGAAAAACAAATTTATGGCGTCTATGGCGAATTATCCTGCGTCGAATAGTTATAGAACGGTTAAAACATTGATTTTGTGAGTCAATGCCGTAGGTATAATAAGTGTTTTGTTTTATTAAACCCATCATGGTCATATTATCGCATGATAATATTATATTATAGTTATAATAATATACTATCTTCAACTATGTTATACGTCGTATATATAAAAACGTATTATATACGATGAAATGCCTATTATTTATTTAGTTTTCGATTTGGGCGACGGCCAATTTTATTATCACACGCGCGGCTCATGTACAGTACCATTAACTGCAGCAAACCAACCACGGTGCAATAATATTATGATTTCGTTGTATACACATTTATTGCATGTCTATAAAATAGAAGTGTATGTGTTAAGTGTGACTTACCAAGAGAAGCTTTTCTCATCACACCGTCGGAAATATATATAATAGTAATTAAGGACCGAATTTGAATGAAAAACGCATTGTCTCTACTAAGTAAGTCCCACGCAGTGTTTTTCAAGTACAAAATCCATTTCATACATCTGAGAATTGAAAACTTAAACTTTTGTTATGCATTTTTTTTGTATTTTTTAAAAGTTTTGAGGTCCTATTAAAGCATTTTTGATAATTTTTAGGTATTTATGTTAATTTTTAGTAGATACTTATACATTACATACATTGTTGTATTAAACTTAATTGCTAGTACAAAACAGTTAAATAGAAAATTTTGTTCCAACCATTCATCATTAATTGTCGATCGTAGTATTTATGATTTCGAGAACGTCTTTTTATCTTTCTACAGAACGATTAACGTCCGAAAAGTAACGTAAGCGTTGTGCATCCAGGACTCAAACCTTTAGTAAAAACTAATTGGTCCAGTTGGTGTTAAATCGCAAATCATAATCACGCGTTTATTCCGCTCAAACTATTTTTTGGTAATTTTTTCAGTGTTTTATTGCCGTTAAAATATATTTTTTGGTGCAATTTTTGCTACTACTTAGATCATTTTCGGGTAGTTTTTAAACCTTAAATCAGAAGATCAGCCCCAGTGAAATAATAGCATGATGTCATTGTATACACACATTTGTCGCGTGCACCTATATGACTATGATGTGGCAGTATAATGTGCGACATGCGTTATGTACGATATACCACTTACCACTTACCGGCAGCAGCTCTTCTCGGATCAAACCGTCGGAAATATATCGACGGTATCACACCATCATACTATATGGCAAAAACTGCCTACCTTCTCTATAAATGTATTATAAATATTATGATACACATTATAATAAAATATAAATAGTATTTTTCGGCGCATCGCGTTATCTCGGGGGCTGATGATGGGAAATTTTAGGTCCGTCCGCGTCGCGCTTCCGTCCTATTTCCTCTCTCAGACCGCTCTCTTTCTCTTTCTCTGCGCTCGATCACAACTATACGCTCGTATTTCTGCACACTTGAGCACACCGTATAGTCTTCAGACGACTTTATATCATTATAATATGCATACGAGTTCGCGGCAAAAACAAACGAATTATTGCGAGCGGTTTTAACTATGGTCAGCTGCGAGTGGAAGGCATTATAATATTTTGATATAAAAGCAGTCGGCGCTTACAACAATGATTATTATATTTTAGTTTTTACCGTTTTTACGGTGTAATTTGGTTTACGATATGTTTTTTTTTTTTTTTGTTCAGGGCTTATGAATTTGGCTACAAAATATTATATCGAGAGGTATCTACATAATCGATTCGGTTGAAAAACGTTTTAAAATATTCCCTTTCAATAAATTAAATACACATTTGCAATAATTAAGTACCCACCGACGAATATTCGACACGTGTTTAAAAATACACAGCCTGCCGTTCGGGTTATACGCTTTCGCGGTGGCTGTTTGTATGCTCAAGACCATTACAAACTATTCTCTTTCCGTAAAATATATAGTTTTAACATTTGAATTCCAGGTAATGTATTTAACTGTAATGTTTTTCTCACAACTTTATATTGAAAAATAATTAGTAATGCACATAGTAGTTCTTTATTTATTTTTACTTTTAGAGAAAATTACATCATTAATAAACGTATTTGAAATTGAATAATATATAATTTTTAACCACGAGATTAAATCAAACGGTTTATTAAATTTCAGAAACGGATATTACAATATTTGAACAAATATTCGAATAGTGGTGTGGTATTTAAATTTGTTCTGTATAACAGTGTATAGCAATATAGCATTATCGTTGCGAGTATCGACTATATGTACATATGAAATGAAATTAAACTTTTAATATTATCGTTGCACCTAAAGATTTCATTGTGTTAAAAGTATACCGAATTCAAAGGTTTTCGTAAAAATGACCTGTTCCTCAACACAGTGCGAATTATATAGTTAAAATATTTTTTTCTGATTTATTTGAATTTGAAAAACTCAAAAATATATATATTTCAATATACCTATGATGAATACATCTGACTTCTTTTGTTATCTTAAAAATATTTTTAATTAAAACGTACCAATCCGCACTGTCACATTTTCACATGCATATAAATTATTTATTCTTTATTGTTTGGATATATTTTTTAAAAACTTATACAATAATAATATCCATATTAAAAAGTTGAAACGTATACATACATCATAACAATTTAGACTCGTGTCACGAATGACAATAATAAATTGAGGACCGTTGAGTTATATTATATGTACTATACAGCCTATATAGGTAATACTTTATATTTATTATTATGGCGATAATTAATTTGTTATTATTATTATTATTATAATTATTACTGTTTTAATTTATCTATTCAGTAACCATGTGGTTTGGTGGTTTTCCTTTGAGTTATCTTAAATGTTTGGCTGGAATGATTTTGAATGGCGTGCGAGATGTGTACGATGATTTTTGTGTGTGTTTAATTTGGCGTAAAACCTTTTGCCGAAATTCGTTTTCCAGTCGGGGTGCTAGTCATTGTACGGTGAATAATGTTTGTATAGTATAATACCATAGACACTCGACTCGGTCCCATACTGTACAGAGTTTCGGAATATCAGTAGGTAACGTGACTTAGAAAATATATTGATTGAAAAGCTCGTAACGGTCGCATGTCCGAATATTTGATTTGGCCTTACATTTAAATGTCAAAGAACCAGAATTATCGAGAGTTGATCATTATTGATCCGTCGACTATAACGGACTTACTATCGATGAATTCGGTTAAGGTAATAATTTCGGTACCTATATATCATATTATGCGCACTCAATATATAGATATTATTATTCCGTATCGCTCTCGTGTGTTCATATCGGCGATAGGCCCGTGTAAGCTTTTTATCTTGTAATAATAATCGTATGCAAATACCTAATTGGCTTTTGTTTGAAATGTAGCCAATTTGTTATCAAAGTTTAATCAGATAGGCTCCCCTGCCAACCAAGGGTGTGTAGGGAGATTATGTTACTTTGAATTATTTTCGTTTATTTTAATTTTTTATTTTGTATACAAGATTAACTTCGTGCAGTATATCATTGCTTCTCATCAGGTTTTGTCGTTACAATAGTATTTATATACCTACCTAGAACAATACCAAATCTATAACTATGAAAAACTATTGCCTACATAACATTTAAAAAAAAATGTATTTTACGATAGACAGTAGACACCTTAATAATAGTATTAAAAACATGTGAAAACGATTGAAGTTCGTTAACTACTGATTTTACTAATAACATGTTTTACACCTAAAATTAATTTAATTCAATTCAGGGAATCTCCACCTTTTTTATCACGTTAAATTAATTCACCTTGTCTCAGGGGCGTCATTTCAGTTTTTTAAGGATGTGCAAACAATTAAAAAGGCCAATTTTTGACCACCAGCGTTAATAAAACGTTTCTTGTGTTCACTGTAGAATTTTTTTTTTATCAAAAACATACTTCGATTTCATTCATAATATATAAACTAATAAATTAAATATAAAATATTCAAATTTTAGGTAAGTGCCTTATCATTCAACTTTTATTATTTTGAAATTTTTGAACGTATAAATTTAATTGATTGTGACCTATAATATTTGAAAGTAGGATATCAAACAAAAGGGAAAATACACAATTAAAAAATTGGCAAACTGAAGGCAAGACGGCAACGCCATAATATCAATGACGGTTATATCAATTTTAGATAAAAAAAATTCAGTGCACACCCTGCCCCCGCCCATATGGCGCCCCTGCGGCTTGTCTACTTTTATACGACAAATAGTAAAGATTTATTTTAAGATTTAATAATTATTGATTTCTGAAAGTATACAAGCTTGAAAATGTATTTATATATTTTACTCATTATGTTATAATATTATATATTTTGTAATAAAGTAAATAATAATCTATCGATATTGTCGATATAATTTTCATTAAATTTATGGAGTGCACAGATATTAACATTTTTACATTTAACAATTAGCGTTTTCAATTTGTAAAGATATAAGTTTGATTTTTTTCAAATTCACTCATTTTCTGCGTTAGATAAATGTCGTTAAAATAAAACAAAAATTCTATAATGGCAATACGTTTTAAATTATATTAAATTTAATTATTGGTGTTCACCACCATATTCGATTTCTTATAGGTTATACGGCTAGTATACCTGTACACATATTATTGTGTGTGAATATTATTGAACTTAAAAATGAAATACCTACACAGGAAATTAATACCTGATTTATGTACTTCACATTGACTGTAATATGATGACTCGTATAAAAATACACCAGATTACTAACCTCATGAAATATATTTTTTGGGACGTAGAATAACACTACTCATTTCCTGTATCCTGCAGGACGTATCGGCGTGCGTGCGTTTTTTTTCCATTTTCAATAATGATTATAGTAAAAGTCTTTGAATGTATAATATGTATATTTATTATTTTATATGCATGGTATTCATATTCCCCGTGTTAAAAAAAAAAACAATTAAATAGTATAAATATATTAAAATGAGAACATCGCTTTGGATATTGGATATTAAACATAATTTATTACGACTTATGAAATATAATTAATGTTTGATAGTAACAAGAGTCCGGAATTCCATACCCTTACAAACATAAAAAAGTTATGCAATTATGCCCTAAAAACCTTTAAATATACCACTTATTGAGCTAAGAAATATATAAAAAAAATATCTTTATCTATATCTAGCAGCAAGTGTATGCAATAAATGGAAAGTACTTATATTATATGGTAAGTTCACGTAATCTATATAGAAAGTACTTGCAATCAATAGCCGAAAGCCTCCCAAGTCTTTTTTTTATCCGTGTAAGGTTATTCATCTCGTATTTTTCGAAAATAATCTGACGGTTTTAACCGATAATTTCATACCAACCTAATCAATGTGTTCAACAATTAATATCTTGATTTTTGATGATAAATATGAATTTCATAATATCTATTAATTTAAAAATATATTGGTCTTACTAATTAGTATTATATTATCGACATACTATTATATATATATGGTACAATTAGACTAAATTAGTAGATACTAAATTATTATAAATGACATATTAATTATACCGGTTTAATATATGTTCATATTCTATAAGCACATATTAAATAAAAATAAATGATTATTTAGTAGGTGTGAGGAAGAATAAATTCGTGTAAAGGTTTATTTTAATTACTTTTTTTTTCAACTATAATTGTAATTTATTACGCTGTTGTATACATCTTTTTTTTTTTAACGAATATGAACCGTAAAAGTGGCATACATTTACTTTTCATTTTAATACATTATACATGGTAATTCCCGCGTGTTATATGCTGACACATCCGTACAGCCTTTGATCTGCTATAGCTGCTAGTAGAATACCTACTGGGTATTTAATTTTGTTCGTACACTTTCCAAAGTCATTTCTTTGTACGCAACATAAACAATCGTACAATCTTCCAACAATACGCTTTTATATAATATTATAACTACTGCATAATATTTCACATGCAAATTTTGTATTTTTAAATTCATTTCTATGGTAATATATTTCGTATGATCTATCATTATTAAAAGTTAAAACTAACATAATTTTCCTTAAGTAAGTATCATAAACGAGTTATTTTTTCTTTGGTTTCAGAACATTAGGTTCAATGACGTGGGTCCATATAAAGTTTCATCCAAAAACTTTCAACCAAACCGCATTATGACTAATGCATTTTGTCCAATTAATTTAAGTACAACACGCATTTTAATCCAATATTCAATTTTATCCAAAACATATGACTCAATCTGTATTAAGTCTATAATACTATCAGGACTAACTATGTGTATTCAATATTTAAGTGCAACTCGTAGTTTAACCTTGACAAATAACAAAAAATTGTAATAGGTACCACAGATAAAATATTAGCACCGTATAGGTTTTTGAAAATGTACTAACAAGATCGTCACAATACCAATTATTTTACTGAAATTGGGGGGTATCCGTTAGATATTATATATTATTTAAGGAAAAAATAATTTAAACTATCAGTTTAAAACGCCAATGCATATATATAATATAAAGATTTCAACGCTATAGAAAACAAGTACTTAATTGCCTCAAGTATTTTTTAGTATTTATCATTTACTTATTATATAGGTAGTCATATTATTATATTTTATTATATATAATACCTACTCAGTAGTTTCATTAAAACTGTCTTAAATATTAGATTCAATAACATTCCGTTAACCTAAAATGTTCATCATTGCATTCATCACTGTGTTAAACACATAAAAAAAATGTTGTTTTAAATATTATACATTACCTCACAGCACTTCAGCGTTTGCACGAGGACACCAATTTTCTTTCATTCTGACTATTTACAAAAATCTTCCGTATACACAATCTTTTTTTGCGAATGAGAAATTACTTAAACAGTTTTTACGAAACATATTACAATACGTTTATGTTTCCACTACCAGAACTTATACACTTCACATTACATCATATTATATTATATAAATATAATATTTTAAGATTCCAGACTAGTATAAATATTAAATTCTATGTGTGACCATATTGCGTACAACGTTAAAAACGTTGCTATTCATATTAAGACCAGATTAATGTACTTTATAATATTACGCTTTTTAGAGTTAATTGAAACGATACTGTTAATTTAAAATAAAATGACTACAATTGCCCCTAACAAACATATAAATTATAATTCCCAGCTAATTTTATTCTTAAAATTATATTCATAGATTACTTAATAAAAAATGGTGGAATAAATTTTTCAAACCAATAATACAACTCAAAAATTTCAAACATTAATTCAAATTAAGGATTTTACAGACGAAGTTTAACGATAGTTAAAATGTATCATATATTATAATTGATATCTAGCATTTAATATACACCTACCATTTTTAACTTTATAGAAAAATCGTATTAAAATTATACACCACGTATTATTATGTAGCCATCTAGGTATTAACAAATAAATAATTGTTTATTATTAAATCCTTACCCATTATATAATTAATTTCTCCATCTTTGATGGTCAAAGTGTATCATTTGAGCTACAAATAACAATAATATAATTTGTAGTTTATTTTAAAAATCGTTTGAAACTATACGATTTAATTTCATTCTGCGGGGCCTTTAATTATTGTTTTGTGTAAAGGTTAAGTATTTCACACTCCAACTTACACCGATAGTTGTTGGTGTTAATTATTGTCAGAAACCATCACTGTAGATAATAAATTACCTACTCTAATTACGAGTGCAATAAAATTATGTAGGTTCGTATAAAGGTTTCATATCGTGACAGAAAGCAATGAAGTAGAAACATATTATTTCAGAGACGAGAGTACTTACATTATATTTGAAAATGTTACTTACTACATTATTGTGCATTACTTAAAAAGATAATAATTCTTGAACACTTAAATGTAAGTTTAAATATAATTACGTTTCACAGTGGAATAATTTAAAAATATGAGGTGATCATCATTTTGCAACAGGGAATATTAAAATTGTAAATCTATTGGTATTTGTATTTATATTTATCAGTAGGAAGAATTATAACCATCGTCTACTTTATACAAACTAAGGAGTGAGTGTTATTTGTTATTTTTTTATCTCAAATCTCAATTTAAATTAGTTCTATACTTTGGTCAATTTAAAATATATTTTACAATATCTGGTATAGTATTTGCATACTTAAATTATTATAAACCAGCTGACATCGAAATAAGTAATACAAAAATACAATATAATATAAACATTTAAAAACGTATTCTTGATTTGTAAATAAGCGAAAAAATACATAATGGTATTTATTGTGATGAAAATTCTTATTGCTAATTAGACTAAAATATTATTCAATATTATACTATACCTTTATTTATAATTTTTAAAAATTGTATTGGATTATTTTAAAATAGGCTATATTATGTTCAATTAAAAAAATAATAATAATTGTAATTATGTAGTTTGTTTTTATATGATATAAGAAGTGATCCAATTCAAATGAATATTTAGAAATGTTGAATATTGGAAATTTGATACTTACAGGATCTTCACAAATTTTTTTTTCAGTCATTTTAAAATATCTATATAAATATATACAAAGTTATTATTTTCAGTTTTATTCATTAACAATTTGAAATTTGAATTTCTATTATATTTTTTATAAGGAGTACCTAATTCATTTTATAACAAATATTACACTTTAATTTATGTAACTAATTTAGAGCTAACCGAAATATGTATTCGTCTTACAATGA
This sequence comes from Nasonovia ribisnigri, assembly GCA_027563435.1. NCBI lineage: Eukaryota > Metazoa > Arthropoda > Insecta > Hemiptera > Aphididae > Nasonovia > Nasonovia ribisnigri. Next base: position 136,386 of record JANEHU010005182.1, on the reverse strand, counting down.
TTATTTTTACTCTTAAGTAAGAAGGAATTGTATTTTTATTCACATAATGTTTATTTTATAATTCAAATTTTAATTTACTACATATTTCGTGGATAGATTATCGAACAGATGCTGCAGTACCTACTCAAAGGCTTGTCGACATATTATATCAATTATTAGTTGGAAATAAAGTTATTTTAGGAAGGTAGGAACTGATTACTATTTTTCGATTTTTTCAGTAGTTTTCCTATGCGTAATGAACAAACATAGAAAGTTTTGAAGAAATAAGAAAATTTCAGCTGACGTGGTTTATAAACATGTGATGACTTTTCACTATAAAATTTGTAATTATTACACTATACAGTATTTTTGATTGCAATATACAGTACTTTGCTACTTTCCTGCGTCTAGATGTTGAGACACGTAAATAGAGTTCTGAATTACCAAAGTCTCAATTTTGGGGTTTTTAATTTCAAATAAAGTAAGTTGGTACAATTTATTTTATTATCATTAAAATATTATTAGAAAGAAGGTTAGATGTGTACCAGATGTGGCTCACAGGAATTTGTGTTCATAAAAAATGTCAATTTAATGATAAATCATCATAGCTATTTTAAATTGTAGGGATTATAATAAAATATATGCGAGAAAATACTCTCATTTTATTTTAGATGAATAATATGCATATTACACAACTTTATGAGACTCAACATACTCAAAACTAAATTATTTAATGATAAACTAAATCTTTAATTTTAAAAAGTATTTTAAAAATAATTATCTTAATCAAACACAATATTTCAAATAACTATTACATATATTGTATATTATAATAGTTATTTAATCAATTACATGTAGTTTGATTACATTTTGATAATATCTCATGTTCTAAGACGATGAAATTATTTTTGATTTTGAACGATTCATCGAATACCAAGGCTGACTATACATGAATTGTTTCCACTTGAACACACTAACCAGTGTTTATGCATTCAAATTTCAAATTTCAATATTATAGTGATTAAACAGTATAATTAATTTTGATCAACAGATTACCATCAAAGGTCATTGCAATTCTACTATGTACAAAGAAATTAATGGAACAATAATTAAATTAATAATGGTCGATTTCTATGTTTAGGTTAGGTACTGATAACGCGTATGCGATTTAATGAAAAAAAAACATAAAATTCTTGTTTTTATCAGCTTAATAAATATTATATTTTATTTTCTAGTTCATATTATAATAATAATTTAAAACTGTAAAAGGTAATTTTTTTTACATAAACTAAGGATCATATTTTTTATAAATTATCGATTTAATTTTAAATGTAAACCTGTAATAGTATTTCCTTATGATTAAAAATTAAAACCAACTATGTATAGTTATATATAGCGCTATAGCCCATATGTCATATGATTGAGCACATATTACTTTTTTTACAATAAAAAATACTACATAGGTATTACTGGAGTGCTAGAAATCATAAATTATATATAAACTATTGTTGTATGACGTACAAACATTTCGGTAAAACTATAATTTGAAATTATAAATTATGCATCAAAACCATGTAATCTAACTTATACAAAAAAAAAAAAGAAAACTTGTAATATTTTCTTCGAAATTTCAAATTTAAAAATCGGTATTGAAAAATTGGTGTTAAAAAATGCACTAACAGAAAATGTCGTTGTATCTAGTGTCTCCTAAGTCCTTACTTAACCAGACATTTTTATTTTTATTGTTAATACATATAAATATTTTACATAATAATACTTGTTAAATAAAAACAAACCATATAACTGCACATACTAGTACTTAATCTACACATTAAAACTTAACCTAACATGAGATATTATTTGAACATTTCTTGTACTTTCTATGTTTGGGTTGTTAATTGGGATTTTTACCAAGTGGTATACTTGAAGATATAAGATAAAATAAAATTACGAAATTGTATTCAATAGTTTAAAATTTAAATTTACAAATAAATAAATTATTAGTATAATGTACGAAACTAACATATTATTATAGATTACATTTTTAAAACTATAGCATAGCTTTTAAAATTGGTCAAATATTTATCTAACTTTTCTTATTTGTATCTTTATTATCTATAACTTTTTAAATGGCTTAAATCCATAACCATTTAGCGGGTATAATATCGTTGATGGATTTTTCAGGTTTGGTTAACCACAAAAATGTGACGAACTTCTTTAGACAAGAGTGTATAATAGTGAATCAAAGTTTGAAAAAAAATCCCCGCTAGACCACTTCGATGGGGAAAAAAATTGAAATGCTAAAGCCGCATTTGACATGTTCAGTGGAATTCGATTTCGACCAAATTGCATTGGGCACGAAATTACTTGAATGATTGATTATATTTTTTTCTTTTTAATCTAATATCAACGACAAAAAGTTCTCTGTTACAAAATAATCGTTTATAGTTGGCTCAGAAAGGAAATGGATATAATTCAGATATATTATTTGAAATTTGATGTTTTAATTAAGCGTTTCAAATGTCATCCGTCTATATAATGCATAACTAAATATATTATAAAATGAAAGAATACATATTAATAATAATATGGACGATTTAATTAAAACCCTATTGTTCTAACTTTTGTTGTACAATTTATTAAAAACATGCAAATTAACCATCAAACACATTTTTATTTTATTTACAGGTATTTAATTTCAATATTTAACATACATATTTCCATATTTAATAAATTTAAATTAATATAGAATGAAAAATCACATTGATTTTTACAACGCGTTAAAACTGTAATATTATGATTTTAATTGCATTAAAAAAATAACTCAATAAATTATATACCTGTAATAAATAAAATAAAATATATTGACGTTTATTTCGACTTCATCTTTCATAAAAATATCATTACTCAATATTGTTAATCCCGACTAAGGTGTTATCATACTAATGGTGTGAAAAAGATATTTAAAATAATAGCCGAAGTATACACTGGTCACTGATACTACCAATACAAACAAGTTGGTATACGTTTACCTAATAAGTATATTTGAACTATACCTACTTGTGCGGCTACTACACGTATTCACTAAAAGGGGTTTTAGTTTTATTCTCGGTAATAAACGAATAAATACTTTCAGGAGCCTGAAATAGAATAATCCTGCAGGGAAGATTGATTTCCTTCTTTTTTTATCCACTCAATATTTACGACGATGAATATATTTTTATCAAATCCAGGACGTCTTATACATACATAATACGATTATCACAATAATGTGCGCCTTAGGTACCTTAAAATGTTTCATTGCCTGGTAATATATCGATACTTCAGAGCTGGTATACTTGAATTATTCGTGTAAATAGTAATACAAACATTTTTACCATTGTTAATTATGTAAAATGTTTAAAAATGTTTTTTAATAACCATCACGTCGACGTCTTTTTCAAAAGATAAATATCCTCTTTACTATATATAAATGAAATATTGAACAATAAACACGAATAAAATCTTAGTGAAATACGATGACTAAACTGCATTTATGATTATCTCATAAAATGATCCTTATTCTTTATATTATGATATTATGTAGGTACAGGTATATAATATTATCTGCTGCAGTTTAACTAGAAAGTTGACATCTTCTGAACTTTTTTGCTTTGACACACTTTTCCCAATCGATATACCTATCTTAATATTATTTTGAAGTATTATACATATACTAAGTGTTTTGTAAACAAAAAAAAAAAAGGCCAAATCCAATTTAATATTATCCGATCAATGTATAAAGACATTATATAATATTATGTTCATATCTTCGTGTGAGTGTTTTCGCGTAAAATTTAAATATTGTAAAATACACGTGGCAAACTAAACTTATACACAATCGCTTATATATGTAGGTATTTTACAAAACCAAATAAAAATAATTTTGTCCTGTATGCAATCATTAAAAATCGTACCTAAATGCACATAATGGCAATTACATTTGATTTATTGAACATTATACGAGTTAAAATGGAGTTTAATAAATATTTATAACACAGAAAATACAATTTGTAAAACGACTATCCGAATACATACCTACTATTCATAAGGATTGTAATTATTCGAAAAGGTTATTTTTAAATTATTACGATTATAATATTATGACCGGACAATAACCTTTTTGGCTTTTTCTATCTTTTGTGTTCAACATGAATATTATTCAGACTAATTGTACCTGTTTAGGACCCAAATAATTTTTATATTTATTAATCGGAAATAATTATTAATGTTTGCTTAAAATTATCATATTTTGAATTGTTATAATACTCTATACATTCAATTTAGAGTTTATTTATACTTGGCATTTGTTTTTATTTTTTTATGTATTCAAAATTACTAAAAATCAATCAAAAGTCTACAGATACAATCCGTATACCGCCTACAAATAAGAATTTATAAAACGTCGTATCGTTTACGTATCGAATATTATGTCTCGGGGTAAAATTGTCGGATCTTATTTTTCGCTTCTCACTGCATTATGTGCACGGAATGTGAGCAGTTTATTGTACACGTTTTGTGCTACAGTCGTGTATACAATTTATAATAATAATAATAATATAATAGTTGCGCGTGACTTAAAAAAATAAACCACAAAGTTCATTTAACGAATTTCAACGCGGAGAGGACGAACTTTTTTCGTAGCTCACGGCTATTACGTACTTATATGACCGCGTGTGGGTGTTATATATAAATACATAGCTATATATATTATACACATAGCCCACTCGCGTGCTTCTATGTATTATGTTCTGTGTATATATATATGTATTGCGCACGTTTACGCACACGCACAACCAGTCATATCTTGACAAAGGCACTGCAGGCGGCGGTCGCGTCACCGAGACGTGTATTATTATTATTGTATATATATATATAGTGTATACAGTGTACACGTTCTCGCGGAATAATCGAATTAAGTCGAACTTTTTTTGGGCGGCGGCGGACGGGGAATAAAATAATATGATATATATTATATTATGACCGCGCCAACGCGCGCAACACCGACGACAAATTGGATTACTCGCACCCGTGGACATTGGCGTGCTCCTATATAATATGAGACGTCTGATGGCGATACGACTGTAGTGCGTGTCGCATCGCGTTAAATTTCGAATAATAATAAAGCGTATAGAGATGCCACATTACAGAGATATTCTCGTGTGTGTTTACGAGGCTTAGCTGAGAGATGCTATAGTACGTGTTCTCATACAACAGGTATCGGTGTGATGTATACTGTCAGTATGTCTGGAAGTCATTGCGAAACAATAACACTGTTGAAAAAAAATTCCATTTTTCTACTATTTTTATCAAGAGGTTTTACATTTTTGAACAACAGCACACGTAATTGATTGCATGTTCCCAAGCAGAGTTTTTTGAATATTTCAATATTATACTTTCACGAATGGAATCGCGAAAGAGTGGCTGCTAATAACACTGCTCGTTAAATATTCGATTTTTAATACATATAAAATTCTCAGACAATTATCTGCTTAAGCATTAAAAACGTAAATATCTATAAGCTTCATTGTTTTTCAAAAACTCAGTTATTAACTTTTGCAAATTAAGTAAGGAAAAAAAAATTAGATTTTTAAAAACATTAATAATTTTGTAGAAAGGGAGTGTTTGTTTTTATAAGCATTGCCTTGTATATATAACATATAATGGCTGTTTAACCCAAATTTTCCCGGAAAAAAATATGAAAAAATATAAAATACAGCGCTATATGTCGGTGTATCTCGTTTTAGTTTACCTCAGTTCAGACATTATAGGTATTATGATATATTTTCGAAAAAGATTCAAACTACTCTCTTAACTTTCTTAATATCTATAAGAATAATTACTGACATACCAACACAACCACCAAGTAGTTTTTGTGATTAAAGTCAATAAACACATAGACAATTTTGAAAATTCATCCCCCTCTCCTTGGGTGATTTCTGGATCCGCTACCGTGTAAACACCTCTTTGAAATACGAATTTCGGAAAATCCTTTCTTAGGGCACACTTAGTGCAACACGTTGGTACAATTTACAATGACAATTTCGAGTCAACAACTATCATACTATATCATAGTTTAGGCTCTACGTCAATCAGTCAGAGTAAGAACACGTTTGACTAAATGTAATATAGATTATTCGTTCATCGTCCACGAATACTGCAACGACATTTAATTGTGATAGGCAACGATATAATTTTGTATATCGATATATCATATAATATGTGTATAGATTATTCCGATGGTTTATCGCGATATCGATATGGTATCGAAAATATCGAAATTACGCATTTTAAATATTACCTACTTAGTACTTATTACTTATTAAAATAAATAACTAGTATAAATAAATAAATGTAAAAATTGAATCAATAATTATTAATTTAAAAATTTGTTTTACCTAGGTAATTAAAGGTAAGAAAAAAATTTAGTTTCCGATACATAAAAATTAATGTCGATATATCGTATCGAATTATTCACATTGTTGCTCATCACTAATATTTAACTTTATTCATTTGTACATATATATGGGAATAGGTTATTTTGTTATAAAACTTTCCTCAGGACAAGTTTCAGTTGGTGTGATTTTTATTCCACTCTACCATTGCACCAGAGAAGCACGGGAAACAAATTATTTTGTGCTGGAAGTTTCACAATATTTTTTTCCACAGATATACTTACAAGTTACAACTACATCAATGTCGGTAAAATGATAGTTCTGTGTTCATAAAAAAGTTAAAATATTTTTTCAATGAAACGTTTTTAAACGTACCTTATTATAACATTTTTTTTTTTTTTAAATTCTTCATATTACTTGAAATTTGCTTCGTATTAATTATTACATTTCTAGACAATTTAAATGAATATTTCGCCTGAAATAATTGGTGAGTGAAAAGTTACATTTAAGAACTTATACATTTTAACAAAATGTTCAATACCCTTCCCCCCCCAAAAAAAAAAATTACACTTATATAGACATGTATATCCATAACATTTTTACATAACTAGAATTTACGTTTTAAATATTGATATTATAAAGGGTGATTCACCAAGCATGCTCATCCCCATTTAATTCTGATTTTGGAATTTTAAAATAAACTTAAAGATAATTTTTTTAAATTCTTGTTTTTTTTTTTTTTTGTACTACTTAAGGTGTGTCCTGTGCGATACAAACTTGTATTTTAAATGAGAAGCCCCCTTTATACTGTAAATTATTTAGTGGATCATTTTTTTTGAAAATGTTGATATACACCTAATTCAAAATTCGAATGAGTAGTTTCTTAGTTATTAAAATGTTTGTACTATAAAAATAGTACTTAAAAATTATTTTACAAAAATATAAAATATATGCAATATTAGAACTAGTAGGTACATGGTAGAATAAAAAAAGGCTGAGAAATCACTAAAGAAAAACTAAATTGTGTAATATTCTGAACACCATTATTTTTTTTACTCTACTGCCTTGCAAAATAAATCAAATAGGTTCATAAAATATCTATAACTTCGCACAAAGATATCTCTAGCATTTTCCTGGTAATGATTATAATAATATTTTAATGACGTACCTAGTTAAGTAGCTTGATGAAATACTCTATTTAATAATTTTAATATGGCCATATACCAAACATTAGTTGTTAGAATTAAATTTTATTTGAATGAAAAATCAAGGTGAATTGTCTAATAAACAATAGCTAGACAAATAGGGAGTATATTACTTTTGGCATTATGAGCTCCAAATCATGGATTCAGAATAAAATAATTTATTTGGATTATTAATTTAATTTAAATATTTTTTAAATTTAGTCATCAAAGAAATGCATTACTAGCTTTTGCAAAATTACATGACTTTGTTAGTTTGTATAATAACAGGATGTTTCATCAATCATGCTCATCCTTTTTTTATTTACTTTAATAATGAACTTATTCAAATTCTGATTTTTTAAATGTTTTGATATACCTAAAAGCCATTTTGAAAACCTACGTTTTTTTTTTTATTATTACTTAGTGAGTGTCCTGTGATGATATAAACTTATATTTTCAAATGAGGACCCCCTATTTATTTACTCTAAATTAAAAAGCGAATAATTTTTCAAAAAATTAAAAATTCAAACGAGTGATTTTTGAGTTATTTAACTCTCTGTACTGAGTAGATACGAACATCCACGATAATGGGTGTAGGAGATAATATCAGTGCAATAGTTATTACTAGAGGTCGGATTTTTATTACAATTATTACAATTATTTAGTAATATCTATTAATCTATTAATATTTATAATTTATTAAATTTTTCATGTAAAATAAATACTAGATCCTATATTACATATTCTATTTTATACTACTGTAAAACCATTTTTAAGGACTGTTGTATAACTACTCGTTCGAATTTTGATTTGAATATATCATCATTTTCGTAAAAATTATCCACTAAATATCTTACAGTAGAAAAAGAGGTTTTTAGATGAAAAAAAAGTTTGTAAGTCCAGTGGACGCTCCAAGAGTAGTACAAAAAATCTCTAGGGATAAAATATGGTTTTTAAGTATATTTCAAAATTCTTAAAACCAGATTAAGAGTAATTGCATTAATGTAAAAAAAGGTGGTGTGCATGCTTGGTGAATCACCCTATATACGTATATATGTATATCACCCTATATTAGGGTGGTCTTTATTTTTACAAAATAATTTTTTTTAGACAGTATCCCTTAAATTTGTTAAGTTGCATTGGTAAGTAATTTGGTTAAAATTTGGAAGATCTCACTCAACTCCTTCTGGTGGAGTATCAGGGTTGAATATGACAAAAGGGATAGTTTTCTTATTATTTTATTAACTCAGAAACTATTGTACTTAGAGTAAAAATTTAAGAACCTAAATTATGTATTTTAATATTGTCTATAAAAAAACATTTTACAAAAATTATCGTAAGTTCGTTAGTTTTTAAGAAAAATTGATAATATCAAAATATTGAATTTATTTATTAAATTTATTTTTTTCGGTAAATTAAACAATAAACATAATAGGTATATAATTTTCATTTTTTTTTTATTATTTTTAATTTTACTAATAATGAATTGTTGACTCCTGAATGGTTTCTTGAGCGTTTGTCTATCACTTTGTGGATATTTCTTTCGATAGTCTTGAACAGTCTAGAAAATATAATGACATTTTTAGTAGGGCCTATATATAACATTTAACATAATACGTATGAACTACAAGACTTATAATAATACCGTAAAATAAATTATGTTCGATCCATTTATAGGAATGAAAGATGAAACGTTAGAGCACTAATGTATAAACATGCTTGTAATGATATTGCCTAATTTATTCGCCGTCATCCAAAGATTAAAAATGTGTAATGTCCATCAAAACATAAATTACATTATATGCAATATATATATATCATGTTTATTAGTTTACTCGTACAACTGAAATATAGTGTATGTACTAATCTAAAATTATAATAATTTTGATTAAAACTATAAATACTTAATATATATTTAATTACACGATATCAAGATGATTGGATATAAACATTTCAAGTCTATACTCTCTATGATTGTTCATTTTTGAAATACGACAAAATAACAATCGATGTTTTCAAAAATTTGTATTGCGTAATCCCATTTTAAGTTATCATTTTTGAGTTCTCCCGGATTATTTTGAAAAGTCCTGGGATTTTTTCACTTTTGATTTCCTAAAGAAGCAACTAGATCCAAATTTCTTCCAAACACACCATAAAAGTTGAATATTTTTACTGCTCTAAAACAGATATGAATATTAATTAATTTAAAAAAAACACACATCATTGTCAAACCAATACATGCATTACCCTGCTTAAAATCTAAAACATACTTTACACACTACCTATTTTATTTCCTGTATATTATTTGTAAAATAAATATCAAAACTATTTTTTAGTATTCATATTTAAGTTATTTTGACGGTTAGGTTGATTATCATACAGATGTAAAACTATATGTACGTACAGTGTTACTCCTATAAGTATGCACAACCGAAGTATTCAATCATTGTCAACATTTCACGATTTCCTAACTAGACAAATATATTATAATATTAACTATAATACTAATATATTATCTTTCGAATGGCAAGTATGGCATACACGTATTAAGTCAATACATTTTACAAATATTTTATTATTATAAATTTATAAACATAATAAAATCTAACTGGTTCAACATACCTAATATCATAAAATAAAAATATTACTTTATATTTTGTAGCTTATTTCAATATTTCCTTATTCAAAACGTTGCTACTAACTATCATTATATTCTGATAAGTTTCATAGGCAAGATCGGAATAATGATTGAGTCGACCGTTTTCAATTACCATTTTGATGTGATGAACACTATACAATTCCGCTATATACGTATACGAGTATACGACTATGTCGATATATAATAAATTATATATATATAGTGTATTATTATAATAATATTCATGAATGACATAAACGTTGCAATTTAAATGCGAAATGGAACGTCTTACTGGGGAACGTTTCTAAAGCGTATTAGAATTATTATGCATCTGTCTCCTCGGATGGAGGTTTCGAATCGAACGTTTCCTCTAAAGAATATGGCCATGCCATTTACCATTTATACGGGCCCGGAGACATGATGAGGTCTTACATATGGCATCCGGTGCAGTGAAAACCCACCAATAATACATTTACGGTTAAGTGGCTCGTTGTGATACTCTCTTAAAAAAATGTTCTTTGAACCCGTTTTCGTATTTTGCGCGCCGACTTTTCTATACAGTTTATAATAATAACCGTACGGGCCTGACGGTTGCTTTTCACGATTAATAATGATACGTAGTATATTTTATACTTCATAATATACATAATATAATACTGTAATATGTTTATTTTTAAATAATTATAAACTTGAACGTGTACAACGGAATACATAGTCATATATTTTATAGTATTTAATATAATTTCATAAATGTTTATTGTAGGTACCTATACAGCATACATTATTTATTTAATATAATACATTCAATAGGAACTTGATTATTTTTAATGACTTGCTGCGATGCTTAGTGCTCACTATACCATACGATGTGTTAGTTTTCTCAAATATAATTTCCAACATAATAATTTTCTAATAACTATATGGTCTTAAGATTTGTTTATCCAAATATAATTATCTGATTTCCAAACCATGTAGAGCAATACATATTCAAAAAATAAATCCACATCAAACAATGTAACCAATCATGATTTATTCGCAGCGGGTAGGTATAGTGTATAAATTATTGTGTTCTGGAAATTTCCACTCAAGTGAGTAACCAACAAATACAATTTAAAAAAAATTTTAAAAATTAAATATGATATAACTTAATAACTTACTGACTTTAAATATTGTAATATAAAATACTAGTCTTAATATTAAAATTCCCGGTTTGATAATACAATTTATAATTATTATTATGGTATTATAGGTACTTATAAATTAATTGCGTATCCAATAAACATTTAAAATGCATGATGGGTAAAAGAAATATTAATTTTAAAATATTCGTGTTTATACTGAATGATAAAAATGTGATTTTGAAACACCAATAAATTTACAAATGTATACAGTAACTTACTTTACCTACATGAGACGTACATAAACTCAAGACCAAAATAATAATAAAAATAATTTTGATAAATTGTTATCGTTACAATACATTTCCAGGATTTAAAAAAATTATTATAAAATGTAATACGTATTCATTAGAAAAATATTTTTAAGATATCTAAAGGTCGTTATTTATTTTTTACAATCAAAACCAAACCATTTGAAATCTAAAAGAGTAGACAAAAATATCAAAACAGCTATGATCGATTGTTATTTATTAAATATAATTTATAATTTCGAATAAACAAATAATACATTTAAGATATAATATAATTAAGATAAGCCAAATGTGATGTTTACTTATTCACAGTGCTTATAATCACTTTTTTTATGGAACAATTAAAAATATACATATAGGTACTTCCAGTCACTAATAAATAATATTTTGTTAAAACTTAAATATTATTTTTATGATCATTCTATGTCAATTTTTATTTCAAATTATTTTTAGAATATTATGTAAAATGATAAAGTGAAACCGTTTTCATGATTTATTAAAATCTATAAAAACCAACTGACATCGAAATATTCTCACAAAACATGTGGCCTAGTTGTAAATATTGGTAACACCCTCTTAAAAATATGAAATCAACATGAGGCCGAGATTTAATTAAACTTTTGTTGCAAAATATACATAAATATTATAATGTAATTGTTATTATTATAATAATTCGTGTTTGTAAATAAAACTTATTCGGGATCCGGTTTAGAAGACCGTAAACGTAAAAATAATATTGATGAATATTTGTGCGAATGGTCAAGAACATTAAAAAAGCTTTAATCTCAATTTTTATTTTTTTTTTTTACTACCTATATTAATATTATATAATAACGCAGGCGGTTTGTACTTGTCGACAAATTCCTTTTGTGCGTGCAAAAATAATAATATCATCTTCTCGAACTATGATATAACTTTTTACGCCATTGAAATATAATTTTGAAATTTATTGTTGAAGTCGACCGCTGGTTTTTTTTATTCATTTATTTTTCATTATTATTTATTTGAGTGGTAAAATTTTAGACAGACACAAATTGTTTGCTCGGTATTGATATGCGATGAACATTGTTTCTTTTATCACGGTATAATATCATCAGGTACGCATTTCACTTTACGGCTGCTGCACGCATCAACTACTGCTGTCCGAAACTTACGTCGTCTGGCAGATAAGCGACCATGTGATAACAAAAAATACGTCTTTCTCAGAAAAATAATCATGTAATGTATTTTTCATTTTCCCCTGATAAAAATATAATATGTATACAAACAGGATAAATCACTATTCCTACGTCATAATATATTCTATGCAATGACCCAGACATTACACATTTTTTCATACTACGATAATTTGCATATTATTTGTAAATTTTGTAGCATTTGCATATTATTACTTGTATATTTTGTAGCTAAAAAATCATACGACGCTCAATTTTAACACCTTCAACCAGAGTGACTTCGCCAGTTTAATTTTTATTATTTTTGTTTCTCTCTATATTTTTCTATTCCGCATTTTTCACGATATTATTCGTTTAATTCCAAGCGGTAATTTTTAGTCATTTTTTATCAGGTAAACATTTTAATCGTATACGATATGACTTAAAAAATATATCTCATCGTCAGTGGTTTCATTTTTAATATATTCCCTCAAACACGTACCGTTCGTCATAACTCATAATATATAACGCGTACACCGTGCGATAACGCTTGTCGAACAAACGTATTCGTTGATTTCTCTTTTAAACAAATGATCTGAAATGGTAATAATGGTCCTCACCCTCCCTGTTTAACGGTGTACGCGACTCGACACTAACATATTCTCAAATTTACATCTGAGGGCACGTGAATATCATTATGCCAGTTGTATCTTTAGTACGTTCTTATATCGTTGTGCACGGTGTTTTTTTTTAATTGGTTGTTAACACAACGCAAAACGCGATTTCAATACTGCGAAATAAAAAAAAAAGGAAAACACTGGTATTTCTGGTCACGTCCTGTTCTTTTCAGTTTTTTCTTAAATTTCTAATTTTTTCTGTATTGCACCAAATTATAATCGCAGCCATGCACAATCGTTGTTTATTCTGATAATCAAATTGCATATTATTATTATTATGTTTTGAACACGGAAAAATTGTTTTTAATTAATATAAACTGTTGGGTGCTGACATTTTATAGCAGATTTAACATAAATTCCACTTATTTTGATTAAAATTATTATTTCAACCTAAACCTTAGACGATCGCTAAGGAAAGTTAATAAATAATTAAACAACGTAATCTAACCATTTATGTAAATTCCAATTGGAAAAAACATTAATTCCATTTAGAAAGTGGAAAAAAACTGATTTTATCGAGTGAAATGGTAAATATCCTTATAAAAAAAGTATTCACACAAAATAAAAATAGAATAGAGGAATGCTAGGTTTTTAGACTCTGAGTGCAGTGATCAATAGACGATTTGTTTGAAGAAAAAACAAAATGTTTTTTGTGTAGGAAGACACTTCTTATGGCAGAAATACCCTATCATTAATATTGAGTGTGATTTTTGAAAGTAAATTGGATATTTTCCAATCACCTTTCAAAACAGCAGTTTTTGTAAAAATTGAATTTTGTTAATTTATTATAATAATTAAAAAATGAATAACTATGCACTCGAAGTAATGTTTTTCAGATATTTATTATATCACTTTCTAGACAAAATATTTTATCTTTTTCTTAACTATACACAAACATTTGAAATTGTCGACTTTTTAGTTATTTTTTTTCAAGACATATTGATAAAAATGTAGTCAAAAAGCTTGAAAATAATATAGTAGAAAGTTCTCAATGAAAGTACAGAGATAGATTAGACTTTGGGGAAGAAGTTAGGCTACATTTTGTAGTGGAAAAAGGTAAATAAGAGATCCAACCCAGGGAGGTTCTCAAACAGGGGTTTACGATACAAGACACTCAATGTATACCACACTAAAAATAGTGGGGTGCGTGTATGAAATGAATCAAGTTTTCAACTTGTATATATGAATTACACGTGTAAAATTTGAAGATTTAAACGCGCACTGAAACGCATATGCATTAGTTGACGGTATTAGCGCCACATTTGAATGTAATATATATATATATGTGAAATGAGTTGTATATACGTCTAATACGTATTACACTATGCAAATAACTTTGAAAAGTCAAACCTACAGTCAGCAGTTATCTGTTTTCTTCAACTGTTTCATGCGAAACGGTGGCAGATACCTAATTATTATTTACACGACCGTCAGTCAACTGATGTCGGACTCGGCCGTTATCTAACCGGTAAATTCGCTGGTTAGATACCCATAATGCGGACTGTAGTTTCTTGCATGCATTTGCATGCCCACGAATGTCAAAAACTTCCACTAAAACCTCATTATTTTTAAAGTGCACAACATGATACAACGTATCTTATTCGGGGACGATGAATACATTTTCGGTACATTTTTCACTTCTGGTTTTGGAGTGAGAGTGAGAGAGACAGAGATAAATTAGAGTTTCACACATCACCTCGCAGCATTTTTAATACATATTATTGCGATAAGCTAACGATGTTCACGTTTTCTCTTCAATTTAAACCGAACCGAACACAATCTATAGTAGATAACAACTATGAAACAATTATTAAAAACACACTTGTCACATCGATAAATTACACACACGATTGAACAAAATAAATCTAATACAAGTTTATTTATTTTTATTAAGTAATCGTTTTGAGACTAGCTGCCATTGTAAATAATCCATATGGCCATACCTTATAGGTTAGGTTATCCATTATATTATGTGCTGCGCTTACATCGACATCGAATATCACGAGTATATAGTCACTATGTGTAGTCGATACTGGCACGACGACAACCTGCAGGCCTGCAATTTATAAAGTAACGACTAAACAAATTGCATCCGGAAAAATCCATGAAAAATTACATTCCTACATATTTACACTCTTGGATATCAGTTTTCATCGTATCACGCAACTCTAATCGATATTTTTTGAAAGGCTCGCGTCGTTTATAAAAAAAAAAAAAACCTCCTACAGCGCCGACGATGAACAAAATGACTTTAAATTGAAATGCCACGGACTCGAGGCGCTCTTACCGTATACCGGCGCTCGCCTCGATCCGTCCACCGCGGTGGTGCCAATAATATTTTCGTGCTGTGTGCGCTATTAATATATTTAATTTTACCCACAGCGCCGCTGATTTGCCACCGCGAAACCTCCCGAAATTAATAGTCCGTTAAGCTCGGAACGTTTTTGGGCGTGTAAAATCGAGGCAATTATATAGTATGACGACGGGGGCAAATGACGCGGAAGCCGCGAGAATCGTTCGTCCGTGGTCGACGCGCCGCCCGAAATTCTCGACGAAGTCTTTATCGTAAATACCTATCGTCTCGCCAAAAACCGTCGGTGCACAATAGTCGCGTCCGCGTAATATATTATTATTATTTATCATCGTACCGCCGTCGGTCCGGCGTGGCTTATATGCTTTCTTTTCGGCACCACGTCACGCAATAATAATAATATAATAATATCAAAACCTCCGACGTCCTTACCCCCCCCCCCCCCCGCCGCCGCCGAACCGCACCGCTCCTCACCCGTTGTACACCGCCGACCGGGGCCGGACCAGTCGACGGTGACTTTTTCGTGGCTGAGCGTTTCCGCTCCTTTCAGTCCCGCGGGATATTAGATATCACGACGGTGTGACGTGACGTGACTGACACGTCTTTGGGGAGTCTTTATTACTATAAACTTCATATTATATATCCGGCTCCGGCTCCCCACACGTTCGAGCGAACGAGCCTTTATTTATTATTATTATTATTATTATTAATATTATTATTTCACGATAGCATATCATTTATCACACGTCAAGTCCTCTCCGGACGGTCTCGGCTGGTGGACAATAAACCGTCGACGTTTGACGGTGTGTGTGTTGTGTGTACATATAAGTATTGTTATGTTATTTACTGTTGTACAATGTACGTGTATAGTGGTAGGTATATTATTTCCATCATAACTATATGTATAGCTGTAGATGTAGAACAGTGCTGTGGTCTTTGTTTGTCGGCGCACCTCCACCGCGATCGATGTCGGTTGATAATTCTAGATGGTTGGGCCGGGAGGTCTAACGGTTTTCGCGAGAATTCACCCCTCGTCATACATCACTCTTCGTCATTATTTCAAACTATATTATACTTCCAACCAACGTGTTGTTGACTCGTTTCGACGAGAGAAGTTTTTTATAGAATAATTGGAATATATGGCATTATATAGTTTAGAAAATGAATCAAGTATCTTCTAAGTATATAACTAAACCATGTTATATATGATTAGGTATATATTTTAATCTTAAAGTTTTAATACGTGATTTTACACGTCGCGTCAGTAGGTATAAGGTCGTTATAGAGAAACAGTATTTACGTGCTTCCAAATGTAAAACGTTTCGATACCATTGCAAATGTTACCTACTTGGAAGTTCCAATAGATTATGATTTAAAATTTAAGATATAAACATATTTTCAAGTATTTATAAGTGCGAAATAAATTACACGTGGAAAAATTTCCTAAGATTAGTAGGTAGATGGTTTAAACGTATAACATATAATTTTTAGGACCTAAGCAATTTACCTAGTTCTAAGGTATTGATGGCGATAGTTCTCGTCCTTGGCAGATACACAAGGCACTCCCGAACGAGGAGTGTAGAAAGTGTCCCACCCCTATGCGTTCAAATTTATATGTCAGTTGGCACGTTGATACATTGAGTAATTGAGTAGGCACTCGAAAAATTATCATTTTTTTTTTTTTTTTTGATAATGTTTTTAAATAATTTTATAAATATTACAAAATACGAAAATGTCATCATAGTATATTATAATTTATAATAATATAGGTAATAATATAAGGTACCTATATATAAGTTAATTTTCTGATTGCCAACTATACAACACAAATACTATATTAATATATGAGTATTGAACTATTGATGTATTATATTATATTATCTTTATGACTATTTTTTCTTCAAGTAATAATATATAATATATGAATTACTTCAAGAGACAGTTTCTAAAATTTAAAACGCATTACAAAAACTCGGTGGACTTCTCGTGCTGAAAGTGTTAGGCTGTTGAGAATTTTTTGGAAAGTATGGTTGAAAACCTCAATGAAATGCATTCAAATGTTTTGAAAAAGGAACAAGATCAAAATCACTTGGAATTCGAAAACAAATATTCTCTTTTGATTTTTTTTGTTTCTTAATCGTTTATGAAAAATATTATGTACGAACTGAAGAATATCTTAGGGACTGAAACTCTTGAAGTAAAAAATGTATGTACAATTGATGCAATAACTGTGATTGATAGCACAATGAAAATGTTGACAGAAATCAACTCTGATGATCACGCAATGAACAATTCAATTAATTAAGCTAAAGAGTTTGCCAACTCACTTTGAACAGACACAGAAGCCGATTTTAATACCATCGTTGTAAATTATTAGCTTCTAAAGTATCTTATTGTATATGCAACAACTCAAACTGAATTTACAATGCATCTATTTTACGGAAAATAATTTAAAATAGATCTCAATGCCCTTTTTAAACTAAAAAATTACAATTTAAAATCGTGTATTTCTTCTATTCAACCATTGTTTATATTATTTTCTCAGCCATTAAATAAAAGCAGTATTTCATTGGATGATGTAAAAAAATCTATTTATTCATTCCTGTTAGCATTTCCTATCCAAATATTCAATAGTATGATTTAGTTTTATCAAGAAGGTAAAACTTTATATAATTTAATTGTTTAATGGAAACAGTGGAAGGTGTAAAGCATATTTTACCATGGTTAGGTTGTACATGTAATCATCTTACTATGAACTAATCAAATTTGTCGTTTGGCATTGACTTCTCATGTAACAGTTACATCAAACGAAAGAACGTTCAGTAAACTAAAGTTGATTAAACAGATTTTAGGTCAACAATTATTGCTAATGAGAGATTAAACTCTTAAGACGTATTCGCAGTAGAAAAATTAACTGTCGACCGATTGGGTAAAAATAAAATAGCACATCAATGGTCAATTTTAAAAACCGACGATTATAAATTTAGAATTAAGTTTATTATGCACATTTATGAATCTCACGCCCCCCTCCCCCCAACTTATTATTTCGTTCGGGACGGCCCTGGATACGCATTATTATAGACAACATTAGATAATAATAAGTTAGACAATATAATTTTACATATAAATTAATACTTGGGAAACGTATCAAAATCTGACAGTCATTAATTGCGATTCGACTTTTACGCAGAGAGAATAATATATCGATAAACTGTAAAATAATACATATTTTATTCACCTTTTATTTACAAAATCCACTGTATCGATGAAAACACACTATTCCTGATTCCACTATTGTGTTAATGCTCCAAATGCTGCTGAAAATAAACAAAACAAACACTGAACACAATGCCCAACAGTTGCATGATATAATCGTTGTTCTTTTTTTTTATTTAATACCTAATGCTGCTGTCGAGAAAACAATTAATAACAAATAATGTAGCCGAGTTGCTTTAGACTCTACAAATATTATAACGTACACGTTTGCGATTACTATCACACATCGACGAAATTACAATTTATTCGGTTTGATTCTAGATTGAATATTGTGTGGTGCCAGAGTAACGCGTCCATAAATAAAACCCAGCCCGTGCATGGTGTGTTATATCATTGTGCAAACACTAATACATGCTACCCATATTATCATAATAATATATTACATACATTCACTGCTGTCGTCTGTCGGTATTAATTACAGACACTTTACTGGAATTTTGACACTGAGGACTTGGAATTTCGCGTCTGTAATGCTCCAGAGATATAGTTTTCATCGTGATTACATTAAATATTAGACGTGTTTAACTGTGAAATTCGACCTACCCAATGCACGGTCTCCGCGCGTTATTATCCTTGCGTATGTACAAAGTCAAAACCGTACCCAATATTTCCGTATAAATTAAAGAAACATGATATTTATTTGGTATATTGTTTTCCTTTACGGGCGACAGTATTTGCTATTTCTACATTTTGATCCCGAGTATAAGTAATTGATTTTTTCCAAAAACCGATTTCAGAAGGTTTCAATAAATTGTTTGTCACTCGCATAAAACTCAAGAGTCCGTAATGCAATGTATAGAAGTGAAAAGAAAAAAATAATACTTTTCTTAAAATAATAGCTTTGCAGAGAATAATTCTCCGTTGAACAATACAACATCGTATCTGTAATAAATAATAAATATTGTGCTCTGTAAATAATATGACTTTTTTGATAAAGGTATTATAGATTTTACTTTTTAAAATTTTACCTACTTTTTGGATTTTAAAAGAAAATGTCCATTATACATAAACGCTAACTTTTCTAACCTTGCATAAAAATTGTAAAACCGCACACACACGGCATTTCCAAGAAATCAATTTATGTTTTCATACTATATTATTGCCAGAGTGATTATTTTCATTAAATATTTTTCAAGCGCCTATTTAGGTTAGCAGTTTGATTAGATGTTACCTAGTCTATAATTTGATTATCAAACGTATATTTTATTTCCGTTACACAAACTATTTCTAAATACATAATATTTATTCTAACGTGGTTTGTTAATTGTTATGTTTCATATTAACTATTGTTTCAATATCGTATAATCAAGTTTTGGAACATTTTACAACTTTGATTGAGTTTAAGTACAACCATACTCCACATAGCACACAGAGGATACTTAACGTTCTATCTAGTTTGATATTTCAACTATTCGACCACCATCTTAGTTGGTGTGTGTCCACTTTGGTTGGAGTTGGGACAATAGGGTACTGAATTACAAAAATATCTATAATACAGAACTCATTCAAATATACAGTGAACTACAGTTGAAACTTAATTAAAACAGTATTATAATTGCTATGTTTTTTAACAAATTTTGAAAGTTAAAATACAAATTGATAGTTTAAAAGGATTTAAAAGGGTTTAAAATCTGATTAGAGTAGATACATTATCATATTTAAATATAGTTACCATTATAAAACAGTTTTGTGACATATAAAATAATTTTTATACAACCATTAGTTGACATTTGTATTATTATTTAATACAATTTATTCTTGAATGAAGAATAACTTTTATAATTTTTAAATTTAAATCATGAATTAAGTCGTATAATAACAGAATTTACTAATTCTACTTATGACATAAATAAATGTATGATGAATTCGAACAAATCAATTGAATTAAAACCCTCTTTTTTAGATAGAAAATACTGCTGCGACGTGCATTATTCATTGGTAAACGTGGTATACACGCATTTAGTGAGAAAGGATCAAAGTACAGCATAATACCAGAATACTGTATTTCAATTTTACACTGAGATAATGAATTTTGTATATATTTGATCGTGGATACTGTTTCGATTTTTCAGTTAGTTGTATAAAGCGTTTCATTTCCCTTTACTTTGAATTTAACATTATAAACATGAATGTTGGTGAAATTCTACTTCTATAAACTCAAACATTCTATTGGTTCACGAACTTTCATAGAATAATTTCTGAAAGGTATAAACTATTTTAAAATAGATACATATAAAATGTTTGATTTCACTCTAAAAAAGTATAATAATATTATTAACTTCAAAATGAAAACAAATTTTTTTTCTATTGATAATATTTGGTTATAAACATTTTCTAAGACTACGTAAATATAGAATAATATCTAATTTTTAATTAAAATGCTGTATTTTTGTTTTAAGAATTAAATTTCCAACATATGATTGTTGGATGTTACTCTACGGTCTTGCTCTCCGTGCGATAAATCCTTAACAGATAATAGTTGGGTTTATATCTTGTGTTTTTGTCTAAAATTGTTAATTCCTATGTTGATGCTCTAGTATTATCAATTTGGTAATATCAATTTCTTTATCTCTCCTCAAGAACCTTTGACATTTTCATTATTTTTCTATTCCCAATTTTCCCACACGTTATCTAAAAAATAATCCTTTGTACAGGATTATTCCTCATTTGATTTATTACTATTTATTATTATTACTACTATAAGTGTTGATAACATTACTATTTTTTTTTTCATTACACATTTTTAAACTTGATAAATATAGTTTCTCTTTTTTAAGCTTTAACATATTATTTTGAATTGGTTTCAACCCATATGTATATAAATAAATAATTCATGATATATTTATCATAATGGTAATATATGTGACATTCAAAATATGGAAATGACACAACTTGACTAAGGATAGTTAAAATATAATTTTTAAGAAGAAAGTTTATAATAATAATTGTATTAAACGGTTAACGGACTAGTGTACGAATCACTTGACATTTGAGTGAATAGTAATAGTATATACAAATGTGTTAGAGGTTTCAGAGTAATGTTTTTCAAGCGTATTGTGTACATGAGTTTAACTGCAATGTACCTGTTGATTTTTTTTGTTTACGCAATATACAAAACACAATTTCTATTTCACTACTATAGTACGATTATAATTATTAGGCTAAAGGTTATAAAAATCTATTAATTTATATAAATGTTTGAAAATATGACATTGTTATAACACAGAATACCAGTAATGATTGGATTTATAATTTTGATTTAATAAGGCTTCAAAAAATAAAGTTTCATAATAAGTACTTATGTTTTTCTAAAGATAAAATAAAAAGTATCATATGCGTTTCCTGAGCAAATACACTGTCACAATATAGGCGAAAACTAATAATTTCTTTTGTTATTGAACCGAAAGTAAAAATAATAATAATAAAAACATAATTATATGGGATTTTGTGAGTTTGATCAGTTGGACTTTGAGGGTACATTAATAAAGTATATCTTGTTTTTTATTTTTCAGAACAAGCCGACAAAAGCAATTTCAGTGAGTCAATATTTATTTTAGAAACGTTTTTTATTATTATTTTATGATGTAATGTGACATTTCTATAACGCACACTATAATGGGTAAGAAGTGAAGTTATTTTTCTAAAATATAGAAAGCATTTATAAAATTTATGTTGTATACTTAAATGTATAAAATAATTAAATGTTTTTATATGTTCATAACCTAACAAAATAAAAATATAAGTGTACATATATAATATTATAAGCTTTTCTCTTTATTTATTATGAAATTAAAAACTAGAACTAATTCCAAAGTCTGTGAAACGTTCGATCCCCCGCTATATAAACACGGACAAAATTAATTCTAATACACGATAACGATAGTTTCCATAATGTTTGACATCAAAAAGTTTACGGCCATATATATTTGCAAGTTTGCAACTTGAACGTTGGTAATACTCATTGGTAATGATTATTAGAGTTATTACAACAAACATCAACCATTTAATGACAATATAAAACCAATCAATAAGGTTTTTACTATGATTGAATCTTTCTACGTGTTACTAAATAGTAAATACAACTTAACGAATCACAATTTATAATAAACTAGCAATATTACCCGACTTTGACCGGGTTAAAGTTAATCTATCTTTCTATAGTTTTCCGTTTTGTCTCAGTTGGTATATACAATATATTACATACACAATTACAATGATTAATTTTATAATTTTCTACTTCTGAATTCTGAACATATTTTTTTTATAAACACAGAAATCTGGAGACAGAAAGCTTAAAAACCGATTAAATTCGTTATCGTCAGGATTGGTATTAATCTCTATGTGTTCACATCAAAAGTGTGTCCAGAATATTAAGAAACCAAATCATAAATGTTATCATTGTAATTGTGTTAATTTAAGTATTTGATTTTGAGAATTGTTCTTTTTTTATATATATATTATGCTTATTTATAATAATATTTCAGCTAATTACAATAGTAAAATAATTTTTAACCAACGGCATCATTTAAATAAACACAAAAATATTTGATTTTCTTAAGCCAAAATTAAATTCATATGTGATTAGCAACCTATAGGGATTGAAAAAATAAGCTAAAACACCCTCAGAGTCTCAAGGAGTCAGTTTATACAACTGTTTTGGAAAACAGTACATTCATTTTTGAGTCTATAGCGAACAAAGCGAGAAACGTTAGTTTGTAGGTATATGGATTATAATATTTAAATTAATTGTAAGCTAATAACCATGATTTTGATGTTGTAATAATAATAATGAAAAAAAAAATGTTTAATTAATATATAAATAGATATAATATATATATATATTTTATTATAAAACATTAAAAACGATCATAAAATAGAGTAAATAAATACTGTGGAATGTTAATATTATTGTGATCGTGGCTATGAATATAAAATAAAGAAAAAGTAATTATTATAATTGAGACTAGAAAATACACGGTTAGACCAACTATAATTAATAACTACGCACTGATGTACCAAAATTGTCTATACAGTACGCCGGCCAATGAATATAAAATATATCACCAAAAATAGTAACATAAATCTATTGTATTTTACACGAAAAAATCCTACTTCGTCAATCACAGATTGATGTTGTGTGCTCGTGGAGAGGCCGAGAGAGGGTTTACTGAATTACTGAATTATGGTTTGAAAACTGTCATCGAACTCATTCTCTACGGCGACAAAAATATTAGTATAATTACAGACAAGAAATCATTTTTTTCCCAACACTATTGACGAGAGTATATTCCGGTCAGACGATTATTCGTATCGTTTTACTGAAAATGGTCTATTATGTAGATGTTGAATAATAGTAGTGAAAAGTTTTCGTTCAAAAAACAATACAGATTGTAACCATTAATACGCATTTATAACTTATATGAGCATCTCAATAATGTGATCACACAATATAGAGGAGCAAGCCGACGACTGCGGACCGCTCGTATAAAATATGAACACTTCAACACTATACCGGCCCGGTATACCATATACCGTGTTATATTCAAACATTTTCGCGAACCTATGATATAAACCAAATACATAATACCATCGCCTGTCAACGTCTATAGTCATTACAAAATCCCTATAGGTCTACGTTGTTGTTTGCATTGACATATTTCTCCGTCTATTATCCATCCGATATAAACTCACGTTGCTCCACATTGACATATTTAATAACATTGATTATATTTTACTTTTGATTTTACGCTCTCGGCGATGCTATACGAGTACGTAATTCACAGTATCCAATTTTTCAATACAAAACAATAAACGTCGATATCGGAACATATTATTTTCTGGCTTTTTAAACAATAACTATTTTGACGAAACAACACGCGTCGTATAAGTACTTACGAACGCGATCCAATAGTGATTGTGACTATAATAATAATGTAGTGAATGCATGCGTGCACCACGCCACACCACTCCACAAAAACTATATATGTTTTCAAACATTTTGTCTTCATTTCTCGATTATTTGTCGCACGAATGTTTCGTATAAGCTGGTATGGAGTTATTTTTATTTTTGTTATTATTCCGAGGAGGAGGAGGTGGAGAAGGAGGAGAAGGAAGAACGACTGCGGAATATAAAATATCTTTATACGCGCATTTCGCTCGCAGTGAATGTCAGCGATTTCATTGTCTCAATTAAAAAAACGAATAATAATAATAATATACATAAGATATATAGGCACGTAGGTGAGTACATAATGATATGACCAAATCGAAAGTCACGAACCTTAAAAATAAATGATATTCCTTCGTCAACCAATAGTTTGATGGCGGTTAGTGCTAATAATATGATAATGTATAATATATATAATACGCAGATACAATATATGAATATGCATATTGTTATGTATGCACTGAAACGTTTACACACGATTTCCTTTACGTCACATGTGCGTATAAATCCGGTCAAATATGACTCTTAACGACCATGCGATACACACACGCACATACATACTGTATGTAGAATGTTGTATAATATGTATAATGACGGTAAGGTGATTTTTTTTCCAACCCAATACAATTATTTTCAGTATTCTTTTTTTGACTTAGAAAATAATACGATTGTTATATAAGGATTGTTGGTCAACTACTTATAGCTACATTTTTCATGGAACCACAATCACATCACATCATTGTTTCATACTTTTCTTGAATTACAACACAATATAAATTCAAGAATCACTGTGAGCTCTTAACCATTTTATTCCTCTCACGAAAAAAAAACATGGAATACTTTTAATAATATAAAGTTTCAACTCAAAATTCATTATTCATAAATCTAAATGTTAACTTTTCTGTTTCAAATACATTAAGTAAAAAATATGAGTAGCCATTAAAATAAAAAAAATAACTAATAAATTATACATTTATTGTTAAGTGAAACTAAAAAATATTATGTATTATAGAAATACTTAAAATTAAAGTATGAAAAAATGCGAAAATTGACGGAGGGAATGAGTGTCTTCAGTTAAAAAAATTACCTCGCTTAAACAACCTATAGGTTTACTACGTACATATTATAATATGCAATATACATTATTATAGTATCCTGGTAAACAATATTATCGTTGAGGAAAAAGGAAAGGAGAGACCTTCTTCTCGCTCTACTACTCTCCCTGCGAGGCGGCGCGGCGTTTTGAGTATATTATGTATCATATATTTATACAGAGTGAATCACCAAGTATGCTCACCCGAAATTTTTCCTTTAATAATAAATTTATTCAAGTTCTGATTTTTGAAACTTTTAAGTATACTTGAGAACCAGAATATTTTCAATGATTTATATTTGTATGCGATTCGAGGAGTGTCCTGTGGCGGTGCAAATTTATTTTTTTCGAATGAGGACTAACTTTTTTACTGTAAATGCAGATTATGTTCTTGAACATTGATGTAAGTATCTAAATCAAAATTTTAACGTGTAGTGTCTGAGTTATTGCATAGTTATGTGCTAGTTGTCCTGCCCGACATTGTCCGTACCGAAGATATGCTTCATTTAAAAATATATTTTTAATAAATGTGTATGCCGTATTTCTACTAATAAAATAATAAAAATATAATAGTAGGTTTAATGCAATATGTAACCAACAGCAACCGTTTAAAAAAAAAACAAAAATAATATAGTTATTTCGTGAACTGTGCATGTTGTGAGCTACTCTTTAGCTATCTATAGGGGTTGGAAAAGTGTTAAGACCTTCTTTGCGATATAGTATATATATACTATATCGTTTAGAAAAAAAGCATGACTCGATGGATGAGTGGTTCCTAGAACATGCGTGACAAAGATTCTCGTTTTCACATTTATTTATGTAAAGATAAACTAAAAATAATAGTCCTTAAAACTGGTTTTAAAAAAATATAAAATAGATATGATTTTAAATCTTGTATTTATTATTATACTTGTCTAATTTTTACAACATTGAAATGTTAGAAAATTCATATCCATGACAAAAAGTTAAAATCACCATAGCCACCACACCTCTCAAACCTCTCATCATAACTCATGAGCTTATTATTCTTAGTCCACGAGTTGAATATCTCAAAGACTTCTATAAATCTAGTTTCAATTCAGACGCGTTCAATTTATGGGAAGTTGAATAAATTCATTATTAAAGTATGAAATGGTGGTGAACATGGTGTCGGCGAATCACTCTGTATAATATATGTGTACATGAATTATATTATTATATATATATAATATTCCGAAAGCACCGGGACCTGGCCGGTCAGATAGAGTGAGAGAGAGAGAGAGAGAGAGAGAGAGAGAGAGAGAGAGAGAGACAGACCGAGTGAGTGAGAGCACTTTTAACAGGGGATAATACAAAAGAACAAAAGCAGGCGACTACCAAACTCCTTTTCTTCCGCACGCACCACACGCGGAACTACAAGCTCGCGTTAGTGTACGAAGTGTATATAATGTATATATTTGTGTGTGTGTGTGTGTGTGTGTGTGTGTGTGTGTGTGTGTGTGTGTGTGTGTGTGTGTGTGTGTGTGTGTGTGTGGTAATACGCGCGTCCAAGCGCGAGCACGGGATAGGCGCATTTTGCCTCCATCTTCATCTCCACCGTTGTGCAACCGACATCCGAGTTCCCTCGTCCGCATCCGTGATAATGTGACCGCGCGGCATTATTGTTGTGCATTTGTTGACATACGACGGGGTCGGGCCCGCAGGAGACTAAAAAATAAAAAAAAACTTGTTAACCGTTCTAAAAAATGTTCTTCAATATTAATATCATTTTTCCTCGGAGTATTACAATATAATACATTTTAGAATGTTATTATTACTATTGTAACTTGTACGTTTTTGTGGGTGGTACGGAGACCATATTACCACTCTCTAGCTCCATTAATATTATTATTATTATTACTGCGGTTTAATAATAATTTCAAACCGACACAATAATATTATAATAACAACCATCTTCGTTGTCGTGAATACCTTATAGCTCACTTTAAAGTGGATTTCCGAGGAAAACGATTTCATAATTTGTAATGTAATATTATTATTATTATATCATAGGATAAACTACTGATTTGTTTAACGCCAATTTGGCTGTAAGACTGAAGAAGTGACCGTTGAAATTAACATGACGAAAGTTCCCGTTTCCAACGACTATATATATATATGTATCAAATATTGATAAAAAAATTTAAAGTACACTGCAAAGAAAATATTGAACCTACTTATTTTGAAAAGTATTTAAAATACGTATTTGAATACTCAGTAAATAAAAGTATTTGAGTATAAATACAGATACTTTAAAAAAAGTATTTATAGATACATTTAAATAGTTTAAAAATTTTGTTTTACGTTTTGAATCAACTGAACTGAATTTTATTGGCATTTTTATGTACATTTATAGCACTTTACACAGTATTATTTGATGTAACTATAAATTACTCCTCTGTTTTCTTTGTCTGCAAGATATTGAATTGTCGGTTGGGTATAATAACTATTAAATTCAAATAAAAATATTATTATACACAACACTATTGAAGTTATATTATTATTGTTATATAATATATAATATTGAACAATAAGTGTTTGAATACTTGTACTCGAGTACTTTTCATACGACTGAAAGTACATAATATCCAGACCTAGTGCCATATTATTTTACCGTCAGGCTTATTATTGGGCTCAAAACTCTGTACCCGTATTCAACATAGTTTTCAATTTTATTATAATAAAATAATGTTACTTATGGCCCTCGTTTCGAATAGCAATTTTCTACGAGCAACGAAATTGATTTCGTCGAATTTTTTACTTATTCGACGGATATTACAATATCAGTATATATCAGGTAACTGGTATACTTATACCTTTAATACTTCCGAGAAACGATATTTTAATCTGTTTTGCATCACACTTTATAATAAACACAAATTGAGAAACCAGACCTCTGCAGAGTCTTCATAGGTATAACGTATTACATCAAAGAATTTTACATATTTTATAGATTAAAATATGTATTATTCCGATATTAACATTTAATTAACTACTAGCCGCCCGATCTTACTGCGAAAGAAATTATTACAAAAAAAAATAAAAAAAGAAACAGATATCGTTATCGGTGAACATATGAAAATAATTGGTAATTAGGTAATCTATATATATATAACTATTATTATTATTATGATAGGAAGCGCTTAGATCAGAGACGTTCAAAACCAGTTTCCTACAGATAATTGTAAGTGAATTAATTGTATACCGGAAACACCTGACAGTCTTAGAAATAAATAAAATAATACTTACAGTGTTTTTTTTTTCAAATTTTTATAAATGATTTACTTATAATCAATAATATTTTCATGTCTATGTTAAATTATATTATTAATCATTATAGAAATAGGATCGTATATAAATGGTAAAATTATAAATCGATTGTTAATACGTACATTTTTTATGTAAAGTTATTTTGAATATCCGTTTACCTACCTACCAATGTTGATTTATCTTAAACAGGTAGATACGGTGAAACCACGATTATTTTAATGCGTGATATAACTGAATTTATAGCAAAACTGACGTCACATTATTGAGATAAAAAAAAAATAATAATATCTCGTATCAATAAATGAAAATTAAATATCAACTGGACGCATTATCTTTCACGAACATTTTTTAAGACATTTATACATAAATCGTATAAAAATAAAAGTACCTAGTACAGTTTTCTTACTCAGCCTGTTTATTTGCCGTTATTATCCGCGTGTTATTTATGTTGTGTAAGTTGTGTAGTTTAACATTGTTTACGCACGTACGGAATCTTTTCGAAAAATAAATGCCATGGTCGCTAAATAACATAAACTGTGAAAAGTTTAATTTATTCAACGTAAAGCAAAGTATGAATTATGCATAAAATTACTAATGATTTTACTCGTTTCATAACTTTTTTTCCAGTCATAATCTAAATATTTATTTTTTTCTATTTTTATATAAAATCTAGTTAGGTACGTTGTGTGCCATTATACATAATTATTAGTGTCCAATTGGTAAAAAATATTTATTTTTTGTTTTTTATAGATTTCATAAGTATAAGGTATAAATAATAATAAACGTTAACATGGCAATAATACCAAAGTGTGTGAAGATGGTTACTACTCTATACTTTGAGCTTATAGACTTTATACAATCGAACATATTTTACAACTGATTTGCAACAATCTACAACGTTAGCTTACGAATATATAACTTCATATGTTTCCTGATTATATGATATTTTTAGTTCATTGTAGAGATTACAAAATTTCAACAAAATTGTTGGAAAAACAAACACACCGTCAATGATGGCCTAGATGTATGTAATATAATATCAAGTGGTAATTTTTTTTAAAAAGTCTTAATGTATAATTAATTAATGATTAATGGTTTGA
Organism: Nasonovia ribisnigri; assembly: GCA_027563435.1. Lineage (NCBI taxonomy): Eukaryota > Metazoa > Arthropoda > Insecta > Hemiptera > Aphididae > Nasonovia > Nasonovia ribisnigri. The sequence goes on along the minus strand of JANEHU010005182.1, from coordinate 105,876 downwards.
AATTAGAGTTGTTTTTATAAAAATGTTAAATCTTACAATCATAGACAGATACGATTGGTTTTCAACAAATCTATGATATTTAAATTTATTACGTTAGAACTCAGATATATATTTTACTTGCAACAAAAATGTTCATTTTTATTTATTCATTTTAATTAATCACTTTTAAATTAAATTACCTATTCAGAACTTTATTTTAAAACAACATTAAAAAATAAAAGTTATTTTTCTTCGCTATTGAATTATTAAGGAATTATTACAGAAGTTATATGTTTAAGATACTTTAGATTATCGACCTAATCATCAAAAATGTATTGAAATCAGATAAAAAATAATCGTGTTTTTTATTTATTCTCAAAAAAATATAAAACAAAATATATTTAAAAGCCTTAAACTCTTAACCATCGTTTATTACATACACGAAATACGTAGAACTGAGCTGTAATAACTAAAAAGCACCTACAGAGAACATAAATTGATTATTTATAAAATGTAAAACTAAAATTAAACAAAAATTAAAGTATGTTTCATCCCTTATAATTTATATGGTAGATTATATTATTTTCGATTGTTATTTTTTTAAGAAATATTTAATATACTTACATCCCAAATATATCATAAGTAAAAAACTATTTATTTTTAAAAATAAATGTATATCTTATTAAATAAATGTAAATTGTATCTACAAATACAAAGTATTTATTCATTGGGAAAATTTCTGTTTTCAAAAAAATTAAAATAATAAAACTTTAAAAATCTGCTTTTATTGAATAATCAAGAATGATAATGTTTGCTGACTTTAAATTTAGAATTTCCTTAAATACTTAATAATAGTAGTTTGAAAGTACCTAATTAAAATATAATTATACTTTATAAATTCGTAATAAATTTAAAATAAAACATTAATAATAAACTGTAAGTTTAGAAGAAAGGGTTGATAATGAAACTTTTTGTGAAAATTGGAAAGATAACTACCCAAAATATATTTATTATAATCATCTTTATTGGAAAATATGTAAAACATTATAAGAAAAAGTACCTAGTATTTCACTCTTTCCCGGATCTGTCCTGGAGAAGAATGATGTCATTAAGGCATTTTATGAATATTCTAATGAAAAGCTTCATGGAAAAATACAATTTTATAAATCATAATAATTATGATGTTTTTGTTGAAATGTAATTTTAGGTCAAATTGTTGAGTATGTTTTATTATAATTGTTGATTTTCATTTCTTTAAATGTTGATGAAAAAAAATTAGTCAAAAACTAAGAACAATATGTAACTAGATTCTTCCATAATTTTTTTTTTTTAAAAATTCAAAATATCAAAAATAAATAGGTAAATTTTTTTTTATTGACTTCATGTATTATAGATTTATAGATTGTTCAAATTTTGAGGGAATTAGATACTTAAAATAACGATTTTTCCTCCAACAATCTAAGTTATTTTATAGCTCACATATCATATCCGTCCAGAATATTTTTCATATACAATTATTTATCTTTGAATTATATTGAACAGTGTTCAATGAACACATCCTTTAATGTGATCTTGGTACCCAATGATGAGGACATGAGGTACCTTCACCCTAAACCTATTATACATCAAAGCGACGTCTCTGGTTTTTTTTAATAATTATTATTATTTTAAATACATAAATACAATGACACATACATTATAGTTACTTATTCGAACCAAATCAAATAAAAATGTACTAACTATGTACTAAAAAATGTTTTATAGAACTAAAAGAAATTCAAAGATAATTTTAGATAGTTTGCATACGCCGTTCTTCGTCCAAGAAAACTTGTTGGTTTATAAAATAGTTTTTCAATGACAGTTCGTCAAAATAAAAAAGGCCCCAATCTATGTGTACAACGCATTAAGGGGTGAAGAAAAACACGATAGACTTTTTACTGAAAAAACATCAAAATGATTGAAAAGTAAGACGATTTTGGAACGCTCAAAGAAGTTTATATCAAACTGTGTACATCAGCTGATGTTGTAGATGTTAGATTTTGCTCAGTAAATGACAATATTGTTTTCTCGTTGTGGAGTTGGGCAACACTCTTTCCACACACATAGTATATAGATAGTATATCATATATAGATAGATCTATAAGTATTGTATATATTTAATAATTATTTTTCAACTGTATCAAATGTGAATGTGTTTGGTTATAAATAATAATAGGTACAGCCTATAATGTATAGGTGATCAATAAAAATAACCTAAAAACGAATAATATTAAATGTTAAGAAACATTGAGTCATGTTATTATTGTTGCACTAACAATATAGTATATTATAGATTAATCAACGAGCAATACTATTTATATGTGATTTAGTTAATTAAATCACGTTTTGTGAAACATTGAAAATAAATGTCATCATTCGTCTGATAATAAAATGTAAAACAATGACACCAATACATTTTGAGGTCACGATAGATGACCATAATAATAGTAAAATTTGATAATTGGATAAAATTGTATTTTGTGTAAATGAATTAATTGATCAATTTTTTTTTAAGTACTCACTATTCTGAGGCGAAATTAAATTCAATAAGTGTAAATAATTGTTATTTGTCACAAATATAAAACAATTTAATGCTATCCTTATCTATATAATTAATGATTAAACATACGAAAATAATAATAATATATTAATTTAAACACAGATATAAGACCAGGTTTATTAACACTGATTACAATAATCGGTAAGTTTAAATTATTAGTGTAACAAATGTAATCATGCAATGCAAATATAACTTACTAATCATAAGAACTTTTTTAAACGATTGATTTATACCGTAAAATGTTGAGAATAAAATGCATCATTCATTATACACCTTTAAAATACTTAACAAACAGAAATTATTTTTTTACTATGTTTTATTTTGTGCAAGTTTGAGAAAACAACTGTCTTCGATTCTTTACCATGATTTACGAATCGAGTTTTAGGTAACAAAATCATAATCAAAACTTAGATTTTTAACCCACAAAGGCTCTAAAAACTTAACATTTAAAACATTTTTTCCTTCATAATAATTTTGATATTTTAAAATAATTTAAATTACTCTGACTAAATCAGTTACAATAATATACTAATGTAATAAGTATGGTATTATGTATGAATTATTAAAAATTAAATTTAAAAAGTCAGTTTAACAATCGAAATTATATTATAGTAATAAAAAACAGTTCCAAATGAAACTTGATTGAAAATTCAATACATTTTGAAATGTTTAAAACATTCGTAGAAATATTCAAAAAAAAATATTCGCATTTAAAGAATTAATCCCATTTGCAATGTCGTTTTTATTTTTAAATAGTTGGTGGAGTTTTATAGATTTCTAGAATTTATAACAATATAATTCAAAATACAAAAAAAAACCTAATCACTACGAATGAGTCGGAATTTGGAGTGTTTTTCAACGGTTTTATGTCACGCATTGTATTGTATAAGAAGTTCTAGCTTGCCCCAAATATGTTGTCCAATTGTTGACAATTTTAGGATTATATGAAATCAAGAGGGAATCAAAAATGTACCTCTTTAATGCTCGATAGTATTTTGACCAATTAATATTATTTTTAAACAAGCGTGTCAAATATATAATTCTTCACTCCGCTAAGCATATAAATTATACATGGATTAATACAACTTAACAAGCAGTATATACCAGTATAGTATGTAATGCAAAATTCTCATGTAATTTGTTGAAGATTTCGGATCTACAGGCAAGTATACCAAAGAATATTTCATAAACTTATTCGTCTCTCATTTTTCAACTAGAAAAGTTTCATTTAAAAAAAAATTTAATTTAAAGATTTAATTTTATTTGGTTTTATACCCTCTCTTGTTCTAACCAAGTTTAAAAGGAAATATTTGTCTTAGCCGCTTAAGGGTGGAAAAGACTAACAAAAGAGTATAGTATTTAATAAAATATTATAAAATAAGTGAGCTCTGTTTGACCCTATCTCGAAAAAAAACATTAACCTATAACATTCTCTAATCTTCGTCTAGAATTAAAAATTATTAATTATTAAGCCTTGTATAAATGTCATAAACGTATACTGAAAACATACTTGTAAAATTACGAATAAGACGAATTCATAAATGTATGTATATTTGTAACTGTGAAACTCGAAAATATTTTTATAAAGAGGATTTTTCCGAACAAAAATTAAATTATATGTATATAAACTCAACATCGTTTTTGAATTATAATTTTATGTTGGTAGTAACTTATAATAATTAGCAATAATCGTGAAATATATTACCATACGATAAAAAAAAATAAACTCAAAAACACAATATTTCAATTAAACGGCCTTAGGTCATTTTTGGAACAACTATCGATTATTAAACAATTCAGAACAATACATGATGGAAGGTAATCAATCATTGAGGAAAAAAAGATCGAGCATAATAATTCACTTAAAGAAAATAGAAGGAAATTTGTGTACTTAATTACCTACATAACTTAAATAGCGTTTTTTGTGAAGGTTTATTCATAGAATAAAGTTTATAACCTATAAATATTTTGTAATTTTTTATAATTCATGTATTATACATTTTGTTATAAATTCATTATCACGAACACCTTTTATGCGACCTCCAAATAATGTCGATATTTAATTAAAACCTATTCTATAATTAAAAATAAATCATTATTATTTATTATGCCATAGTCTCAACCGAAATTTTGTACCAATAGCTTACACCAATTACAACTATAATGTCAATGGACTAAACCTGTGTTAATTGCTTATGTCGGTAAAACACTATTTAATATTGACATGTATAGTTATATTTATTATTTAAGAAAATTAAATTTTTACCAAAAGCCTATTCTAATTATAAGTTTACAATCCATTATATACTTTCATTTGGTAGCGACGAGCTCAACAAATTGTTTAACTCTAAACTTTAAAGTATTTTAAGATTTTTGACCAAATCTAACTTTGGCGATTATATTATTGATTCAATTTCGTCTTGTTTCAAAAAAAATCGTTTAGTTTATTATTGAACGTAAAATTACAAACAAAATAACTTACCTGCAGTCACCAGTATAATATTAACAAAGATTCTACAAATTCCCTGAACAATTATACCTGGCATATCTTAATTTAATAATTAAAAAATAAAAGTCATTCGTATTCTATGGGGCCGTAAATTATTTTTGCTCAAATTTCTTCTTTTCGTTACGGTGTATTGTCTTTTTTAATTTCAGTTAGGATTTTAATATATTAAATATTTATTTATACGGATTTAAATTGTTTTTGTACCTACATAATTATTATTCTTATATAAATAACCGTATATAAATTATTGTAATTTTTTAATTAATTTAAACATCAGAGTTGATACATATTTTTTTGGACAAAATAAACTTTCATAAATATTTATACAAACAATGCACACAATCTTATATAAGTACCTATACTATACGTTTATTAGTTAATATTAGTATTTGTATAGTAAAATATATTATTTAGGCGAATCTATGGCATCTGAACTCGATAAAATGAGCTCACAACTATTAAACTCAGACGATTAAGTAATATGCCGTTTCAACGTAATTCGAACTTACATCATCTGACCATAAAAAATAATAATTTGTTTGTGTTTTTCTTACAAATTACTACTATTTTATTATGCATCATTAAATAAATAACATAAGTCATATATCATCTAAATTACCAGTGTCATAAAAATGCATTAGATTCTTTACTAAAATATAAATAATAAATAAATATAATAAAAATGTATTATATTTTACTTATTTAATAAACATTATTATTTAACCAAAGATGTTAGAGATGAGTAAGACTTTATACTTGCAAAATATTTGGAATTAAATAATAAATAATTCCACTAATGGCAAACAAAAAATAACATTTGTTCACTATTACAAGTACATTTACTTTTCATACGAATTGAAATACGGTATCTATACACCATTTTAAAATGTTTGAAATTTATTCGGATATGCAAAATTGAAAATATGTATAGAATTCCATTAATACTTAAAATAAAATTGCATTAATTCAAACTCTATAGACTCTAATAAATTTATTTATATTATAATTCTTTTAGATTTTTTAAAGCAATTTGCCAAATTTACAAAGACGTGATTTTTCGTTTTTAGAAAAAAAGTAAAATCTCCCTCAGTTGTGTTTCTATCGGTGTCTGTACCTAGCGTACTAGCATTAATCGTTTATAGCTCTATTATGATTTTAATAATATGTTATTATCAATAACTACCTATACATTTGTGAATATTATTTTCACTATAAAATGTCAATTTTAATTCGACAGAAATTCTCAATTGATAACAATTAAACAAATAATATTTATAAGATGAAAATCGTTTATAGGACAATATTACAATACTGCCATGATAAATCATTAATTTAAAATAATATATACAGACCAATGAGTATTGTATCCATAACACAATATTTCCACAAGATCGACCCTAATTCCTGACTGAGGTAAAGTACATTTTCTGACATTTGTATCATAATCATAAGCCAATATACCAGTTTAGCTTAAGTAGAATCAATCAAATTATACACAAAACCTAAAAATCACACTTTAAAGTTCAAGTATAGTATTTCAATTATAGTTTTGTTGAATGTTAAAAGTTACATTTTATTAATCAAATATAAAAAAAATGAAATTTACAAAAATACAATATAGGATATTTTTTCATTATATATTATAATATTGGTACATGACATACTTACTAATTTTTGACAATTCTCCTTATTCCTTACGTCTCATACTTTATTATTATATATCTTTTATTAATTATTTCATATCATATATATTATCTTTATTTAATTTCCTTTTCTCATTTAAAAATATTATTAAGTACCTATAATCATATTATCCTATCGATGTTAACATTATTCCCATAACCATTCATAGTTGTTTAACAACAAAATGAACAATAAGTTCGCATTTTTTCATATCAAAAAAATTTCAAATAATATAACCAGTTATATGAAAACGAAATATTAACTATTGAATCCAACACTTCGGTAAATATAATTTTAAAAGGTCAACAATAATAAAATGAACATTGAATGTTTTTATAATTTCAATTATATACTATCAAAAAAAAAAACTTTTTTTCGTTATAATCAATACAAATTTTAAATATTTTATTAATCACCATCAATAACAAACAAATGAGTTTTTTTCTATTCTCTAATATGTACCATTCACTTACTGTGTGTTTCTTTTTCTTAAATGTGATTTATTGCTTTTTCACAAACAATAAAATGGAAATTATTCACGTTGTACTTTAATTGGATTTCTTTAAATAATAAATAACAAATATCACTTTGATACCTTTTGTGATTTTTAACTTTAAAAACAATTCAAATCGTTTTTTGTTTGAATGATATTTTATAGTGAATAGCAAAATAAATATATAAGTAGAACATCGAGTATTAAACATTATTATACCATACATATTTTATACTGTATATGTGCCTATTTTTATAATGAGCTTATAATGATTCTTGTTCAGTGTAACTGTTTTGTTTGTAGTAATGTTAAAATTCTTCTGATATATTTTATTTTTGTACCTAATATTTGTATCTGTATTATAGTAAAATTATTAACTTAAAAATAAAATCTTTTCAACTATGTAAAGTATTTTTATTGGTAAATTTCTGAACTATTATATTATCTTGTAACATTTGTTTATTTTGTGAAAAAAAAATTGGAGTCCTTAAACATTTTGGATCAAATTGGACACGACGTGTATCTATTGATAAAATATAAAACTTACAGTTTTTTTATATGATTATAAGCTACAATACGTTTCCATAAAAAATTTTTTTCCAACACTTTTTATCTGTAGTATAATGCCTATTGTAAAATGTAATGCCCATTATATTTTTATGGTAAGACAATTAATATATTTACCAGTTATATTATAATTATGTTTGATACCAGAACTAATAGGACTAATTTTTTTTATTTTTTTTTTTCTGTACTTCATTAGACCAAGGATCCATAGTTTTGTAAACTATATTAATTACTTAATTACTATATTATATTGTATAAAATAATTTGAAATATTTTACTATTGAACAACTATTTTTTAAGGTCTTAAATTTAAATTTAGATAAAATATCAGCCACTAGATATTATACGTCAAATATTGACCACTGTTTATAGTGGCTCTCACATTCAAATTTTACCGTACCACATTTTTTACGTTCCAACGTAACTAGTCAGTCATAGATGTTTCAAATTAAATCAAATTCACTCATTTTAATATCCAGTAAAATGTAATTAAGAGGACGATACATAGCAAATTTCCATTCATTAGTTTCAATAGTGTGCTGTTGGTTCTGTAGTGCCCCGCACTAGTATTGTTTTAGAAAAATTATTGGTATATACACTAAGAAAAATTCGAGTGCAAATATATGCACGTTATAATTCACAATATAATATAACATAGTTCAATCCATTATACCTCACAAAATATTAAAACAGCAATGTAAATGCTATTTTTTTAGTACATTTCAGTTCAAACGAAATAAATATGAAACTGGCATTTGAACACCAGTCAGTACGATCATTATTGAAAACACTACAAAGAAACAAAATATTATTTATAATATTATACATTTCATGCATTATAACTTATAATTATTAATAAAAATACTGAACATTGCACTAATATTTTTTATATTTTTTTATATTAAACAAACTTTTATTTTGATATTCCTCATTACTATTATTGTTATTTTTATTTTCTTATTACGATGTGTATTGTGTATATATTATAATAATATGCTATCATACGCACAAAAAATATCTAGCGTTCGATTATTATACATTATTTTTAAACAAATATTTTGTGTAAATATAAAAATCACCAATAGCAGTTAATAATAGTGGGCCAAACAAAAAAAAATACCTAATGGTAAAATAAAAATTGAATCTGTTACACATACCACATACGTTGCGAAAAATGGTTGACACTTGACATCTACAACAGTGTTAATGCGTAAATGTGTAATCGTAATATAAATAATATTTTTATAAAATGGTTTTGTACATCGCACAGATAATTTCGTATTATCATTGACTATTTACAATTTATTGTAGGATGTATGCCCAATGCCCAATGGTATTATATACCGGAGAAGGGCTTGTATTACGTGACATAGACGGTGTGCTGTTTTTTTTTTTTTTTTCAATTTTCAGCTCGGCAAAGACCTTAAACAATATTGACAACGAGTACCTACCTATAATAATAAAAGGGGTTTTCACAGGTTATATCTTATCCTAGATCTTATATAATAATAACAAAAACATCAGAACAATTGAATAATGACGTATACACCTTTACAAGCTTCAGTACACGGTTATGTACGATATCAACAGTGTAAATAATATAACTATAATGAAATTGGTACGACATAAAAATAATATACACAGTATTATAGTAGTCTACATTTTGTTCAAAAATAATGTGACAACGCGTATACGAAATTCGTGTTCTTTTGTTCTTCATTGTCTACAGAGACACTTATTTTTTTAAAATATTTTCTGCGGAACTTTGTTTGGGAAAAAAAGTAATAATAATAATAGTAATAATAATAATAAAAACAATTTTTAAACTTTCATCGCAAACAATGAGCCTTTTCTTTGGCCATACCCAACAGCCGCTAACTCGCAATAAGTGGTTTACATTTTCTTTCCCTATTGTTAATCAGTTGCTCTTCCTATTTAATTCTCCACGATCTTATATATATTCAGATGATACACGCACTTTCCAACACACACACAGGAATGATACGCAAAAGTCTCCGGAATGATTAATTAAACGTTCTCAGTGCGTCGCCGGATTCTACTAGTCATTGGCCTTCCACAGCCGTAGTTGGGTCGATTACCAAAACAAACAGAGTCTCTAGTGAATTAAACATCTCTGCGAGCATCGTAGGAAGTCTCCACGTGTGTGTCTGCCGCTGTGTCCATAACCTATATATTATATATATATATATATATGTATGTATTCTATTGCGTTCCACGGATTGTTCTCAGAAGGATTTACATTTTAATTCTGATTGTATACAATTTTGATGAGAAGATCTTTAAATCTCGTATTATTAATAGATAATAACCTTAAAGTATGATAGTTAGTAAAGTTGGTAAAATTGAACGGGAAACTTAGTATACATTTCTTTCACAATAACTGCTATAATGTTTACAGGCAATAATCCGTAAAAAATAAAATGTGTTAAAGAAAGATGTATACAACGATTATTATCGTCATTATTTCGTTATTTCAGTGGGTACTATTGTATAACTGATTGATATCAGTCACCATTATCGTTTTCGCTATCTATAAAATAAAATTAAACAATTCAACTGAACCACCTCAAATATGAGTGAAAATTTTACAAGTGGCTATCCAAATACGTATACACGGAAAGCCCGAAAACAATTACTTTATATATAGTATTCATGAATGAATAAGAGAACTATATTAATAGTCAAAGCATATAAAATTCCATTTTACTTTTTGTCATTTTTCAATATTTCATACTTTTCCGAAAGAAAGTCACTGCAGGCCTAGCACAGACAACTGTTTATTTCCAATATATTTCTTCGATGAATATTTCATTGTTAATACTTCAAAGACTTTATATTATACAAAAACTACATGAATAAACAACTCAATGTATTTGTGCCAATCAAATATCAAAACTGGATTATACTCAATATTGTATACATCTCACAATATTTTTAAAATTATTAAATAATAGGGAAACGTGTTCCTTTAAAATATTGAGAAAATTGAAAAATGTGTTATTTAAAATATCAAATCATAATAAATAAATAAAAAAAACCAATATAGACACGTACCAATAGTTCTGAGGTCAAGCATCAGCCGGTGTCGTTAGTTAGCGGATGGTTGACCACCCGGGTTTTTAGTGACAAATTCTCGCCACATTTACAAGTGCTCTATCCAACCGTACCCTCCCCCACAGTAAAAACCGAATAAATAACCTTAAGACCTCAGATGTCATAGCCTTAACTCAATAAAAAAAAAAATTAGATTAATATTAATTTTTCTTATAGACAAGAAAAATAAAAAATGTTAATAAGATTAATAGTACTAGAACAATAGCAGAAAGTTTAAATTGCTCTTAAGACTAATTTATATGGAAATGATAGCTATTATCTAATAAGTTATTACTTAGGCACTTACTTATTAGAAATGAGCACATGAGTTAAGACTTACATGAGAGAAGACAAATGTATTCTCCAAACTATCGGCTGTCTCCATTGCTAACATGCACAAAATGTGCAAAACAATATTATAGTATATAATATTCAGATCTATATTCTATGATACAGTACAACAAATAACAATGTATATTGTATATATCAGCTGTAAAGTTAGTCTAAATTATAATCAAACAATTAATTAGTTGGCAAGTAATTTGATAGTTTTTGTGAACACAAATACATCATTTCTATGTTCAAGCAACCTTGATTATCTCCAATAGGTATAAAATCGACCGGATGGTTTATTCACTAATTATTACTTTAAGGTTCGAAAAACTTACCTAAGTAAAATTTAATTTAATTTAAAAGTTGCCCTGGTTCGAGAAAGTTGGCTATGAATATAACTTTTAGGGATGATCAAAATCTATTGATTCTACAATCTATGAATTTGTGCTTACAAACATACGTCAGATTACTTATTCAACCAAACAGGTTTTAAAAAAAAATCTATTTAAAATAAAACCTACCTATATGTTAAAAAATTATATACTCGCAATTTAAATGAAATGGAATGTGAACGTATTATATCTTTGTCTGGCATCAGTCATTAAAGAAAAATCGCACATCATACTATTTATTTTATAAATTCAAGTTGATAAGTCAATAGCAAGACTGGCAAATGTGACTTGAAATATCATACAATTTCATTATAATATATTTGTTATGAAGGTGACATTTTTTTAATAAAAAAAACATTTCAATTGCAGATAACATTCTTTAATTTGTATAGCTTATTAAAAATTATATAATATTTAGTTTTAACATTATTTAACATATTCAGTAAAGTATAAAACAACCATGAAACGAATTTAAATATATTTTGTATTATTTACTACACGTATGTTGCTTTATAGATTTATTCATTGACTAATATCAATGTTTGGTTCTTATTCATCTTCACGGGATTAAAGAAATCATTTTTTAATAGCTGACAAGATGAACATCATCTGTAATTTAACCAATATGTTTTAGTCTACATAATTTTATACAATACTGAATTTATTGATTTAGTTTTTATTTTACTTAAGGCCTATATGTATTTACCATTTTTTTTTTTTTTTTATAATAAAATATCTAATTACCTACCCAATTGCTTGTATTTAAATACAATCGTATGTATTAAATTTATGCACTCAACAATCTTTATTCGATTTTTTTTTATCTAATAAGAAAACTGTTTATATACCATCACTACGTGTGTCAGTAACAAACTAATGTGTACCTGACAAAATCTATTGAAACCAGCCAAGCCGGATCTATGCTAAGAAACGGGATGTGACCCACATAAATACGAATACATTTCAAACTTCTTATCCGGTCTTATTTTGAAGGATTTCAAGTCCTCGGATGTTCAATGACGTGGTATTTATAATGTCCCCGCCGTTTTCGTAGTATTTTATTTTTATATTATAATTTTGGGATAGTAAACATTTTTTTTTTCGACGAAGAACCAATTAAAATATTTGACGTATGTATTATGGGCTTTCAAACGTTATAATTTAAATAAATTCTTATTTCTTAAAAAAAAATACAAATAAAAATTGTAAACTTAAGTTAAGACAACAAAAGTATATATTCTTTTATTCCAAATGAAAGTGTAGTGTTTAAAAACAATCAAAAGTTATGTTTGTTTTATTGTTTAGTTGTTATACAGTTTGTTTTAATGATGAATTAATATTGAAAAAAATATGATAATGATTTTTAAATAAGTAAAATTACATTAATACTGTAGCATAATAGCAATGTAACCATGTAGGTACAGTAGGTATACACAAATAGTTTGACAAAGATCTGATTACAAAACTTCTCTAATAAGACGATAATTTCTTCAAATATAATTGATTTAGCGTATATTTAAACTGTAGCATGCACTATAAATAAACAGCTTAAGGCGCTTATTCTGCCGATCCAGTGAATTATTTGAATTCAAATCTTGTTTAGAGTAATATCAGTAGCATAGGATTTCGATTTACGATTACATAGTACAATGAATATATTATAATAATCAAACAAGTATAATGTGCATCAAACTCATCAAAGATAAATCATAACTATAGTAAAAATGTATTTTTAATAGCAATAAAAGCATGATGAGCATTGAGCTGTAATAAATTTAAAGAATATATTTTTAAAAAAGTCGTGGTAAACTTTTATATCATAATTATAATATTATACCATAAGACCCATAATAAGACTTTATGACTATAATTATCTAACTTATTTAAAAAATGGTTTAATAAATCAACAATTTTGACCAGTTTCAAATTTGTATTGATTTTTGTTTGTTTTTTACGTCTATTTTTCTTTATTGGCTAAGGTATAAATCTTTTTTACCACCGTTTTATGCTAAACAACAGAATTTTATTGGTGCAAAAAAAATGAAACATCACCATGAGATGTAATTTCGCCTCCACGTGTATTTGATTGATAACAAATTGAAACCATCGCACCATCTTATTTTACTTCATACATTATGCATAAGCATATTTTTTTATTATTATTATATAGAAATGTATAATGATACAAAGTTTTCGCAGTTTGTTACACTTTACTTTCAGGAGAAAAAAAAATAAATTAAAACTTTCCACCTTTTGGAATGATATACAAAACACTTTTGGCGTTTAATATCAATTAATTTCATTATGGTCAGGTAGACATTTTTAGCATCATTATTTTTTTTAATATATATGTAATCGTATAGCTGATTCCCCGCTATACAGCAATATCTGACCATGACGAGTCCGTAGAGTGTCTCTTGAAAAGTTAGTAAAAATGTCAACGGGGAATAAAGCAATGAAATTCTATTGATACATATTTATTTCGTTATAAAATTGATTCTTGAAGGCTCCAAAAATAATGTCGAAAAATATAAGATCAACTACATCGGAGTCGGGCGTTTCATTATTACAATTGGTGGAAATTGGGTATATTTCAAACAAAGTTAATGGATATAAAATTAAAAACGTAATGTCCCTTGATATTCTAAATGTCATTAAAATGTACATAATCAAATCACTTATGAAAATGTCGCCAGTAATTGCTAATAATATATAAAGTGTATACCTACTATTATAAAAAAAAACACCTACAAAAAGATAAGCAGTATAATTAACAGAAATGAAAGTTCTTGACCAGTTGCATAGTTATATGATAACGTTTTGTCGTTTTGATACCAAAATTAATATGATAATGAAGTATATTACTTACACCATTCGTCCACGATACTGTTGTTATTTGTCGATCGCGTTACGGATGCGTTACAGCAAATTATTTCGATCGTCTATAATAATTGTCTAAATAAATAGTTGAAAGTATGGTACATCACAACGTTAATATACAATTGTAATTACATTATCGATTTACGACGGCGGCTGCGGCGGTGCAGACGAATACAACCGTGTTACAACATTGCAGTAAGGGTACACAAAACAATGGATTGCCGACTGATATAATATACCATTTATTGTGTTAGCTCTTCTTCTATTTGATCCCACGATACATTACTATATATATACGTGTATGCGAAACTGATGATATTGCTTTCTCGGGGAGCGCGTGTGTTATCGTAGATAATATATATAGGCCGGTTACAGTTGCAATAATATATATATATATATATATACATATATATGCCGAGTGCAATAGTATACTCGTTGAATACAAATGCGTGACATTATACGTTCGAGACAAACTCAATTTAAAATAGTTTATGTACATGACGATTATAATTATTATTAAGGTATACCATAAATCGACTCGCACAATAATAGTCGCATTATATTTGCCACGCGTTCGGATAATACGCGAGAGCGGATAGCTATAGGTGGGTGGACCACATTTATCGAAGCAGGTGTGTGTTAGGGTGGTGGGTATTACCATTGACCAAATCATATACTATATACATAACATAATGGACTGCCTATCGCCTATGAATAATAATATATGCGATCAATGATGTGGCCTGGCCTGACTCATTAATTTTCTCTGCAATATTGTTTTTTTTTTTTTTAGATTTTGAGCGATGGACGTAATTATTGATGAATTACAGACGACATTGTCACCGAACATTCAATATAGCATTTTAAAAATATTTTGTCTCTACTTTTGTGCAATTTATTCGAAATCTCTTAATTGTTTAGTTTATTGACGTGTGATAACATTTTTTTTTTTTGTGAGTAATAAACAGCTGGACAAAATCAGTATAAGGTTTGCCATAAGTTTTTCTTACTGGTAAAATTAGTAAGTTTTTTAAAACAAATGACACTTTTGAAAACTATTAGGAATTTTTTAATTTTGACCCCTTAAAGTACGAACTAGATTCACTTTCTTACCAGAAAAGAAACTGAAGAAAATTTTAGCATTTTAACTGTCCCGAAAGGTGACAACATACACAAATAAATAAAAAAAACACACACACACACATCATTGCAAAATTAGTACATTTATCGCTCTGCACAGAATCTAAAATTACGATTTTAATTAGTTTGTTGTATTTTAAATGAGGTTTGAAATGTTTGCCGTTGGTATACATTATTATATTATTATTATATCGTTTTAAATAAATGTATAAGTAGTAAAACAATTATGTGGTTGTTTAATTAGCTTCTAGCATCATTATTTAGTAATTTCATTTCTGTGTTTAAGGAGGCCTTTACCTCATATACAGACTAAAGCCCTAGGACCTAGGGGTACAACTTTCACGCTTCGTCACAGAATATTATAATAATTATTATACGATACCTAATACCCATACAGCAAATCAACTTAACTTTTTACAGTTATACATAATTCTCCCCTAAAGGCTCAAATTATAATTTTGTAAAAACAAAATGTACCTTAAATCCCATTTACTTACTTACTTATTATTTTACAAGTACGCATACAGCACTGTTATGACAGTGACATATACGATGGTATTAGCCTGAGTTTCAACCAAAACCACGTCTAAGCAGTAGGCGATTCTTGACATTAAAAAATGGCAAAATCATTCGTTATAAGTACATTAAGCAAAATATGCAGTTTGATCGAAAAAATTCCTTAATTTATTGGAAGCTCGTTTTATTTTGTATAGTTAAAGCTACTGAACATTTATCAAATATTAAATTAATATTCTCTTGCTCGAAGAAATGAAATGTATACAAAATAAAGCTAATATACCTTGTATACCATGTCCACCGAGAGAACACGAGGATTCTGCACATCCTCACACGACACTCTACTACCATCGAGATCTGTTCCACTGCGGTAGAGTGTCACGTGGGGATGCGCAAAAGATTTCATTTGTGACGTATAGTTGTAGGTGCTTAAATAACGCAGCAAAAAGTAACAACTAGTGCAATGGCTGCCTTACCAGTTTTTATAAATTATGAAGTGGAAATTGTCAACTCTAAAAATCTAACAAAACTGCAGCGCCCACGTGACAAACGCAAATAAAATTAAAATCACGTCGATTAAAAATTTAAATCGATAACACTCGGCTATACGCGTAATTAATCTTTTACCAAGAATCGTATAAATGAAATACAATAAAACATTACATTATAGCAATATAATACATGTCCAATACAGCGTATTAAACCAAGGATTCTTCGTCCAACCCGTCCAGTAGTTCATCTTATAGTTACCATGCCATAGTGGCTATATACTAGCCACCACCGTTATAATAGTTAGCTTGCATAGTGCAGTTTGATTATTATATTCATCGACCAATCGATGATTAATGTTACGTTTCACAATGCTATCAAGATAAATCGACCAAAATACTAGGCCTAGACTTCGTCTTGTCCTGCGGGGTTAGGTTAGTTTAGGTCAGGACGGCGTCCGCTCGGTGACGAGAACGACGCAATACTAATGTAGTCGATAATTATATAAAAAACGAATTTACAAAATTTCAGTGTTAATTTCAAGTAGTCGAAAACTATTTGTTCCTTTACACTCGTACCGCGTTGTCTATGATTTGTCCGGGGCGTGATGAAAATAAACATAAAAACATAATCTCAAAAAGAAAAGTAGTTGCGTACGTATCGGTTACTATCGTTGTTACGCGTTATACGCTATACGGTTTCCCTGAAATCTCGACGACGACGTCTGTTCTCGGGAAAGCGTGGGTTCAACCCGACAGTCGCTAAGACACGAACCTATTATTATTATGATGATGATGATGATGATGATGATGATGGTGTACAAATGGACTGCAGGTATATACGCCGCGCAGATCGCATATACACGTGGTTGTTGGTTATTAAACTATAATTATGTTATGGCTCGGATGCCAACTGTAATTTAATAGCAATAGGTACAAACCGTATTATAGGTGCGCGTTCGTCGTTGTATTGTAATTCAGATTCCGAAATTATTGGTGCTTTTGCTCTGGAATCCGTATGAAACGTTCGTGTAATAATATTATATTTCCCCAACATAATTAGCCACACGGGCTGACAAGGGGGGGTGCTGGCCTCCGATATTATTATCGTTGACGCAGATGTATAGGTAAAATTAAAAGGCCATTTAACTATAGGTTATTCGTTTATCGTTTCGTACGGTCGCGTTCCATCATAATTTGTGGCACCCATACAATATTTGTTACGGATTCAACACTAATTATAATAGGTAATAAATAAATTATATTATTACGCACAACACAAAATGCATAAATAATAACCGGAATAAAACACCGGTTAACATGAATCAGATGCATATATTCATTATATATTTATAATAACAAACGTGGTGTGCAAATATTTCGATGAAATTAACCAGAGGACGTCGTGATCACTTTCAAAAAAAAAAATTGACGTAGAACATTTTTCTAGCACGTTTGATTGATTCGGATTGAACCTACCTACATGAATCGAACTTTTATATTTACTTTCGCCATTTCTAATTAGAATTTATTTAATTTATTTGATAGGATTATATTTATTATTCATGGTAAACAAAGTGCCGACATAATATGTGCCGCGCACTGTCCATCCAGTCGATTTTAACAAATAAATAGATTTTATACTTATAAAGTCTGATGAACATTCTAATTAATATTTTTTATAAAATTAAATTAGATATTAAGTCTATTGAGTTAGAATTTCATTGAAGTTTATATCCACTTATCATATAATACTATTCAGGGGGGAAATAAAAACCAAAGCATTTTGTTTTGCATCCTATCAAAACATTTCGTCGAAGCGAAAATAATGTCGTTGTGACGTTTGTTATAATGGCTTGTTTGTAATTTATTTATTGATTTAAGCTCCGGAATTCTAAGAATTTATGCAAAAATTTCGTTTGAAATGAAATATAATATGAGGTGAATGAAAAAAATGTTTAGTTACAAACCCATTTAAAAGGTCCTTATGCAGATTTAAACATACGACGATTTATGTGTAATAGAATGCCTGCAGGTTAATAAAATATGTCGAATGCTTATTAAGAATGTCACTCAGAATTCTCTATATGTATACGAAACTTTTATCAAATGATGTAGTCAGATTTGAATGACAAACGCGGTATGCCTCTCAATTGATAGTAATAATAATAATAATAATAGATATTACGTTTCATTTTTTCTAGAGATTTATTTGTGTGTGTGTTTGTGGATGAGTAGTTTATTAAGAAAAACATTTATGTCAAATTTTTACAGTGCTTACTGCTTATGAAGTATTTATAAATAGATAGGTACATTTTTTTCTGTTTTTATGTATTTTTTAATAAATCCAAAGTCTGAAATAAAATGTTATTTTATAATTCGACGACAGCTAGGACTAATTATTATCAAAATTGATAATTAGGTGAAAACATATGGTATCCTTTCTAAAATTTAATTATGAGACTACTATATTTTATTTGCTTATAATAAATTAACATTAACAACCTGGAAGTATAAAAGTATAATATAATTATACCTCAATTGATATATTACTATATTCAAAATTAATAAATTCAAAATGTATAATATAAATTTATAAAAATAGCTGAAGTTGATATTTTTAATTGAGTACCTAATAATTTTTCATAAAGTATTCAAACAAATATATTCGTTTCGATTTTAGGTAGAAGGATTAGTGTAAATAAATTGAGACCTAAACAAAAATTAAGAATTCAAAATAAGTACATCGTATATAATTACATATATACGTAACTACTATTAAAGACGAAAAATAAAAATAGGTATACATATTTTTACGAGACAATCCATTTTAGTGTCTACTGTCTACACTCATTAGTTCAGAAAGTTATAACTCTAATTTTTAAATTCTTTTAACTAAATCACTAGTCATTCGAAGTTCAACTTATGAATCGCGAAGTTGAAACTCTAAAAAATACTCTGTTCTGGAATATGAAATTACAATGGTAAAAATATGAATAATCGCATTTTGTAATTGTTTTTTTTTTTTTCAAAAATGTTGTTTTACAATGATGTAAATTATGTAAAAATTATATTTTTTTAAAAGTTAAATTTTTTTGAAATTATCAGAGTAAATGGCACGTTAATAGATTACCTCCTTTTAATACATTTTACTCGATACAATATATTAATGTGCCGATTACCGATAAGTAACGATCTATACACACATCGACTTATTGCATGCACTACACACGAATCATGTATAAACGATTTCAATCACATCGCATATAGTATGTAAAAGCATTCAATACCACGAAATATTTTGCGCAGAGACATTATCAACAAAACGTGATTTAGGTACATGTTGAACTAATTCAAATTTATTACAAAATGTTTCATATCAAAGTCGTTTGTGAGTATTACGTCATATATCGGTTGGGTATTTTAAATGTACTTATATATACATATATTATTTTAAATGTAATATACGTGAAATAATATCGTGTATATATCTACTATATCAACTTTATTATATTGTTTATCTTCGAAAATGAAAAACGTTTAGTTAAATATAATACCATAATACTCTGTGTAAGTCCAGAGACGAGGGTCTCTCGTCCTGGGTAGGGCAAGTGGGGCATTTGTCCAGGGCATCCCGCATTTGAGAATATTTGCAATGCTTCACGCTCACTCTAATATAAATTCGCAAAAATTTTAATTAAATTGTTGTTGTTGTACATGTACTAAATGATTTATAACGAAAATATGATAGATTTATGATGAATAACAAAGATAGTTATTTTGATAGATACAATTAAATTCACTTAAACTAATTAACCTAAATAGATGGGAAAATAAATTATAGTAGTAGATAGTTATTTACGTACCGAGGTATATTTTAAATTATTTGATACCTACGTGAAATATAATTTAATTTTAAATCAAAACTTTTATGATTTTAAAAATTATTTTTAAATATAAACCACACGGATAAATAGGACTTGGGTAAATCAGTTTCAGACAAATAATGGTAAATAAAAATATATAGATGATTATAAATCAAAGTAGGAATTTAGATGAAAAATTATGATTATTATTAATTGAATCTTTGCCCATATCAATTGAAAAATAATGAATTAAACAAAAACAATATTTACTAGCAATGAATTGTATGAAAGTATTCCGTTTAAACAAATCAAGGAAGATTAGTTTTTAATGAATAGTGATTAAACTTTATAAATATACAAGTATATTTGTTGTATAAGTGTAGTACTTAATAGATTTATCAATAACTATACTATTATTATTTTATGTTTTGAAAAACAAATAGGTAACCTGATAATAACCTATCCATTTTTAAAATTTTTAAATCAACGGTTCATTTTCTTATTTCACAATGTCGAAATGGTATTAAGTTTAACAATCTCTTCTATAAGCTGGATTAAACATTTTTAATTTTAGGGCTTTGCGGTTATGTCTTATCCGGGGCCTTTCGTCGTTTATGGGTGTAACATCATACTCAATGTACCTACCCGATAAAAGGTTTGAGATTGTGCCAAATATAAAAAAAAAGGTACTACATAAAACCCAGACGTCGTTTACCACGAGAACCACTTGTTTACAACTGCGTTATAAAAATGTACTTTGTAAATGTACCTTTTAAGAATACATGTCCAGCAAATTGTTTTTGTTCTAATATAATGATGAACATCCTATTATTGCGTGAAAAGCTTTTACCTATATGACATTATAGCTTTATGACATTTGCATTATTATAATACTTCAAAGATCAACATATGGACCCATACAATATAATATACATTTTTGTAAAATAACACTGGTTTAAAAAAATAATAACCTATATCCACATTCCTCAAGCTTTATTGCGTTAAAATATATTAATACAATTATTTTATTTATTCAACTGATATATTGTTTGTTTAATTAACATATATATGAGTATAATATGACGTTGTAATATTATTCGTTAGTGTGACATTTTTGTAAATGCACAACTCATCGATTGTACTAACAATTCATTATGTGATACAGTTTTATGTTTAAATCAAAAGTATCAGAAATAAAATGACCCGCTTTACAAAAAAACTAAAAGCGTATAGTCTATGATTATAACGAACCTAATTCTATACTTTAGTATAAAAGACAATAAAATAAATCATTTTTTCTCCACCACAAGTTTTGGATTCCTTTATGGTGGCAAAAAAAATTAGGGAAATCAAAGCGGTAAAATTAAATAAATAATATGATATTTTAAATACAACATTTTAAAAATATAAATAATTTTACACGATGTTACGGCGTTAACACAGATTTTTATTCAAAGTATTAAAACGTGTCTAAGTAGGTACGCGCACAAATAAAATAATGGAAAACACAGCGGCCACAAATTAAAAGTTTTGAATTATGATGTATAAATAAAATAATAAAAAAATGCAAAATATATAAAAAAAAATTTTAAAACTTTAAAAAAATTAAATAAATATGTAAGTACCTACCTACCAAGAAAAATACCGTTTGTGTGATTTTAAAACAAGAATAATAATTTGAATGGTCATACAGGTTATTATTGGTCATCAATTATAATTTAACTATTCAATTATTTTTCACTAGTGTTTATCATTTAAAGATGATTTTAGAAATCATAAATTCAAATAAAAACTTGGTTTAAATGGTTCTATAGAGTTAAAACATTTTGATAAACTCAATAAAAATAAAATAATTAAATGTAACGATATAGTGTAATTTATTAATAATAGGGAATATGGATGTACCATTCATAATATCTTACTTAGAAGTGACTTATATTCGCAGACACGCTGACGTTGGCCCATTCCCAGATTTCCAAAAGAAATATAATACGGAACTTCTCTGAACATACACTAAACAAAAAACCGCCCACAAATAATGCAGTAGAAGGATATGGATACCATAGAAATTTCAAAAAATTGTATTTGTCTATCATGCTAACCTAACTTAACCTTCTTGGATCAACTAAAAAAATATGAACATATGACATCCATCAAATTATAATTCATATAATGTTTGTTCGTACAAGAATTAAACAGTTGACGAACAAACGATACGAATTGTGCCAATGACGAATATATAGGTTTTAGAAACTCTTAAGATCGCTCCACACTATGCATGTTTCGCGTTTCACGTTTCGTGTTTTACGTTTCGTAGTGTTTCGTTCAGTTTTCAGTTTACTGTTGCTTAGTACGATTATTTCGTGTGAACATACAGGTTGTTCAATCTTTTTATTTAAATAAAAATGAATAGTGATAGCGAAGATGAATTATCAATCGCCAGTGCAATTTATATTGTATTGGCTTCAAAACTAAAAAAAAAAAAACCAAAAACACGAAGATGGTGGACTACAACTTTATTTAAAAATCGAGCTCTGTATGTATAATATTTATTTTAATAATATCCTATATATTATATTATATTATATATATATATATATTCTATATAAATGTTGTAGATACAGTGGTAATAAATTAGCCATAAGGTATCCGAAATATAGACAGAAACGACGTTTCAATCATTTACTTACAAACGATTGCTACTTATTGACAGATAACAATAGTATATATTGCTCATAACTTAAAATCAATTCCGGAAAAGAACGAATGATCTATAATGAGTATATATAAATAGCTAAATAAATGTATACCTAACTTATATTGTGTTTAATCATTCATCATTATTTATCTATTTAGTAATGTATTTCGTATTTTTACTGTTTATGAACTATAATGTATAATCTGAGTGGGAAGCTCAAAAATTAGGACAATAATAAAGGACATTTTTTCAAGGACGTTCTGTTCTAACACCCGACTTACGAGTTATCAGTAATTACAAATTTACGACCGTAAATAGCCGTCCAGTCCTGTCGGTCTGTATAAATTAGGTACCACTACTGCATTTGATAAAATTAGAAAACTATTATTCCAAGAAACTTTATATGGAGAAACGATAAAAACGATAAAAAAATGTCATACACTTTTTACTTTTTGTTTCGTTAAATTACTTTTCAGTTTTGTCTAATACTTACAAAATACATACAAGCTTCCCGATCAATAAGTACCCAACCTATATACTACTCATTAACAACTATTGCCAGTCTACAAACATCTCATTAACTAACATAATTGTACACATTGGTATGTGTATTCAAAATATATAAATGTATTTTTTTCTCATAGAATAATATTTTATACAGGTAATTAAACATTTATTTTTTTCATTGACCATGTCTTTACGTCTAAAGAGCGATGTCAACGTTTTCGCTTTAGGTCAGAAAAAATCTAGTGATTTATTTTTAATAATAATTATAACGTTTAAAGTTATACATAAACAACTTTATTAAATAAAATATTACAAAGTGGACTCCTCATCACTTGAGTTGCCAATAAGACACAGTTTACCATCCAGTACAAGGTACATAGTTATTTGTAGGAGAACACATATTAAATCATGACGAATAAAAATAAAGAATACAAATATAATACAAATAAAATATAAGCGATAGCTACACTCAAAGTAATTTAAAGAGTGTAAGTACATGATATGGGCTTATTAGTTTATTAGTGTAATAAAACAAAAAATTAAGGATACAGATGGTACTGGATTATTCCTAATGTGATGTCCTTATAAGCATCCTTTGAGTGTTAGATACATCTCCACCAATGAATATGTTTTACCTACTAGGTTTTCTATAGAGTTTACAAGTACCTATTTCAACAATACCTTAACAAAAATAGTAAACTTTAATTTGTTGATAAAATTCTAAAAAAAAAATATTATATTCTTTATCAAAATTACATAGGTAATAATAATTATATCGGTATTTTAAATTTATTAATACAAATTTAATAAAATACTCTTTTATAATTAAAATATTATATTATATAGTGTATTGTACAAACTGTATTTTAGTATTTGTTCTACTTCAGACAAAAGTCCACATAAAAATTCTAATTGTTCATTTTTTTCTTATTTAATAAAACAAAAATAAAATAGGTAGGTACCTACCTATAGGTATTCTTTAAAATTAAAAATAATTGAAAAGAAAAAACGATTCAATCATTTTCTAAAAACTTTTATCGTGGTTTTTACTTTAAATCTATTCATCAGAATTAAATGTAATAAATTTGTATTAATATACTATTAGGCAACTTTTCTATATACACTTCAAGTATTAAAGGTATTATATATTATTCTTTACTCTGTTTTCACTGTTCAATTAACACATTTAGTCTAAACTATAGAAACTATAATAATAATTTAATTATGAAAAACTCAAAGTTTAATATGTTATAGGTTTTTCTTGACTTAAATACAATAAGCAAACGTCAGCATACGGTTATGTATCGACTAAACGTTAATACTTTGAAAAAAAAAAATACAAAAGCTTAACGCCGTGCATTTGACACTACTACATCAAGGGAGCTATTATAAGCACAGTTTTAAAATTTCTTCGAAATACAAAGAGGTTGAGTTGAAATACTATTTATTTAATATTATATAAATTATTAACGTGTTAAATTAAATTGAAAAAAAAAATAGAGAACTCGCTTAGCAGCATATAAGTTTTTGAGTGTACCTCATCAGTCAGTATTGAGTAACATAGTGACTTCCCTGTAATGGATGTGTTAAATTATAATTCAATGATAAATCATAGTATACAAGAGCAAAGGAGACGGATCAAAATCTATCTATAAAGATAGTTTAGGTCATATTATATATTATTTTCATTATAGTATCTATAGATACTTTTAGATAATTATACTTCTAATTTATTAATATTTTCTTAATTTGGTAGGTTAAAAATATAATTGTTACCAAAAATTTCACATGTAGTTCACTTGTAGTTCAACACTGTAAATAAAATACAATTATTCTAGTAGCAAAATATCATTCTGAATATTTTGAAAATATCATTGTGTATAGAAAATAATAATAAACGTAATGGTGAAAAATCTAGAAACTATTAGGTTCAATGTAAGATTGTAAGATCATATTTAATACCTAATCTAACCTTTTCATTCAAAACTATTTGAAGAATGGGTATTTTAAAATCAATAAAACAGTAGCTAATTTACACTACTATTAGGTGTACTAATAATGGTCTTTAGTTATTTACTACATATTAAATAAACATAATTTAAACAATAAATGTGTTTCCGATCAGACATACAACAATATATAAACATTATTGCTCCTGATACGATCCAAAATCTACCCGAATGTATCATTACAATGAATTGTATCACATTAAGGCGGAACACCTTATTTTTTACTGCTGTCCGATAAAGTGATTTTAATCTTAAAGCATGCAATAGAGTAAGTACAAAGTTTAATCAAAATGTTGAATCTCTGCAGTTTTTAAATAAATCAGAACACACTATATTGGAAGTACGGATTTAAACAAACTTCGTTGTAAAAATCACCGTTTATAATAATACCTAGTTTTTAGCAATTTTCTTACACTATAATGGAAATTTAACAATTTTACATTATTAAAATACAATCTGCATCCAATCTTCAGCTGAATTATGCGCCGTATTATGTATGAACCTTTTAAAATGCATTTAAGTTTCACACCTTATAAAGTGCTTAAAAAACACATACAAGCGTCACATTCTTATAAATAGAAATAAGACTATTTCAGATTTTATTTTTATTGCGTTTAAAAAAAATATAAGACAAAATATGTATATAGTTTTTATATTTGATCACGTCATATATTTGACAAAATGTACGTTACCAGCTCACTTTAGGGCTCTTTCGCGACACCATTTATATACTGGTTCTAATGGGCTAAATAAAGTAGAAAACGAGTATCTCTGAAAGGGAAAATTCCACCTAACAAGCGGCGAACAACAGACAGTAAAATCCGCGTAGACGTGAAACAAGACCGACCATATTATTTATGATCGAAACCAAAGGGAAAACACCACCTAGATGAATCTCAGATGGCACATATTATGTATGACATAATAATATGAAATAAACGCGCTCATTTCAACTGATTCCATCTCGACATTCAAATGCATTCTAGAATACGACTGTTTCTGTTTTCCGAATCCCGCAAAGTGCTATACTGAATCGAGATAAGCGAAAGTAATTCCACACTATTTTACATTGCAAAAATACGCTTAGTATGCCGTATAAACACTGTGCCGAACACTATTACAACGTCCACTTGAATTTGTGCTTTTTGATTAACATAGAAATAAAACCGTCTATAGATTGCTGAATAAAATTGTACGTATTTTAAAAACTAACCTAAAACGCAAATAATTGGGAGATGACTAAATATAACATTCGAAGTGCAGCACGAATTACGTGGGAGCCGCTCAAACGGGTTGTCTGAACAAACACACATCGTTGTAAGACCAATACATTCATCGATCCGCTCAGAATTTAAAAATACCTCCAGCTTACTATCTCTGTGTTTGAAGTACAATCTATAAACATGCTGGGTGAAACATTTTGATCTTTTTCGCTCGTTGGTATTAAATAAATAAACACACACAAATATTATACATGCCTTAAGGTAAGACCGATAACATAGTACAACAGTAAAAGTATTATAGAAAAAATAATTTAGCATACTTAATATATACAATTTTAATTTGAGAATAAAAATGTTCAATTAATTTAAAAAAAAAACTCGTAGTTAATCTACCTTATTATGCATAAGAATTATTTTTATTATCGTGGATAAAATAGTGCTACTTGGGTAGGATTAATTTTGTCACAAAAAAAGTGTTGAAAATTATTATTTTTAATCCTATACATTTCGCATTAAACAATTCATTTAAATACAGTAATAAAAAATGAAATAATTGACTTTATGTTTGTTTTCAATACATATTATAAAGCGACATAAATTGCCATCACCTCGCCGGTGGTTAGGCGTCTGTATAGTGGCAACTACTTCAGGCTCCAAGTTATCTAAGGCCCCACGATCAATCACAATTTACCAATAAAAAATAATAATGCCAAAAGTATAAAAACAGTACCTGCTTAATCAATTTCTTTCATGTCGAATATTTATGTAGTATTTAATACTGCTAACGACTTGGAAAAAAAAGGGTTTCTGTCGTGATTTCAGAGGTAAAAACACAAAAAAAGTGTAAACATTTTCGTAATGAATTTCTTGATGACATGTTACTATCTATAAATGGAACACATATGGTAAATATCTACTATATAAACACATTTTATCAGCATAATATAAATGATCAACATAGATTTTTAACGAATCGAAAATATAAAAAACCTAATGAGGACCAAACCCTAGGAGTTGATAACGTAGAGATCAACAAAACGCACAATCTACGATGATGTTGTTTTAGATTTAGGAAAAGACAAAAACGGTTAAACGCGCTTTATTAATGAATAATTAGGTACTTGTTTTTCGTTCCACGATTTCTGAAGTAACAATACAGTCATTCGCATCTTTTACACAATGTGGTGTCGTTTCTTATCCGAATATAATATTTTCTATTGCAATTGGAATAACACTTTACGTTTTTAATTCACAGTTACCACCACAAAGCTTAAAGATGCTTTTCTTAAATTAATATAATAATCTGTAAAGTCGCATTTTTTTTCAATCAAATAAAAATTAGAAACCAATTTACATTCGTACTATCTACAATCGAAGTTGGTCAAAAATAATTTTAAGTAGTTTTTTTACTGATACAGTTATATTTATATTTAATTTATTTTTTAATACGCATGCATAAACGTCAAAATAATTATAATAAACAATACATTTCAAGAAAAATATATATAGCTTTTAAATAAATGATTGTATAACGGACAAATATTTTCGTATGTACAATAAGGAAATAATTAAAATAATTTAGTCTCACATAAAACAAAAATAAGTGATTATATTTTGGGGACTCGAAATTAAATATGTCTTAGGTGCAATACACCTTTCATCATCGTAAAACCCGTTAATGAGATATTGATTTATTTTCGCCTGTGTTGAAAACTTTGATATTGCTCTTCTATAAAATCACACTATTTGAGTTTTCAATTATTTATTATTATTAATTGTGCGGAGTGGACTATTCTGTCAAACACATAATCACCGAATGCCAAAAATATGAAGGCACGGGAAAAAAAAACACCACATATCACAACAAATCGGAGAAGCGCTTGGACCTGACCCTCAATCAATCATCAATATCTTACAATATATAAAAGAAATCCAGCTATATAACCTAATTTAAGCCATACAATAACATATGATAAACATATCATTGTAAACTAATTTTAAGTTAATGTAAACTAATGGCCCTAGAAGCCGATGTTTCAAAACAAAATCAATAAAAAAAAAAAAAATTATTTATTCTAAGCACGCTAGGTTTATAATTTTCTTTTATTTACTTTATACTATAAGTTATATCATATATTAAATAACTAATTAGAAATTTCCTCAGGTCCTTAAATTGCCATTTTTTAAATCATAACTTATCTATAATAAGTTATCGTACAGAATTGTTACAAGCGAGGCTAGAATTTTATTTAATTTGAATCGTTTTATGTTCACTACCGAGAACATGGCTTACCATGTACACAATTCAATTCATATAGCATTGATTTTAAAATAATTGTAAATTGTATTATGCATTTTTCCCATCTGTTACAATTTTAAAGGCTATGTTTAATATTTCTAAGTATATAATTTTAATTTCAGCGAATTATTTACGGTTGTAAGTTTCAAATCTTGGTATTTTATATTGTATTTACATTTTACATGTGGAAAAATGTTTTTAATAATTTTCTTCGGTGATTACTAGTTATAAATCAAACATTTATATACTTATATAAAAATAGTACAACAATGACAACAAATTAAAACATAATATATACTTCGTATATTACTCGTTGGTTTAGTTATTGATAGTAAAATACATTTTGACAGCATTTGAATTATTCTTAATTTATTATTGATGTTTTAAACTTAAATATTTTTAATTTTACTCATTTTTTTATATTTTGCAAAATAAAATTCGAAATTTGACTTATTAGTTTTTGATATTAATACCTGCTAAAATAGTAAGTTGTACATAAATCTGTTTCGTGCTGGATATATATATTAGGTGGTTCGGATAGTCAGACAACTGAAAGTCGTTTGACATTTTAATTTCAACTAGTAGACTGTATAATGTGAATAAGGAAACAATTAAGGTTTTTTAAATAATTAACCTATCAATAATATAGTGTCGGTTGATCACGTGTATTGTTTACCTAGTAATCTATACCTAAACAAACGTTATAAGTACTTGCATCAAGGTTGGATTTTTAGAATTATTTTTGGACACCAGGCTCTTATCCGCGATTAAATATGCGTGATTAATCATTTTTGATATGAGTCTAGTATACATGATTACAAGTGTTCGGAAGTAGCAATAGATCAAAGAGTAACTAGGCACCGTATAATATAGAATAATATATATATATATATTATATACATACTATATATAATAGTATGATAATATAATATATATTTATTGGACCGATTTATGATGCAAATACAATTTTTCGCGAACATTTCGGTTCCTTTGTGATGTTATCCAGAACACTAGCAGGCGATGCGTTTTTCATGCACCCGAGTGGAAAATGAAAATTATTACTAACTATATCATCAATATGCTATACAAATTTCAAACAATCGACTATGGTGATAAATTACATGTGTGTGTGTGTGTGCTCCTTTCGTCGTCGAAACGCCAGCGGGCTTCGGAGACTACATTTTTTTTATATCCGAAGACGACGATCATTATCGTTTATTTATATCTCATCGAGTGCAAAAAACGTTTTATATTTTTACTTTTTTCACTCCACCAGTCTATTCTCGTAGTAATTTTACCGGTCGTAATAAATATCGCCGGATGGTATTACACGGTAAGACGTAATGAACGTAAATGACTATAGAGAAATCGTGTGTCGATCGCTCGTACAAAAATTGTTAGCAGTTCCTTAAGGGGATCGCAGTACACGTATTTTTCATACGTTTTAGACCAATAAGCAGTGGTAAATTATACATACTTCGGAATGTCCGATTTTAAATATTTATACATGTATGAACTCTTTGAAAAAATATCTAGGCTATTCAGGAAGTCGATTTTCAATATTTTAGTATCTTAAAATATGGTTTTTTTCGAAAATCTCATGAAATAATTGCATTACATTTGTACTTAATTTGGGCACACCTGATTTTAAATCGAAAAAGTGCATATTCCTAAAGAGCATAGTCAAGAAGCTTATAAATTCAACCATTTTTTCAAAATTAAAATCGAACTTTAGTAAGTATGTTAGATTTACTACCGCTTTCAGTAGTTTTCATAGCAAACAAGAATATATTTCATTTTTTTCGAAGTAATGACATGTGCGTGAGCGTGCGAGAGTTACATCCGGCGGTGGTTGCCCGACTCGGCATTACAGCGATTCTCGGAAACACACATTAATGATCATTTACTACTCACCCATGATAGACATTGCCCAAATGTACACGACATGTGAATTGCCCAAACATTACTCCTTAAAACATGATATTATGCTGGAGCCCCCTAAAAATAATACATGGGGTTGCAGTATCATAGAGATCGGCCGCGTTATTATAATTAATTAATTATTTAAAGCATTACTGTTATAATGATATTGTTTATACGCGGGGTTGATATACGTTGTTTCGCGATGTTAGACCGTACACTTATTCGAGAACAAGTCTCGATGCGACGCTATATACGTGTGCGACTGTGTAGGAACGGGTCGAATCGAAATACGAAAAATGTAATAACTCATATTGCGCACATAATAACATAATATCGTATGACTGTAACGCGTCCCATTGTTCGCTGCAGTAAACCGTTCGGCCCTACGGAAAATATTGCGTCGCTCTTGATTTATAATCCCACAGTAATAACGGGGTTTTAATGAATATGTTCTTTTTGGCCTCCCGACAGTAACATTTAAAATACGCGTCCGTACAATAATAGCTGTATTATATTATTACTATTATTATTATTATATGATTATATTATTATGTGTGCGCGCATATACGTCAAGATTATAAATCGCACCGTAATTATACCATTTACCACACTGTAAACGTACCTGCGTATTGTGAAGGTGTACGAGGAAACGGAATTTGAAAATACCAGTCGTGGTCGAGGGCAGTTCTACGAAAACATAATATGGTCGAACATTTGGATCCCCACTTATAGCATTGCCCGCGATTGGTACCGTTGAAATTTTCTATAAAAGTGATATCTTTGTCTAATCTATATTGATAATAAGTTAAAGATTGAAAAAAATATGTCCAACATATTAATACAGAAACTTGATATAATGAGCGGTCATTTTACTATTTGATTGACCTAAGTATTAGAAAGTCTTTTTTTTTAATAAAATCACTTAGGTATGTCTACTTCTCAAGTTCACATTTAAAAATGCTTAATATCCTAGATTATTTTACATTTTAAATGTTTACACACCGACAAGCTTATAAATAATTTAATTATAACTATCAGACTCTGGCATTAATAATATCTTTGTAAAGTCAAAATTAAATTATTTCAATTATTGTCTAATTAAATTCATTTTCAATAATAATATAATATCACTTTCTTTTATCATACTAAATGTATATATTATTGGCCATTAATTATATTTGTACTATTAATTCTTAGTTGTTTGTATAAATCTGTAACAATTCTATGGTTATTATATGATAATAGGTTGTTTTTACTGTACAGAATGATAAGTGATGCTTTATATCATGGTTTAAAGCTTTTACAGTATACTCTTACATTTATAAACCAAAGTAGGTATTACTACTAGGTACTTGTAACAAAAGTAGGTTTATCATCGTTTCTAAAAATAGTTACCAATTCAGTCTTTTTTTACAATGTTTTTACATGGTATTAATACATATTTATATACTTACAAGATACATTCACATAACATATTTTTGTTTTAAAATAGTTTAATTATATTCGCACATTAGTTCGTAAAATATCAAAAAAAGTACAATATCTTATTTGTTTAACGGTTAAAAGACACGAATTAAATAGGGTAAAAAATAATGTTAGCAATAGTGTCGAAGTTTCAAATAAGATAGTATCACGGGCTACAGCCACAACACATTTGACCAGTACCTACAATGATTGATGATGGTCGACTAAACGTTTTGTGCTGTCATCAAAACCATCATCATAAATATGTTTCTTTCTAAATTGTTGAGTTGGACAAGCTTTCATCGTCAGTATGGTAAATAATAAAATCACGTACAAAAAGCTGAGTTTTAATTTATGGTTATTTTTAAGCTTTTTTTAACTAGGTAATTAAGTAGTTTATTCCGATTTTTATGATACTTAATCAAAAATGAAATAACATTTTTCACAATATTTATCAACTATACATTTCTTATGGACATTTCATACTAAATATTTTGTATTTCGATTGAATTTAGAAGAATATTTTTTATTTAAAAATGATTTAGTTGTAATAAAAGGATGCTTAGTAAAAATCCTTTAGGTCAATTTCAATAATTGACATTCTTGTTGAAAAGAAATTCAAATTTTGACTTTTGGATTTTTTCATCATTCCAAACGTAATTTAAAGAAATAAACCAATTTTTCATATTGTTTAATACTTAATTCTATATACCTGCCTAATATAGTAATATACCTTACCCGACCAATTTGACCAAACACATTTAGAATACTACATACTTCTAAAATATATCGACGACCAAACCAAAACATTATTTACTACCCATATGATGTAAATAGATAGTACTTATTGTCTTAAGTGCACATATTTTTACTATTAGGATACAACATAATGTTATAGTCTGTAAAATATAATGTTAATGTGCTCTAGGTTTTGGTTTGTTTGTTTTTTGTTAGAGAGAGAGAGAGAGAGAGTTAAATAAATAATGGCGTCCGAGTAGTTATGGCACCAGTTAATCCCTCAGCAATTCTCGACCACCAGCTTAAATACGAGTTTTATTGCGAATCATTTATACTTGAACGTATAAGTAATAAGTATGTTATACGGCAAACGACTAGAGGTCGTAAAGTTGATGGCATCAGGATTTTACCTGTGAGACACGAGGACCGTATTCCTGCAGCCATACATTTTATAAGATTCAGTTGAAATTCGAAGAAGATTTTCGTAAAGTGTTATATTATTATGGTCTTATCGGGCTGTATGATGGTATTGTTCAAAATCGTAAAAATGTAAAAAAAAAAAATAGCCATAAAATCCGTCGCTAAGTCTCTATATAGGGTAGGTAGTCGTATACAGAGCGAAGGTTCGGTGAACCTAGGATGATGTATTTCGCGTTCTTTTTTTTTTTTTTTTATCTGTTACATCTGCCATCAGAAATTATATATTATATTGTCTGCGCCGACCACTCGACGTTGTTTGAGCTCGCTTTTTATATGTAAAGTGTGGCGGCGAACCTTTCGTTTCCCCGTCCGTCCGATGATGCGTATCGGTTATAGCTTAACGTCCGGGGCGCCAGATAATATTTATGTTTATACTGTACTGCTGCTGCAGTGTGTCCTGCAGTCGTACGATTTTAAATCTTATACAGCACTATACCCCGGAGTGATGAAAAAAAAAAAGAGTGAGTAGGTATATTTTAGCCTATTTTTCTGGATCATCCGTGAATAGATGATAGAACAAAGTATAAAAATAAAAGAATGAAAAGAGAGATCAAAGAGCACAAATCCGACAGTTATGAAAAGTCATGCAGCGGAGTATAAATTTTCCGAGCAAATGCGTTTACCGTCGGGATGGACTACCGCGATACTATATGTATGACACGGTCCGTTATTAATATTTTATGTGCTTGAAATGTATAGACGCAATATTATAATAACCATACATTTGTGAACTCAAATAATAATATTTATTTATACTATTCTCTACTTCTTTTATAATTATTGTATCGTGCAAAATAAATATCAATTAACTCCGCTAATGTGCATTTATTTAATACCCCCAATTTCGTCTCGGCCGACGCCATATTTCGGGAAAAAAAGTACATGGACAATTATTGTTTGCTACCATTGCATCTCTCTTTTTGCATTCGAGTACAATGCAATCGAAAATATTAATAAAATGTTAAATTTCTACATTTAGGATATAAAATTAATATTATAACCATGCAACCGTTGTTTTAATTAATGTATACGCTTTTGTTCTTGTAATTTCCCATCTAACACAATGATGATTTCATAATGCAGCTATAATACAATTATTTAAAATTGTATTTCAAACATTCATTGTTAGAATTCAAGTGTAAATACAGACGAATTTAACGGACACGTTTGATTTCCTTTCACGTGTAAAATACTACAATTTCTATCTATATCTACCTTTAATTGTACATTGTAAATACATACTTCGTAGTATGGGTTACCTAGTTTCTTGGGTTTTAATTGACAGTTGTATCCATACGGAAGTGTGATTTCCATATAATACTACGATTTAATGTAATGAATAACAGTTAAAAAATGATTTACAATACCGAGATTTGTTTGAAGGTTTCGTGGTAGGTTGAATTTTAAATTTTAAATAATAAAATATTCTATCTCACAAAATTATTTAGTTTGAATAATGTATAAAAAGTATTGTTTGTTTAAGTGTACCTACATTTTCTTTTTATGAAAATATCGTACCCATACCTACTCAGTGAGTTTTTTTGAAACCAATTAACTATAATAAGATATTAGACATGAACACATGGTGAACAATATAGACTATAGTTATATTTATCACTCATCAGAGTTCATTTTATGAGACAAATATCAACAATATTTTATACTTCTCAACGAATTTACAGAATGTAAAAATCATTTAAGTAATTTATTAAGCCTTAAAGTGTAGCATTATTTATTTAAAATTTTTACAAACCCAAGTTTTATTAAAGTGAAACTCCAAAGTTGTTGCTAACCAGACTTACGTAGTATTGTTACTTTATGCTTAATAATTTTAAATTTAAAAAAATATATTTACTATCCTTTTTCCATCGTACCTACTAGTTTCAATTTGTTGGGAAAAAATATCGATGATTAAAATGTCATTGTATTTAATTATCAATTTAAAAGTAGAAGTATATGGGGTTTTGCGAGCGGATCTGTTAATGGTTGGCTATTGTAAATTGTATTCATTCCACGCCAAAACTATGAAATAACGTCACCGATATCAAAAATAGTTTAAATACTTTTTTGAAATAATTTAGAGTACTACTAGAATTAGAGTGATTTTTAATAATATTTTATTCCTTTTAATTAAAACTGGGATTTACATTTATATTTTTTTTCACAGTGTGCAACAAATTTGATTAGTATTTTCCACAAATCCTTCTCGCAATCTATTTTTTTATTTTATATAATATTTTTAAATTATATTTTATGTGTAATGCATGTAATTGCATATTTCAACTATAAACACGAAAAACGCTTTTTCCCGAAATTTTTTCGTCATATTAAGCTGACAATTTGTATTTGGTAAAATATGTGGTTATATTTACTATAAACTTTTTTACGGAAGTAAATTAAAATCAAATAACAATAGTATAGATTAATTTGACTAAAAAACAATAAATAGTTTTGTAATTCTATTGCTTGGACTTTTTTGAATTTATATTCCGAATACTTGTAAAAAGTGCCCAACCCAAATCTGTAAAAAACTAAGATTTATTGTATAAAAATTAGTCTGGTGTAAAGCTATAAAACATGAATTTTAAGTTACAACTAACGTAAAAAAAAATCAAATTTGCAACTAATCTAGTTATACGATAGGCTTCATAACAATGTTTCCACTTGAT
Organism: Nasonovia ribisnigri; assembly: GCA_027563435.1. Lineage (NCBI taxonomy): Eukaryota > Metazoa > Arthropoda > Insecta > Hemiptera > Aphididae > Nasonovia > Nasonovia ribisnigri. The sequence goes on along the minus strand of JANEHU010005182.1, from coordinate 69,307 downwards.
CTGTGGATAACAAGTATGATGTTATAATCACATTTACAAAAGATAGGATATCGCGTTTAAAAATAATATTCTATATTATTTTACACTCAATAGAAAAATTAATTATACCTACCTACTGAACACCGATGACCTATGTATACTAATACAATTATTCAGACTTTTTCGTATTTTATAGTTTGTCTAGGTACATTCTATAACTTTGTAGGTATATAGTATCTCTTTTAGAGACACTTAGGCATATCTTTAATATAATATAAAAATATATAGGTACACCGACGATATTATATTTAGCCACATAAACGTTACATTATACAGTTATAAGTTACAGCTTTATACAATTAAAGTACTTCTAAATTCTAACTATCAAAAATAGCATTCTAAGACTCAATGTAGTCTTAGGCCAATGCCTTATAATTTGCATTTTCTGTTTAACTTCGTTTGTTGAAAAGATTATGATTTTAACCAACCTATTTTTTTTAAAAAATTAACAATTCAAATTTCACTTTTCATTTTATAGTGTTATTTATTTTATTACCTCTAAAAATGACTTCATTCTTTTTGAAAGGAAATGATAGATTACTTTCTGTAAAAAAAAAAATTAAAAGTCATATTGTGATAAATGTGGAACTGTTGTCTTACTGATAAGAATTACAGTATCAGAATTACCATTAAATATGTTACAATAAAATAGACTCATTATCCTAAATCCTAATTACTTTTAATTGGAACGACGGATCATTATTTAATCTTAAATTTTTAACAAACTATCGCATTTATTTAGATTTTTGACAAACCCTAACGAAAAACGTTTACCGAGTAGTATTCAACATTTCTAACACATATAAAGCAAATATATTTCGCTCAAATAGAGATTCTTAAACGACGTCAATATTATTTAAGTCCAAATGGTTTTTTTTTATGCTCGTCATGCCAAAAAAAGGTTTGTGCAAAACCTAACGCGATAGATTAAAAAAAAAAAAACAATGATAATAACGATGATTATGGCACTCCCGGATAAAATATAAGTATACAACGCTAAAAAAGAAACGAGGAAAACCTTTGTATCAGCACAACTTTGTACATTAGTTAGGTACATATACTATTATATTAAATTTAAGTATATATACCGTAGGCATAAGAGTAGTAGAGACATTGTAAGGCGAAGATAGAGATGGACAGAATGGACGATTTATCGTTGACCCTCGGTGTAGCATAACCACCTACTCGTAAATCGGATGTAGCCAAAACAACTCAGAGGTCAATATAATATGTATATACGGTGACTGGTGACAGTGTTGTGCAATTTTTGAATCGCGGTTTTTCCACATAGGAGTTTAATAACAACAACACGACAACAAAAAGTCCTAAAAGCAAAATAATGTTTTACGTTGCGTTCAAGTGGGTTTCGTAAAACCGTGTATTGATATTGTGTTTTAAAAATATTCGCTTAAATAGGCACCACTCGGGTGAAAACAGATTACATCAAGTGTGAGGAGGTTTGATTGATAAGCTTCGATACTTAGACTCGGTCGTGCGAATAATCGGAGATTTCAATGCGAATAAAACGACGTGTCCAGTCAATTGATCGCGCACAATCAATCGGGCAGGGTCAATTTAGTATTTTAATTTAAAATCAAACCAAATTAGATTAATTTTAACCGATTAAACGCTTATAAAATAATCACCAAAAACCCATATTTATTTATGAACGCACATATTGTTGTACTATGACCAATATTTAATCGCCTCCTGAAAATCATTATTTGTTTCATACTATAATACAATAATATCAGCAAATAATGAATTAAATTAACTATTGGTAAACTATACTTCAATTATGCACGTTTAATCGTGAAAAATGCTAACGTAAAATTATATTAAACATAATATATTATATGTTATAGATAGAAAATTATTTTGCTTAAATTCAATATACAATCTGTAAAACATTTGAAATATTTATAATAATATTATATTTATAGTGTTATAAAATGTCACATAATTTATCTACACTTGGTAGTCAGTACAATACAATTTTTAGCATTTTATTAGCTAAGAAAGTGTACAAAAAAATTTGATAAAATGTCATTCACACAATATTGCTTGGCTATTCCGTATACAATGAATGTCTCGTTTTTAATTTTTAAACGATTTAAATCGTACTAAATAAAATTCTTTATGCAAAATGAAAGATAGAAGATGGTTGCAAAAACGTCTTATAAAATGTATTAAAATCACAACAGGACTTAATCAAAAGTCTTATAATATATTTAAAAACTTAATACGTGTGAGTCAATGCCATCTTTTTACCATAAATAGAAAAGAATATTTTTATCTTCAGAATAAAGCGTTCTTATTTTTTCGATAGTATAAATATATTATGTATTTTATAACTAGTAAAGAATATTATGAAGATAACTATGTTTTTCTTGGCGAGGGATGGGACTGAACAAATTTATGCCAAACAAACTCGAGACCAGAGGCAATAATGTTTTAAATTTTACAAGATTTTTACACCGTATTTTATTAATACCTTGTCATTATTACTCTGGCTTGGAGAGTGAAACTGAAAGAGTTATGAGGCCGATGAGGGAGTATAATATGTGCGGTTGTAACCTATAAATTACAAAACCAAATAATAAAATATGAGAACAAAGTAGTAGGTAGGTAACTAAAATCAAAAAGAAAATAAGCTCTAGTTAATGACATTACGAATTAAAACAATAATATATTACCAAAAGGATGTCTGCTCACTACATAATATTGTTTTCTCTTTCTTACCCAGACATCGCAATTCGTGTTCAGCTGAACCGATCTTGTATTGATAGCTTAGATATTAGATTGAATTGATAGAGTGGTATAACTTAAAGTTATAATCGTTACCTTTGTTTATACGTTAGTATAGTTAATAATTAGTAGGCAAATATCACTTTAATATTAAAACATAATAATATCAAACTAAAATTGTTTACTACATTAAAATTTTTTTGTGAATTAATTATCATTTCACATACTCGTTAGTCATTAAAATTTAGCAAAAATTCAACGCAAAAACACATATAATGTTAAAATAATTAAGTTTAATAATACAACTGTGATATTAAAGATTACAACAGGTGATTGGTTCAACTGAGCGTAAATTCGCTATGTATTGAAAGTAGTTCAAATAAAGAAACCATATAGGTAGTGCGCTGACGTACTCTTAATCAATCGTATTTGTACATTTTTAATGACAAATATAAAAGGCTTACAAATTATAATCATCATGAATTTAGTTTACAGTAGCTGTGATAGCAGTTTGTTAGGTTTTAGTGATGTTGAATATACAAACTCTTATCAAATTTAAATAAAAACTATGCTACACCTAAATTATATTTTAAAAATTATTATGTATTAATATAAACGATTTTATCTGTTGTGAGCATCTTGGGGGAAGAGCCAAATGAGTTATTTTGGGCTCAAGCCCCCTAGCCTCACTTCTACATTTTGATTACGAATTATTTTGTTCCTTTACATTGAATTAGTAATTTTTATTATAGAAAAAATAAAAATAATTTGTTTTGTAATTGGTATGTAATTTGGTGATTACACTAAAATGTATACTTAATAATGATATTGAACCACTTTTTAACACCTATACCTACCTCATGGATTTAAATATACTTTTAATGGTTTAATTTTATTTTTATGGATTGTTAAAAATACATCCACTCAAGAAACTACTCTTGTTATAGAAAGTTCCTGACTGAACTAAGCTCAGTTTTATATTTTTATTAAAGTATACAGAGAATATCAAGATAATTATGTGGGTATTATGTGTAATGCAGGGAAAATTTGTAATCTCAGGAGAAATGTTGTGTGTATAAAATATAAATTGTTATTGGTACCTACACAAGGAAACAATAAACATAATATGCACAATAATAATGGACATGGTACTAAATATTATTTGTATACCCTATACCTAATTATTTGCCATCGGCGGCGGATAAACAACAGACATTATTGTTTGTTTTTTCATTGAGTGAGGGGGGTAGTGGGGTACCTCATAGATATACTGTTCCAGATATAGTAAAAATAAATTTACCACCCATCGTATCATTAACCGTGTTACGTACTAAGAATCTCTGAAATAAAATTTGATTATATCCCTTCAACAATATAAAGGCTAGATTTCCATATAAAAAAAAAAAACAACAAAAAATACCAAAAGGGCGAAAAAAGGATAGCGAGAACCTTTTTTCATTCCTCCGTCGTCCCGTTTTGATCCGCCTTATCAGATGATGCCGGTCCGGTAGTGAAGTTTTATCGAATAAAATACTCAGAGAGGTAGTATAATACGAGCGGATGGTAAAAAATTCACAAAGTGTGTAATGCGGACAGTGTTTCCCATTACTTCATCCCAGCGGAGTATTTGCACATTTGAAGCAACCCACATTAACAAGTTACGTGTGCCCGACAACAGTCGGTAATTTTTCAGAGAATTAAATACCTCCAGTAACATATCCCATTTAAGTCCAGACAACACTATTTGTTTAAAAAAAAATAAAAAATTATACCTATTACAACGATTATAAGTTGGTTAAAAAAAATTTTATTTTTTATTTCACTTTTATTATTGTGTGTTGAAAATTATTTTAATTTCTTTTAATTGAAAATGTATCTCTAACGATATATATTATTACCCATCGTCCAAAAATACAACAATTTTGAGTTTGTAGGATTAAAGGTTGTTCGACAAGTACAATTTGTTGATCCTTTCACATCGATAAAAAAATATATAAAAACCAAAACGATAAAATACAGCAAACGAGAATTTACGCGACTTTCTTGAGCCATACAGTAAAGTTTATTTTCATTAAAGCTTTTTTTTATTGCGTAGTAACACTTAAAATGTCAACCTAATATTTCACCACTAAATAAAATGATATAAGTGGTTTACACGAACTATTAGCTAAATCTCCATTTACAAAATTACCGCTATTACCTTCTATACTTTTCATTTTTTTCGAAATTGTTTAACACACATTTTTTTATGGTTGGGATATAATTTAAAAAAATATAATAATAAACATATACATTTTATCTATAAATATGTTTTATATAATCCAATCGAATTATAACTATTCATATAAATACTATTATCAGGATCAATGCTGTGACGTCGAACTGAATATTTAAGTGTTGAGACCACAGCACATATTTTGCAGGGTGAGCGGTGGTGGTGCCGATCAGCTAGATAATAAACACAAGAGTGTACATTGTATTAGAATATCTTTTTATTTTTTTAAAATATAAATTATTTAATTTCTATATATTTTTAGTATATCTAATACTTCATTTTTTAACAATACTTATTTTTTAGTTATTATTTTCATTATTATAATACTACTTTTATTATTGGATCAATGATAAATCATTATTAAAAAATATAAACTTTTCAAAGAACACAACAAAAAATAATAACTTCAGACTCAAATAAATGCTTAAAAAAAATATGATGGTAAATTAAAAAATGGTGCTTAGCGTGTTTGGGTACATTATCAGAATTTCACCTGGAAATTGTTTGATTCCAAAACGTATAGTTTTTTATTTAAGTTTTTTAATGATTGCAGATGGATGGTTAGAAAATAGTCTTGGCGCGACCTTGTAGCCTACACATGACCCGACAAATTATTTGATGATTTTGTATTTGAAAACTAAGTATCTGAACATTCACAATTCCCACCTCTTGAAGATCCATCTACAAACTAAAAACCATCCACTATAATAGCCTTGAATCTTTCCATTCAAACTATTAATAACAGTTTTATAAAAAGCCTCCAAATTCCCAAAATGTTTATTAATGTACTAATGGAAATGCAAAAGTAAACCGATTTTAAAATTAACAGCGTCAAATAAAAAATACAAATAAATTGAGAAAAAAAAATTTAAGTCTGTACAAAAATATTGGGAAGATATTTTTAAATTTATGAAAACTTAATTTTTTGTATAAAACAATCTAGACAAATTTTTTCGGCAAAAAAAAAAAATAAATTGATCACATAAATATTACCTTTAATCTCAACTTACTGACAAGTGCTAATAACTTAAAATAAACCTTAGCGTTAGTACGGTTTAGTGTTTAAAATCAAACAAACTTCAAGCTTCAATTGTTAATTATTTACGAAAAAGTATTATCATTTATTATCATTTATTATAATTTTATCTATATTATATGTAGAAAAAAAATGAATCCATTTGTGTTGAATTCGTTAATATTATATTATAATGTTACGTACACGTTTATCTAAATATTTTCATGAACAAAAAAAAAACAGTTATATAGATACGTGTAAAATCTATTATAAAAGTTAAACATCGATTGTAGGTACTAATAGGTATTATTACAATTTAAAAAAGATAATAAAAATTATGTAATAACTAATAATATAAGAAAAAAATAATAATATCCAACGCAATTAATATAAAATATTACATATTATATTACTTAATATTTTTTGGGTAACCATCACAGAAATTATACGTGTTGGTACTAATTTTATTACACTGTATCCTACCTTCAGCATAATAATTATTTTAATATATACATATTACATGTAAATAATATATACATACAAACAAAATAAACCTTTTGTTCTGAAACGTTATAAAATCTTCCCCCTTAAAATGTAATTTACTGTACAGACTACAGATGACAAACAAAAGCCACTCGCAAACGATAAATTAAAATTGTATTTACTACCTTATGCATGAACATTTCTAGGAACTTGACTCGGGAACACTTAATGGTTATGAATAATTATGAATATTTCTAGTAATAAAAAATAAATAAAAGATAAATTGCTAATTGTAATTTTAAATTATTATGCGTGTAACATAGCTGTAGCAACTAACGGACTATTTGGTAGCGACTGTCGTACACATTTTATATTTCTGAGAACAATAGCCGTATTTTGGTTTATTTTCGTTGGTAATTTATTAATTATTTTTATATAGCTATTTATTTAATTTTGATTTATTTTGTTATTTGTATAATAATCATATTTTTTATTATTAAAATACTCATATTCAAAAACTAATATATATATATATATTATATGCTAATAATAGATAAAAAAGGTATTGAAAAGCATTTATGAACACCGATTTGTGTTACTAAAATTTGGAAAAAATTGTTATTTTAAAAGTTCGACTATAGATTTTTAAAAATCGTATACATTTTAAACTGTGTCTATCTCTTCAATCGGTAAATGTATATAAATAAATTGATACAACAATCGAGTTTTTCAATTTTGATTTAGTCGAATTCAATCCGAATTTCTATTTTCAAAAAAGCTTTTAACTTTAAATTAACCATTTGTAAATTTGTTAATTATCACTCAAATTAATTTAATTTTTTTAACTAACTTACGAAAAAAATTTACAAAATTATTATTTTGAAAGTAAAAATAATCATTTTTAGTGAAAAAATTATTTTAAATGTTAAGAAAATTTTTTTTAGGAATTATTGAAATAAATTTAAAAATTTTCAACAGATTGTTTCTGAAAAACCCCATTTTTTTTTTTTTTTTTTTTGAGCGGAGATCCATAGAGATTCTATACTGATATTTTGGTACATGCGTATTGTTTACTTTTTCTTCTTTTTTAATTTTAATTTCAAAAACATCGGTTTTTAGCTTTTAGTGTTATAGTGTTTATACATTAAATGGGATATTAAATAAAAACAGGCACTTATAATGTATTTAATTACAGCTGGGCTACTTTTTATACGTTTCTTTTTGTGATATAATTTTTTATTTGTTCCATTGTGTTTATACTTTATTCTAAATAATTGACTGTTGAACTACATTCTTCAACATAAAAAGCTGCAAAAAATTTAAATGAATAAAAACAAACATAAAAAATAGTACCAATAGTTCATGATTAAATACTTTTTAATTGCCTAATTTTAACAACTTGAGCTGTATAAAAATAAAAACGGGTGACTATAAATTAAACCAAGTTTTTACAGTTTCCGTATAAATTAATTATATGAATAATACAATTATTAGAGGGGGGGGGGGATAACAACCAAAACCCCACTGGAAATGCAACTGCACGTGTTATATAATATTTTGTATCATAGTGCAGTGCATTAATGAAATCACTTTTTATTTGTTCCATATTATTCCTTTGCATCTTCATTGCACTGGTCTTTTACCTTGCAAATATTAATCAAAATTAGCTACACATTTTTTTGTATAGAACACTTTTAATGTATAGGTAGGTACCCATACATTAAAAGTGATGCTAATAGTCCATTCATTTGAACTAAACTCGTGTATTTTGAATGTAAAAACTACTTAATCTTTTTATAAAATGCACAAGGCTTTTCAAGATATACATAATTTTGATTTCGAGAGCCATATTTTGTATAACTAAATTCCTGTATAAATTTAAAAATAGTAAACTGCACAGTTTTTCGTACTAACAATGAATGTCCATTATCTACAATACACCGTGAGCATTATATTTATAACGGTATGGCGTAATCAATTTAACTTATACATCCGGCACCATATAGTAGTTATTAACTATGTATTATTATTATTATGTAGTTATCAACTACGCTTCCCCCGATATATCTTAATCTTAAAAGGAGCCAGATGCGCGTGAATATTTTATTCGATCCAATACAATTTTGGAAATGTATTTCTATGCCGTATCTTCTAAACAATCGTGTGTCAAATGCCAAAAGTTCTGTATAGATGGTTCATGGTTCAACAGTAAGACGTACAAGAGAAGAAATATAATAATTGGTTTCCTTTCATCTTTTTATTTCATCCTAGATAATAAAAAAACCCCATTTTGTGGTATAAGGATTGAATACGTTTTTTTTTCTTTCTTCAGCCTAACTAGTGGAATTCCAAACAATTTTTACACCGGCATTTATTTAGCGACAATTCAACGATATGTTAGCCTTTCCCAGTGCCTGTCAAATCCAGAAGAGATTTATTTTCCCTGACCTGAGTGGGCCAATCACTTAAAGCGCTGTACAACAATGCATAGGGGAGAAGGAGTGAAAAGTTAACAATTAATTCGATATCTGGAGCAAATTCTATAGTTGAAAAACACTGTATACTTTATGTAATAGAAGGCTTTCCATTGTAACCATTCGACGGTACCCTTCTCATCGTCTAGAACTTTCATTAACACGAAAAAAATACAAATTAATTTTACATGGCTTATCAAATTCGTTTCATCATTCACTCATCAATCGTCAGCTTCATTAATAAAAAAAAAATTATAATTACTACATATTTAATTGATTTTATAATCATATTTCTCGAGCTTTTATTCTACGTCGATAACTTCATATTCATTTTAAGTAGAATATGCTCGTATAATTTACATAAATGCGTATTAAACAAGTATGTCACTTAACTATGAATTAAACAAAAAATATGCCCATCAATTAACTGTAAATTGTAATTGACTTTCAATAGCAATTTTAACTCAAAAAGTTTTCTTGAAATATTAATATAACTTTAGAATAATTTTCATATTGCAAGATAATGTAATTTCTATCATTTTCAGCATTTAAACAAATGAATACATTGCCATCCCCATAAATGCATGACCTACCTTCAACATGCATAATTATATAATGTCTAATATATTTACTATTCAATCATAAATACATTCAGCTGAATTTCATAACATTAACTTTAAAAGTTAAACAATCACACTGACCCATTAATTCAGAACAGTGTAAATATAATGTTGTATTATTATTATGAGTTGTAATGTTACAATATAACCACATACTAAAATTGATTCTGAGCAAAAGTCTATTTAGGTTAGGATAGTCAAAATGCTATATTATTATAGTTTATAATTTTCAAAGTTTTCTAACAAAAGGCTTGTAAAATCATTGCGATTCGCCGTTGTTTTTGTTATAAGAAAAAGAGATTTTTCCTCTGCTCAAGACGAGTTATTAAAAATTACATAATGTCAGTTAATTTCCAACCGTTTAAAAATCAATGGTATAAATACGAAAACAATTATCTAATTTGATGTACTTAAACGAAATATAAAGTGGGAAAAAAAGGTATTTTTGAAACAAAAATTGCAAAATTGTATGATGTCTCTTGACGAAAATTTGAAATTTGTGTATCATATATTTTAACGTTAACGATCTGAAGATAGTTTCCATGGCCCCGTTCTCTATAGTCTATATTATACATTATGTTTCACACAGACAACAACAACTATAGAGGGTAGAATATTTAAACCAGAATTAACCCCTGATGGTTTGGTATTCACTATTCAATTATAATTGTATATATAGAAATAGTTTCTATGCAGTAGTATATGCAGTCATAACTGTTAATGGACTTAAATTTATTTCGCGTGCAAGACAAATCAAAGATATCCCATTTTGTCGGTTATATAAATAAAATTAAATAAAATAAAATATAACACCATAATAATTGTATAACATAATACAATTGGATCGATATATTTTAACAAACGAAATAATAACACTGGTTACTAAAACAATACTGCAGTATACTACGATTCCAATGCTTAACACATACAATTCGTTTCAAACGACATTTAATTTTTTAACCAGCTTACCTATAGCTTGGGTATACCTACTTGGCATTCACATGATAAAACAAGTTTTAATTTTTTTTACTTAGAAAGTGTTTTTAATTTAAGTGCTGTTTATTTCGATAGAATTGTTTTGATTTTATTCTAATAATAATTTTATGAAAATATACCCCGTCAAATCACGTTTCTAACTAATCTACAAACTAATCACTTTTTATTTTTCTTTAATCAAGAAAATACGTTTAATTTAAAAAGTCCTCAGAAATTTTCGGTTAGCTATACATTAATCTAAATATTCTTTACGAATAGATAATTTGCCAGGAGGAATTCTGACTTCCTGATCTGAATTTAGTTTTCATATTATTTTTATTTATAAACCTACATCAAGGACGAGTGTTTGATGGTACTTGGAGATTAATATTTTGCGAATCAACTATATTCCTTCAACATTTAACTTATAATAATGAATGTACAAATCTACAAAATATATTTTTTTAACTCGGGTATTAGTGAAACAATTTAGTCCCTTTTTTCTTCTCCAAATGATATTTCAACAACATTTTACTTATAATGTAAAAATATCGATGTTCTAACAGATTTCATTGTACACCACCGAATCAATCTAACATTAAGTGGTGAATTTATTAAGTTTTTATTACTTCTGCATAATCTACCCTATATTTATAATATATGTACAATATTATGTTAACGTCACTATACAATATATTACTATACAAACAACAAATTAATATTGTAAATATTTTTTGAATTTCTCGTGTTTTTTTACCATACTGAATACTAAGTTTAACTTGCAATACATTTTGGATGTGCATAATTAGTTTTCTTTATTTTATGCACCAATTCACATAACAATTTTATGATAAAAGGTCTATGGAATATACTGACTCTTTTGCATATATCATGGGTTTGGCATGCGCTTCAGTGATAACGGTTCAACGGTTCTTTTATAGTTGTATTATACACCTATGCAATTAATTAAACTGACCGCCAAGTTTGAGAAAACAATTATATAGTATTATGTACTGCACTATAAAAATGGGAATTTTATCAACAAAAAATTCATCATTCGATATAATTTGGTCGAAGATAATAAAAACAATAATAACGACCACTTTCGAACAGTTCAAAAGTGTTTGACTTATCATTGGAATATTCTAACATTATAATTATTTCAATAAATCGATTGACTATCAATTAATGATTGTTGTATCCAAGAATAGGAATACTGGTGCCTATACTTTATTAAACCTTTCTATATGTTTATACCGTTAAGTACGTTGTTACATTTTAGCAATTTGACATTTAAATTTATCAATGATGCTGAAATTTCCACATAATATTATTACGAACTCAAATTTCAATGAAGTCGTAGGTACATAAGATAATAAAAAAAACTATTAGCATGGCTCAAAATCTACTTTAATTTAAAAAAATGTATAGATTGATACACTTTATTCTCGATTTTTTTATTTTTATTCTTGTAAACCGTAACTTAAGTATTTTATATGAACAAAAAATAATTATAATATTATAAAAAAAATTTATTTTAGAAACAAATTACAGCACACCTCCACGTGGTAACATAATTTAATTAATTTTCTATTAAATAATTATCATTATATTATACCAATATGGTAATATACCATACATTAAATATGTATACAATTAATGCACATTTCAATTTTGATTTTTGACCAAATATAAGTTGGTAAAATTTAAACATTTTAAAAGCGCATCGATTTATGGCTATAAATAAACTAATTAAATTAATGATAGATACCTTTTATTATAAATGTTTGTGTTGGATAACAACAGTTTTGTTATTTATGTTTAATATGGAAATGTCTTGAAACAGCTAGGTAAAAATATAATAAATTTATTAATGTAGAGTAAAAAAGAAGTGCAATTAGCACGTTGGTACCTACTCTCGAATGGCCATGCTCCTATTTAAGTACTTTATGCAAAAAACTATTCAAAAATATAATCTACATATTATTATCCTGAATGCAGAAAATATAGGATTCCAAAAAACTAAGGAAATGTCTCTACTGTATAATATAATAGTAGGTGTGTCTGGTACTTGAGTGTACCTCTTCATTGAGTACTATCTCTGTAATGGATATGGTAAAATATGAATTCAACTATATAAATTATTCCATAGGAACATGATTCGGAGCGGAGACAGTCTGTCAGCCTGTATTTTTAAGGTATTTTTTATCACATACCTACTTATACTGCTATTAGTATTAATACCGTAGATTGAACTGATTTTTTCCAACAACAAATCACATATGGCACATACCTACATAATGTTATAATTATTATTATATTATTTCTTATAAGTTCTAATACTACTAGCTTTTGCGTGTTATTAATTTGTGAGTCATACTGTAGAACGGTGTGAATTTAGGTCTGTGATATAAATAACTTGAAATGAATCTAAATATTTTGAAAAATGCCTTGTGTATAGTAATTATGTAATAAAATACCTTGTAACGCAATGTTCCCATGGATGATGGATAACATTTTTTGAATTACAACAAAATTACTAAAATATTTATTGAGATTGCTTAAATATCCAATTCATGGAAATTCGAACTTGAAATGTCTATGAAATAAATCATGAATATAATAATATGTATTTTTGAGATTTTTAATTCCTATAAGAACAATCTATGTGGAATCTTGAATTCAATATTCAAGCTTTTTTACTGAGCCTTACATTGTGTATAAAAAATGATAATTTAAGTAACATAATAGCTGAACAAATAAAACAGCCATATTAAAAAAAAAACGTCAGTATACCTATAGGTATATTAATTGTTTTTATGTGCGATAGTTTGGTATAATACTTAATAATACGTATAAAAGTATATTGTTTATTATGAAAACACGACATTTATGAATCAACTAAATAAGGGTTCAGTGTTTCAAGAACGCGCCTATTATACCTGCTGTTACGAGGAACTCCAAACTATATTATTATTATATAAACATAGAGAAAACGAAACGACAACAGCGTCTGACGTTCAGAGGGGTGTGATCGTGCAGCTTGGACGAAACACGGTGGTAATTATTATTATCGTCGCTCGTCCGTCGGGGCGCAGGTGGTGCAGAGAATCGTTACGCGCGCAGCGGGCACGGGGAAAGGGTACACGGGTAAAGGGTTTGAAAATGTGTCGTACGCCGACGGTTTTGTTCGCGAGTTCCGTCCGCATTTAAACGATTTATTATGATAAACGTACATGGACATTGTAACAGCGATCATTGCAAACAGCGTCCGAATGTCCATTCACATTTCCACAGGTACCGCGACCGATGTAAATGTATACCTATATAGGCACCCGACTACCTCTGCGGAGGGTTTTCCGCCCGCGAGATTCTCGAAACGGTATCGGACTCGAGGACACCGACAGCTGCTCGCTGGCTGCTCGTCATACCTGCGGAAGCTTCCGGTCGTCGCCCGTGACGTCCGCCCACTCACCGGATGCCTCCCATTCCTCTCCGGTCAACCGGCGGGTACGAGCGTGTCCAGAAAAGTTTTTTTTTTCTCCCGCTCTTCCGCCCGGGATTGTTCCGTCGTCGCGTGATCGTTTCACGTACCTTTTCCGCCACTGCCCCACCGACCAGCCGAAATGGACGAATCGTAAAATCACGACTGTCCCCCGGGCCACGACTCCCACAAACAACGCCGCGCGGGTCTATGCCTCAATAGTTTTCACCTACATAACAATATTATTACCTGCGTGTATAATTATTACTGTACGTCATTATAATATTATCATAGGTATTGGGTACACGTCGTATGTGTTATTCGTCCTAAGCGCGTTATTCAATATTCGCGTATGACATTGTAATTGTAATACAGACCGCAATTTCATAAAATATATTTCGTATTAAACTACCTGTCACGGTGACACTGACTGTGTTCGTGTCGATGATTTTCATACAGTATGATAGTACGAGTGTATAATATTATTGTATACAGTACGATATAAGATATTATATACAGTAACCTCTCCTAGACGACATAATAAAATACCTTTTGGTTCGACGATGATTTATTGTTTATTTATCGTTGTTTTTCTTATTTAAAGATAGCTTGTATAATAACGTATATACAAGAGACGCAGACCCCTCTCAGCGTGTTTACTTTACCAAGGCGGCAAGGCATGAAGGATTTATCGTTTATTTTCAACCGAATTCAGTGTTTATAATTTGTGCTTGGAGAGATTGAACAACTGAGTGCACATTAAGCTAAAAGTAAATAAATCTGCATTATCATAAAGCCTACAAAAATGACGTGAAATAAACGAAAATCACAATATTGAATAATTGTACTTTTACAATTTACATTTCGATTTACATTTAATATATTTCTAACTAAAAGCTATTCGTAAGAGTATTTGGACCAACTCGACAAAATTTTTATGAAGAAAACACAAAATTCATAACAACAAGTCAATCGTTTTTTAACTGCTTAACTCAAAATTAAATACATTTTGAAATTATTATAGGTATCCGACATCTTACAATGTATTATTGTAAATTATTAAAAAAAAATTAAGTATGAAATAAAACCTTTTTTTTATATCATCTTACATTTATATACATTTAATTATTTTTCGCTCGTATATTGTGTTTAACTTTTCAATGCATATGGATAATTTTAAATTTTTATTGATTTAAATTTGGAAATTTGAAATTATATAAAAGTAATTCATATCCTATTATAATGTACCACAATAAACATGTACTATACGTTATACTGTATACAAAAACAAGCAAAGTTGAACTTTTTAAAAAATATTCCTTATACATTGTAAGTTTTATAACTCATAACTATCAATTAACATTTAATTAAGGCCAAAAAATAAGAATTTAATTTTGTTGATTGATAATGGGTTATTATAAAAGGAGTTGAAAATTATGAAATCTTAGTTTTACCGGTATAAGCTATCAATTTAAAAAAATGACTTAAACAAGCTTCATTGCTCAGTAGTTAATATTGTATGCGGAAAACAATGATGGGATATACATTAAATATTTGTATGGGATAAATTAATAAATATAAGAAAAATTGGTATTGTTTTATTTTAATTTAACTGGCAGCTAATATACTATAGCAATAGTAATAAAATATCGATTTAAATAAAGAATCAACTAATAAAAATGTTCTAGATAAAATTAATTGTCAATGTTCATAAATTACAATTATTACAGTATCATCATAATACTTTTAACAAATTTATTTTAGAAAATCTCGTTTTTATAAATGCATGAACATATTATTATGTGTGTAATAAATGAGAAACTAAAATGTAATATTTTAGTGTCTCGCAATTTTCAATCTGTTCGCTGAAAGAGAAAAGTTATAACAAACATTTATAATCATGGTTTCCTGTTAAGGGAATTGAATAAATACACGAGCCACGAACGTATGTGTATAACACTTTAATCACTGCTGGTTTTCACCATCGTCTATCGTTATATACACACCGATTCATCATATTGGACATCAATCATTTAAACACGTTGTTACTTGTTTGGGCCAATTACTTCAGCCGAAACATAGAAATTTAATTTTCTTCCCCTGAAAAGTGTAAGTAACTCGGCAACGTTAAGATTACTACAATTCCTGAGCTTTTTGTTTTAAATAAGAATTCGTAAAATAAATTATACTGCAACATATTATGCTATGAATTAATTTTCAAATTAATTTTTAAAACTGATAATAATTCACACTAAAAATACAAAAGAAATCGCTTATGTTGAACTCGAATAAAGTAAATTGTTAGCCGTTTCTATGGACCAAATATTTAAGTTCTAACAATAATTATGTCTCATGTTATCTTATGTTTTGCGTGTAGTTATTTGTAAGCCAAATTAAGTAAATATAGGGTTATCGGTATTTGAAACAAACGTAGATACAGTTTTAACACTCGCCATTAATGACAACACTAACTAATATCAGAATAATTAATTATCAACTTTACAGAAGTGCAAAATCTTAATTATGATAGTTCATATACTATGAATTTATCTAATATGTTAATTTTAACGACAACGTTGTTTTTAAATGAAACTTAATTTCACAATATTTATAGTGTTTTTTTTTTCATCAACATTTCCGTTATCTAAAACTAACGATTTAATAATTCCAGAAATATCTATGTGTAATATTGATGCAACGACTGTGGTAATAACCGATATTGACAATTTGATAATCATTATGCATGTATTTATTAATTATTTGCTATGACAGATCATTTAAAACAACAACAGATAGCATTGAGAAGGAGTACAACCATTAACCAATTAGTATTTATACATTTTATTTATTCATCTTTGTTGCACATTGTTTTCTAAAAGTTATTGTATTAATTTCGTAATTGTATTTCGAAAAAATCAATTTTGTTATTTAGAGTAACTCTAAAATAACCATAGATATATGACTTTTTTACTGAATATTTATAAAAGCAACTTCCGTGTACCAAAAAACATTCTTTTTGAGCTATTTACAGGAATAAGAAAATTTCAATTTTTATTAGTTTTTTTATAATAAATTATGGTCGATAAAAATTATTTGCTCGGTAAAAAATATTTAAAATATAATACAACGTTCCTCATAAATTATTGTAAGTGGAAATTAAAAAAAAATTGATCGAAAATCCACAATTCAATTCAATTCAATTCAAATTTTGACAAAATACATCAAAATCACAAAAACTGGCAAATTATTTCGAGTTAGAAATTCATACAAACTAAATACAATTAAATACAATACAATTCCCTTTAAGTATTCCTATATTTAACAAAAAAAAGTTTACTGGAAATTCAAATTAATTTTTTACGAGTGTTTGTAGTTAGATATTGATTATACACCCGAAAATTAACAAATTCTCCTACAGCGATTTTTTTATTTTGTTGTTTTTCAAAAACGAATAATAGGTGCTGAAATGTTCATAAAATGTTTATTTTATCGTTTTCTACATTTTCAAATTATAGTGACAGGCAGAAATCAACAATTTTAATTTATTTATAAGTTATTGTAATTTGTTATTTATAGTAAAGGAAATTGGATATTTTTCAGATGCCAAATAAATAATCTCTTGCTTAAAAAAAATGAAGAAGACACAATGATGAGTAGTAAATACAGCAGAAACTAGTCTTAGAGTTTTTTTAACATATTATTTTTATAAAAGTTGTAGTTTTGGATACACAATAATATCGATTGTTCATATAAAACTTTCAATAATGTTAACTCATAATATGGGTTTTGCGTAAGCACTTGGAATTATAAAGCCCTATTCTATATTACCTACTCTAATCTCCGAGAAGAAATGTTTTTTTGTTTCAAATTAATTCAAAGAATAAAACAACATGTATCACATATAAAAGTTTGACCATTGTGGGTTGTGACTAAATTTCATCGTTAAAGATTCCTACAGTTTCATAATTAAAAATAATAGACAAGGTAAGAAACGGTAGCATTTAGTTGTTTCAAATTTGCTTAATATGTAGTAATAAAATATTTTAATAAAATTACAAAGTTGTGGGAACGGTTTATGTGCCTAATTTAAATGATAAAAGAGTACGATGTTTACTAATCTTATTTTTATGAAACTCCTTTCAATGGAGAATAAAAAAATGTAACAAATATATAAGTACACCTACATTTAATTTACTTACAATTTATTTTGGAACATATAAATATATAGATACATAATATACTCAAATATAGTATTATATTCACTATTAGTATATACATATTATAAGATAATATAAAAATAGTAAAACCTCTACCGTTCAATAATGTTTAAAAAATAAATAAATTTTAATAAAATAACTATAAAAAAACAGCACATGCCAGTGTGCCACAATGGTTAGTTTTATTTTAATCATTTTAAGAAAAGAAAATATTTTTTTATGATCTTCTTTTCCTTGTTTAATAATTGCTTATTAAAAGTGAATTATGTGCTTATATTTTTCAAAATATTCTTCGTGCAAAACATAATAATGTCTATCATTTTTACATCAATCGTTTCATCATTTTCTACTTTTTAAACCTAAATTCCATGTATCCATATTACTTTTCAGTAACATTAAATCAGGTCCATTTAAGGGCTACAAAGTTTAATATAATACAGAAACAATTGAGGCATTATATTATTAATATTATATTAGTTGTACATTTCATTTTAGCACTACTTATACTTCAGATAATCTATTAGTACAGTTTTATCAATTAAATAATTAACAATTCTCATTGTGAGACATTTTTAAAAAATGTCCATAAGTATATTAGAATTGTTCGTTTTGACGTTTTGTATTAATAAAACATACTGCCAAGCTACTCTACGGCTCTATAGCTCTACAACAATAATTTCTGTCTGGAATCAATCATCCCGTAAATATTTTCGTAAAATATCAGTTAGGAAGTGAAGCAATGACATTTTACTAGTTATTTGTTTAAAATCATTGTTTGGAGTTCTCATATCGATATATTATTTAAATTATTTTTTTATTAAAAATATATCTAAATAATATGCCATTATAGTTTACAAATATTTTTAAACTTTGATTGATTTCAGTTATTACATGAAACCTTAGCGATGTCAATAACCTAAGCTATATTATGTTCAGCAATACAAATTATTCATTGTATTTTTCTGCCAATTAATTCAATTCAGTTTATCATGATTAATTGATGATTAAAAGGAAAACTGAAGACATGCCAAACACTTTTAAGGTGTTGGACATAATAAATATAAATATATATTAATAATATATTTACTTTGTATTTAATTTATATAAAGTAGCATATTATTAATTAAATCACAAATTGATTTTATTATACTGTTACATTATCATGACAAAATAACAAAGACCTCCAAAGACTATTTTAGCCAGTTAAAATGTTTACACATCAATAATAACCAATTCATTTTTTGCAATATAAATTATAAGTAAAATTATTTTTGAGTGAACACTAGAAAGATGTTTAGTGTTTACACATTGTAAGAAATATGTATTAAGTAAAACTGCTAGTAAAGTGTATCTACATACTAACATAACGTAACGTGAGATAACATGTAAACATACATAATATGTTCCGTTTAATTTTAAATGTTGTTATAAAAATATAAGCAGTAATAAAATAATAATTTTGATTAAATTTCAAAAAAAAAAAAATTATTCTCATAGTCAAAGTTTGGAGTTTTGAAAACATAAATACAAGCAATGCATTATATGATATTCCGGAAATAATATTTTTTGCACACTATTGTACATATTTGTTTATTATTTTATCTCCAGTACCTATTATAGATATTATATTCTATCGTTCTTGCCTTATTGATTATTCAAAATATTAAAATACTAGATACCGATTTAGACATATTTTTTTTATGATTATAAATGTCGATATACTCGTTAACTATTTCAACTTTTTTTCGACAACAATGTACTATACGATGTAAATGACGTTAAAGCAGTTAGTTTAATTTTAACACTAGAAAATAGATTGTAAACTATTCAAACACGAAACTGTTATTTTATTTATACCTGATAAGATTTATTTTTACCAGTAATATGCAATCTGTATCATTAATACAATAAGAATATAGACTAAAGGTTCGAATTGACAGATAACATTATTTTGATGAAAGACTCATTGATGATACTTCCTATGGTTACTTAATAATTATATTTAACTATTTTTGTTTAATATATATATATATGTTGTTTTATTTGTTATAACAAATCACGACACCACTTGCGCTTTAGACATCTTGGGGGATTACTAGGTATGGTAATGGAGGCCAAATGTGTATAAGTGGATTTGAATGGGTACTTAGATGGTTGTGGAATCGTTCATTTGGATTCATCAGTTATTGTCTTTAGTTTTAGGTCTCGATGCAGAAAAATTTGAGTCGTAGGGAGGTGCGTTTGTTAATTTCCTTAGAGCAATGTTTTTACATGCTCGAATTTTGTTAATGTTTGATTTTTTCGCATTACCCCATAACTGTAGACTAATCCGATAACATATAAATTAAAAGCAAGTTGTCGAAATCCTAATTACAAATGTATAATTTTTGTCAGAGATTAAAGAAAATCGCCATTGTGAATAACTTTAAAGGGTTTTGTTTCGAGTAATCAAAGTTTGATTAAGTCCCGACGTCCCGTACTTGCTCTGTACAATATTATGCCTCTATGTATGTTCAATGTGTTCACATGTTTTTATATGCTTATCGTTTGCCAACATTCCTTGTCAAATAAAATTTTGTGTACTATTCAATTTCGTGTATTGAGCGTAGATCATATTTAGCTCGTTACAGCTTGTTCTAGGTAAATGATAATGTGTGCAATGCTTTGATCGTATTCATTGAGTCGTATTATACAAATATAATATACTCGTATAATAGGTACACGCGAGATTACTACACACGAAACACTCTGTATAATAAATTACGTACCTATTTCATTATATTATCATATTAATAATTAAATGACTGTCGAAATTCTATAAAATGATAACTACCGTATTATAATATAATATACCAAACATATACCTATACAATATTATATATTATATATTATGCGTAACGTATGCGTACACGTGCGGTATAATATTTAATAATATGTAATAGGTGTATAGTGTATACTTGTGAGTACACACCGCGTGCAGATACTCTCGCTACACTAACCCTTTCCCCCCCGTTGTGTGTAAACCACCAACAATATACAGGACATTTTTGGAATTCCCGTTAAGGGACGGGGGCGTCGTGGCACGCGCCATGGGACATAATATAATATTATCGCGCGTACAGATTTAACCGGTAGGTACACGTCTGAAACACCGCCAAAAAGGGTGAAAAAATGTCAAACGGACGACAAAACAGCACACTATTATCTATACAACATTCAAAATAACATCCTAATGCTGTTTACAGGTCGATTCAAGTATTCACTGAACATGCTCACCCTCATATTTTCCTTCAATAACGTATTTTTAAAAGTCCGATTTTTAGAACTACTTGCATGTATGAACATACATATGTTTTCAGTTATTTAGATTTTTATATCATTTAAGATTTAAGAAGTGTCCTGTGGTGGTATAAGTTTTTTATTTTCAGTTGAGAATCACCCTTTTTTCCATGAACTGTTAAGGGAATTCCACCATGTGATTTTCTGTACTTGCAGTCTAACACACACGCATGACATAGGATTTAGGACTGGTTCTTGTCAAATATACCAATTGATCTAATGAAGCAATAAAAATTCTAAAAACAGATTTGAATTTGTGAATTAGTCGTCAAATCTAATTTCCCATATTTTTGATTTTTTATGTATTGTATATGTATATTATTTGATATATGACAACTTTTTAATATAAGTTTTTAGTAGGTAATTTGGGGAATAATATCAAAAATGTTGGAAAATCGATTTCAAGTAGACTTGCCGAAAAATTCAAATCTGTTTTCAAAATTATTATCGCTTCATTAGATATTTTTGGCAAAGAACACGTCTAATCTTATGCCACGCATGTGTTAGACAAAGGCAAAAAATTACCGGTTGGAATCCCCTTTATAATATGACTTTTGGATAATGTTGATTCAAATTCAAAATTTGTTTTTCAATTATTTAACTCTGTGAACTAAATATAATGTGTCCATAAGTCCATGACAACTTCATTGGTTAAACTGATGCCCAACTTCTGTCGGTAAAACCAATATGAGGTGATTTCGAAAATATTTAAATGAATATTTCATAATCTATCATAAACCGAACGAATGCATAAAAGAGAGGCACATTTACAAAACAGTGATGCGTTAAAACTATAGGAAGTTATTATAGTTATTTCCGTTAATTATATTGAGTTTTCTCAAACTTTTAAACGATGTAGATGAATATTCCCATTTTTCCCACTTTTTCCCGTTTAGAAATATCGAAAATGACTTAAGAACCACAACTGTGGTAAAATTTTACATTGAAACAGAAAGACCAACTAATAATAATGAACTAAATTAATTTATTCGATACAACTGACTAACACCGTCGTATTTAGTTGAAATGAGATTCATAAACAGGTAAATGGGTTATTTATAATTTAAAACGTTTAGGTACAACAATAAATTATTATAACTATGTAATGATATAAAGGAGAAGTTTGTTTGTCGGTATTGAATTACTAGATAAAATTGGCCAATTGGTTTATTGGAATTCCCACTCGGCCTCTACCGTCAAGACTCGTGATTAAAAGAGTTGTTGATTGGTGTGGTGAGAGGGGGTTGATCAGAAAATCTTTACTACCCCAAAAACGTATGGCCGGCTTCCAAGGTTTCTCCCGAAAATGTTTGGGTTTCAATCACAGATTATCAGGTCGCCGGCACTCGCTCACGACGGAAAGTTAATATATTACGACCGGCAGTTACCACGTGGTAACGTTACCTGGTTACACACGTTTAGCCACGAATCGTGTACGATCCCGTCGTCGCAGATTGGTCACCGTATCATCGCTTGTCGCTGTCGTATTCGTACAGACAACAGGAGGAGAGGACAAGCTATTGATTTTGCAATTACAAAAGCCACCGGAATCCATCATCGAGAGTCGTACAGTGCAAACATTATTTACGGACCGCTGATCTGCACGCATCCCCAATCCCCTCACTAGCCCCCCCCCCCTGCTCAGCACTGCACGAGGTATACACCCTAGGACCGGCGAAGGCGGGTCCAGGCGAAGGCTCACACGACTTTCAGTTTTGACATGACGTCCCGTCATAATATATCTTGCAAAATTGCTTGTCCCTTCAATATAATATGTACACATACATATATCCGCCAGCTTCAGCGGCCGCCCTACGAGTTGTATACATCCACACTTACCACCCCCCCCCCCCCTTACGCTATCCTCGCGTTCGCGTTGATTTTCACGTTGACAAAATCCTCTCCGGCTGCCCACACATATTTGCACGCCGTAAAATTCAGACCACAAGATCCATTAAACGTGTCGTCTCGTATACAAATACATGCTTCCGGTCATAAGCCAGCAACGTATCCTACCTATTTAATAATGTGTAATATATATATTTATGTAGAAGCTATAAAAAAAAAAATAATAATAATAGTACACAGATATGTATATGCCTGTTAAAATTGAGTCGAGTTTAAATGGTGAGTAGTATGTTATATAATATACGGTGTGATTCACCAAGCATTCTCAACATATTTTTTTTATTAATAATAAAAATTCCGAACTTAAGAATTCTTAGGTATATTTAAGGATTATTTTTTCAAATGCTTCGGTTTTTATACCATTATACAATTCTTTATACCAAAGAATGTTTTGTGGATGTCCAAACTTTTTTTTATCAAACGAAAACCAACCAAAATTGTTTTTCTAAAATATTAATATAATTGAAAAAAGTAGCTGAGTCGTTAAAATGTTTACCATCATATTTGCGAGTTTCTGGTGAAATTCACTTGTAGTTTAGGTAAGGATAATAGTATGATTAATTTTTATAGTGGGTACATGTTGGGTACAATCAAAAAGTGGTTCCTAAAGAGCATAGTATAGAAGCTTAAAAATTCAACTATTTTTTCGAAATTAAAATCGAACTTCAGGAAGCATGTTTAATTTACATATACAGTATAATATGTAGCCACCTTTTCTAATTTGTGGGGTTAGTGAACGGTTCTTAAGGTGATCGCAGCACACGTATTTTTCATACGTTTTAAACCAATAAGCAGTGGTAAATTACACTTACTTCGGAATGTACGATTTTAATTCTTTATATAATATGTTTGAACTCTTTGACAAAATATCTAGGCTTTGTTAAGAAGTCGATTTTTAATTTTCAATTCTTAAGGATCTAAAATAAGGAATTTTTTTCAAAAATCCAATGAAAAAATTGCATTACATTTGTATTTATTTTAAATCAAAAAGTGGTTCCTAAAGAGCATAGTATAGAAGCTTATAAATTCAACCATTTTTTCGAAATTAAAATCGAACTTCAGGAAGCATGTTTAATTTACTACCGCTTTTAGTAGTTTTTATAGTTATGCAACCCAGAATATATTTCATTTTTCGCGATGTGAGCGTGTGAGGATTACATCCGGTTGTGGTTGCCAGATGCAGCATTATAGTTTTTCGGAAATACACTCTAATGATCATTTACTACTCACACATAGACATAGCCTAAATGTTCATGTCATGAGAATTGTCTAAATATTACTCCTTAAAACATGATATGCTAACACACCCAAATAAAATATAACAACTTGTTCGACTATAACAATGCACTTGGTTTTTTCGAACAAACCAAATTTTTAACGACTATACAATATTCTTACACTATACACCACAGAAGTAAAAATAATGATGTGGACACTTATCAACAGACACGCAATATGAAATAAATGTTTATAAACGGAAGTAGCTGGTAGTATATTCCAGCTCCATACATTAAAATTTGGATAAATTAGAAAGGAGTTCAATGGAATTAAAAACACAAACAAAGCAGAAACGAATGGCATAAGTTTGGATTTGGAAGTTTTGGTGTTCCGTTAGAATCTCTATTAAGTGAATTTCGTTTATTGAATAGCAATTGTTTACTAGTATAGGATGATCTAATTATACATTTTTTAAAAGTTAAAACAGTCTATTTTAATGTTTTTTTTATTCAGCATTATAAACGTAGACCTAACCATCACATGATCATGTTGGATGAAAATATAATTGTCTAGTAATAAAAAAACATAGAAAGTAAGCTCATTAAAATCATGATTAAATAGGTTTTCTAAAGATGTTTGGTTAAGTGATGGTATTTAATTATTTACGTTAGGGAAAAAAATACAATTTAACAAAAGAATAGTTGCAATCTAATTGCAGAAGAAGGATATTTTTAATTTTATAAACTTTTTCTTTTTTTCCTTAAGTCGTTAATTTCATTAATATATAAATATAGAGATTTTTTATTTAATAATTAAATATTATATGAAAATTCCAATTTGTTTACTTGTAAGGTGTACCTGTAAAAAAAATATCTTAATTAATTTATACTTAATTTAAATAACAGATTTTATACATCTAATAACATTTTAGTCGTATAATTGTATAAGTGATATAGCTGTATAAATAATAAAACATATATAATAATAATAAATAATGAATTATGAATAATAAAACCAATGTTATTATAAGTATTACTGTTGAGTTTATTATATTGTTCAATGGCATTAGGTACAAACGTTTAAATTATTTAAAAAGCATTCTGTTTTAAATAATTTTAGTTACACAAGCACCTTGCATAAACTATGGTGATAGGTATTGTATTGTTGCGTTTAATATTAATATAATTTAATATTTTTGTTATTAACGGGCCTCTTGGTTAATATTTGTTTTTTTTTTTTTAATAAAATCAATGGAAATTATGTATGATCAATATTGGAATAAAATATGTTTAGTCTGAAATTTAAATTTTATTAGATATTACCTAAATAGTAAATATAGTATTATTTATAAAACTATAATATCATATTATCTCCAAACTCAACTCAAATTATTACATTACATCCTTTTTTTCAATCTAATAAAATCTAAATTCAAAGTATTCAATAAATGCATAGCTATATTTATTATACAATTTGCGAAACATACGAAGAATATGTTTAATATACTACAAATTTGAAGAAAAGTCTATAATGATTGTGTAAATTAAGTATTTAATATTCTAATATTAAGCAGAATTAAAAATATTTGTTTTATAATGAGATCCTGTTCCTTGTATGCGAATCGAGTTTAATATATTGTTAGATCTATGAATGACAATGATTAATGATAATATTTTTTTTTTATTTAAACTTTGTTTTACAGTTAGTTTCAACAATTGAATGATAATATTAAACTCTATAATATAATATGCTTCTATAACTATCATAGAACATAAATTTTTTTTTTTAATCTCGAGGTGTTATATAAAAATTGATATTTATTTACTCAATGTCAGTTAATATAGTCTAAATCACTGCATCATAGTCAGTTTATATAAACAAAAATGTCTGAATGAAGTTAATATAAAAATTCACAAAATAATGCCCACTTTTTTAAAAAAATAACTTAACAATTATCTCATTATTTCAATTTTAAAATTCTTCTTCTTGGGTTTTTTGGCCATCAAGACCGTCACACATCCAATTCTCCAACCTTTCTTATCAACCAGTTCTTTCCAATCCAGTCCTCAACGTCTTTCCTTCTAATATCTTCTTACTGAAGTCTACGATTTCTGATTATGATTAGTATATTTTCCTTCCGAAATAGCCTTTCCGGCTCATTTTTTTTCCTTGCTCTCCACTTCCCGTTTATTCGTCCGCAACTAGTCCAAAAATGTTCCTCAAAATTTTCTTTCAAAAACCAAAAGTTTCCTCTCCTCAGTCTTTCTTGATTTTAAAATTATATATATATTAAACATATTTTTTAGTATATAAATATTTAATACAACTTTTGAATAATTAAAGATAGGTTCATGCAAGTCGAACATTTTGTATTCCCCTTTTTTTATGATTTGTGAATCTGCTTTCAATTTTTTACATCATTCAACGTATTTAGAAAAGTATTCTGTTCAGATTATAATATTAAAAACATATAGGTTTCCAGTTGAAATAAATAAGTTAATACCAAAAATATGGGTGAGCAAAACGAGGGAAACATAATCATTATAGTTTCATATAACTATAATATCTCAAATCGTCCAAAAATAAAATCTCTAAAAATGTTAAGACTTTCAGAAGTGTTTTCGTTCTTAAAAAAATCACTCTGTATGGTAATTTTGAAAAAATGATGTGGCTTTTTGAGTTTAAGAAAACGGTGTAAAACTTGACATATTACTATACTATAATGTATATACATTTATAATATATCTATTATAGTTGCAGTAATTCGGAACAGTGCGATATATGAACAGCTAGAGAACGTAGATGAAAAACCCCGTAATATCGGTGTAGTGTTTGGCGATATGATCGATATGATTGAAATAACAACAGTGGAGAAAAAAAAACAAAAAATTATGTGCGTGCGTACAACTACGGTGGATGAGCGGTGTATACGGTCAGTCTTTTCCCTTCTCGGCGGCAACACATCCCGTGGCACATTGATTGCCAATTTTTGGCTAGCTAGGACGGCTATGGGACAGAAAAAAATAAAGTTCATTTTTTACTCTCATGCGAAAAGTCAAGCCATATTTCACACCTGGCTATTTTTCACGGGCCCACAAAAGATGAACGCACCGTCTAGTGTTTCCCGGCGTACTATTGGCAGAAATATCGCATTTCGACAGTTTTAATAATATAATGTTCCATCTTTTCTCATATATTCTTGTACAGTGTCATACATCCGTATTCCCATCGAATGTATATATTATATACATTATATGTATATGTATATTATATATATAAAATAATATATAATATATAAGGGTAAATGTAGCAATATGTGTTGTAAAATATATTATATAGGTAAGTATAAAAATCCATCAACAGCCCATAATATCTAGCTCTCTGAGAAATGTATATTATTATAGTAATATATATACAGAACGCATGACAAATAGAAATATATTTCGCGTTTGAATTCATCGAAATTCGCCTAGTTTAATTTTAGCAACATGAGCTGGTAACGTTCCGAAATGTTAAGAATTATGAAAAAAAATGTTTGAACAGATAATAATTAATAATTATTATCACTATTTTATTTATTATATTTAAAATGTTATCTATACTGTGAAATTCAATGTTCATAATTATATTGAACGAGCAAAATGTATACAACATTAATTAATAGCAAAAATCAAAAATTATTTTTTGTGTAAAGAATTAAATAATTTGATATCTTTATTAGCTCTATATTATATTAATAGCTAAACGTTTGTAATAAGTAAACCATTGGTTACATACTAGTCGAACGGTTTTACTGTACTTGGAAGTGTAGAGTAGGTAATTACTTATCACTTTCAAGGTTTTTGGAAAAATTCTGAAAAAAAAACAAATTTATGATTAATTTCAATTTTGAAATAATACCTTATTAACAATTTCTTCATAAATTCTATTGTTTTCTATTTTAATTCTATTTATTTTAATTTAATTGCTTAAAAATTGCTTATTTCATTCATTATTGTACTAAATGTAAAAACTGTTGTTATAAGTTGTATCTTTCAACATACCTACTGGTAAATAAGTCTTAACCGTTTTTTCGTTATTAACGTATGTATGATATAAATTCTGTATAATTACAACTGATTAATCAAGCGCTTCAACAATAACAAAAATTAGCTAAATTTATTTTGAATTGTAATAATTTTTTGATAATTAAAAATGTAAAATATTTTGTAAGAGTTGCCTTTATTGTCGTGAGCACGCCTATGATAAGAATAAGTATAGTAAACACAATTAGATAAAATACGAATATCATATAGGTACTTAGATCTAACGCTACGGTAGTGGCGCGAAGCTAAGTAAAAAAAAAACAACGTAGCGGCCACTAACGTATAACAGGAAACCGAGTTGTACCATTGAAATTCCGTACTAATTTCTGTTAATCCATCGGCCAGCTCTACGGGGCAAACGGCTGAACGCATAAAGTCGTATAAGGTATCAATCGATCAGAAATATTGTGCAGATGGGAATAGAGTAACTCGCAAGCAGATTGGTTAGATGGTTAAAAAGTAATAACCAAAAATGTTCAAGTATTTTTAAGACCGATTTTGCGTACGTACGCAACGAAAATATCGTAAAATATTTGTCCCCCAATCCGCTGCATATCCATCCCCACTACTCTCATCGCGACGGCGCGGTCTCTCGGAACAATTTTAATAATAAAATAAATAATCTGGTGATTAATTAATTTCCCGTGACAACAATTAAGGTAGATGTCAAATCATATGCTCTTAATTCTACCATCATAGTCCGTCTATGACTAAAGCCCATTACACATCAATTATTAAACATAATAATAAATGGGTTAGACGTAACGATATGTCTATAAGTATGGAACGCTGGCCTCGTGGTGAAAAGATGTTTACATTATAGTTTTAGAAAAAAAAACTAAAATGTAAGAAATAAAACAGGCGGTGAACGAGCTGGATTATTATTATAATTATTATTATTATTTATACAGTCAAATAAAATCGCGACAAAAAAAAATGTAGTAATGATTAAACCTTTAAAAGTCATGATATAATATGGAAACTAAGTAAAATGCCATTTTATAAATATCACAAATATCTATGACGACAAATAAGATCAATTGTATAATGTTAATTACTTAGTCAACATATTGTTTATACATTATTAATTTCGAAAAATACTATAGTGGTTACTTATTTGTATTTATTCAAGTATAGGTACTTCTACGTCCTGCTAAATAGTTTGAAATATATTATATGAAACGCATTTTTTTAACGAGTCAATGAAATTTACAAGTTTACCTAAGGTCTTATTATATAGGCGGTGATTGGGAGGTGGTCGGAGGGGCTAGCCATCTCCATAATTATTGATCATTTTTCAAAGCCTCCACTTCTTATTTTGTAAAGAAAGATTTGAGCCCCCCTAAAATTCAATCAAATCTCCGCCTATGGTCCTATACGACTTGTTTTTTTTTTTATATAAAACAGACTCCAAAAATCGTTTTCAAATAACACAATAGTACAATACCTATATACATGGTTTGAGCACCGTACCACTCTCACCTGTCCCGAATGCACACTAACTCGTCGGCTGTTTTCATTATATAACGGCGTGACACACACCATCGCGTATAAAACGGTTATTTTCGCACGTGTCCAAACTCCAAAGTAATTGTCGCAGAAAACAGGCTGCCCTGTCTATCGTCGGTTGATTTATCGTCGGAGGAGGAAGAGTTGCGATTCTCTCCCACTCTCTCTCTCTCTCTCTCTCTCTCGCTTGCTCTAAATATATATATATACATACGTTTCGTGATTGTTGAGCACATGTATGTATATATATATATTATATTATATTTATAAGGTGTGTGCGTATATAATATATAACTTAAAAACCGGCTCACCTCTCACACGCTCGCGTACTTAAGGCTACCCATTTACGCCGCCGTGATGGAAAAATGTAGTTAAATCTTCATCCCCCCTCATCAGGGGTTTTCGCTTTTCGTGATAGTTAAAATCATTTAATGACGAGGATGTATCACTTAATATTATACGTAGGTACAGTAAACTGTATTCTATATTTATATACACAAAAACAGAATTATTATACTCTCTCGGTGTGCGGTTACACTCCAGCCGTAAAATGTATTTATTTATGTACTCATTAAATAATTTAAGCCAGTGGAAAGGAAAGTTTACCTACAATAACTACTGTAATGACTATGTGAACACAATATGGGATAAATAAAAACATAAGATACAAATTAGTTGATTAATACATTTGGGGAACATTGTTAATATATGTTGACATATTATCTATAAATAAATCATAATTATTTGAATCGTTATAAGAGTTTATGATTTAGTCGTGGTATATTAAAATATAAACTTTGCAATAAATTTAGACTGTCAAATTTAACCATTCAGAAGCTTACAGATAAAATATACATCAACACCTACAAGTGCGTCTAGACTTTTTTGAATTCACATATTGCATTGACGGTCATCTACAGAAATCGGATGACCACCTGAATTAATTTTATGCACTACAATGCGAAGGAATACCTGATTACAGTTTTAAATTTTATCTACTAATCCTAGTTGTTTAGAGTTGCAAACATTGATCTGAATTAGAGACCACATTGTATCAATTTACAAAACAAAGTTGTTAAACAATACGAGATATTAAATCCTTCGCAATTCCTTTTAGTTATTCCTAAAATTCTCTACGCTTTTGCACAATTATTGGTATTTATGTGCGCATTGAAAATGAGACACAATGTTAACAAATTTGATACCAAAATATCCAAGTCCCTATATTGTTTTGTACCGTTTCCAATTTCTCGTTATTAATTACGTAATTTACTATTAATTACAATAAGCTACGATAAAAATAAATATGTTTGCATTGTTCTATATTTACATAACATAGACCAATAAACCATAATATTATGAATACCCCATTCAATAAATCGATTGAAGTCGTATTGTACAATTAATCACTCCACGCACACATTTACGCGGCTGACCATAAACAGATTCACCATTGCATCATTATATATTTGGGATTTTGTTGGTTTATCCACCACTGGGAAAGTCTTTCACTAATTCGCTTCCACCTCGCGTTGGTGGAACTGTGTGACAATATCGCAGCCATAACTATACATAGGTAGTTATATAATATATATGTTATAGCTTTGGGGGTAGTTGGTAGAGATTACCGCGGACATTGGATCCTCGCCTGAAACGCAAGTCTCCAGTCGAGTCTCTATTATTATTTTTTTTTTTTCAAATTACAACAAAACGCGTTTTGTTCAAAATGGCTTTACCGTTTTGTTCTCAATTTTCTTTGAAACTACGGGTAAACTTTTAAAAACAACCACTTACAATATTATCTGTGTTCAATAATCTGTATCTATAATATCCTTAAAACATACACTTTATTGAGTCCTGTAGAGTTAACTCGCTTAAAAAATTAAAATACTGTACAAAGCTGACGTATATAAAACAGATAATGATTTTGCCTTTTAGTTTGATATTAAGTCAATTCATTCTAATATTAGAGCTAACAGAAAAAAATGTTTTCAATAAACTAGTACATTTAGTTGTTAAATTAAAAAGATAAATCAAATAGATACACTTCATTCTGTAAATGCTATTGCTATGATTTTTTTTCAAAAATATTAGTATTATAAGTTAGTTTATTATATGAACACTAATGAGTAATTACCTATTTGGCATTTGCCTAGGATAAGCTATTTGACATATTATACATTGTTCTGTGTTAGTATTTGAAATTAAATTAATTATAAATATCTCCCAGTCCATTCTTGCACAATAAAATTTAAATATTATTATTTACTATTATTATTTGAGGTATCGTACACATTTTAGCTATACCTACAAAACGCACTGATAAAGTAATAATTTTATGTTTTATCGATATTCGGTTGCCTATGGCAAATGGTGATTCCGATTGATCATGTGTCGGCAAGCATTATTGAACGTACACACTATATGCATATTATACATATAAATAGAACACATGCGATAAAGACATAATAATATACCTACCTAACTCCAAAATATATCCAAACCAAATATTGTACATGCCATCAACACACATAGCACCTACGAGCCACGTTCGGTACGTCAAACGAAACACGTGTTTTGATGGAAAATTGCTTGCGTACTTATACATGATAAATGCCACGCCATCGTAAAGACGTTCGTGTTGTTATTATTGTTACGATGTGTATTTTAACAAAAACGCAGACGAGCCACTTTATTAAAGTTTTTTTGGTTATTTGCTAGTGAAAAAAGGCGTATACTAGATTAGGGGCGGCATATTTATATTTGCTCCCTCATACATTGTCCCTTAATACGGCCCTGCACTTTAACCCCGTGCACAGAATATAGTTTAGATTGATAAAACGCAGTGTATTATATACATTGTATATTTCAATTCGTTTACATGATCTATTACAAGTATCGGGTCCAAAAACAAAAATTAAATTAAATTAATATATACTAAACAAGCCATGTGTTTTAGATATCGTTGTATTCATAATATATAATTTAATCCAGAAAATGAAAAACTACCCATTTTTTAAACGTACGAACAATGTTTATTAAACTAATTGCGAGTTGTTGAACTTCAACGTAATATAATGTAAACCATTGAGATTATTTTAAATTAAAAAAAATAAGTATCAAACACCATTATACCTTTGAAATAACTTTTCAACGAATTCAAAAGAATTTACAACAATTCATACGCAATCATTTACAGTTGTCAAAGTCATAACTTCCAATGGTAAAATATATAACTAGAAGAATAAAAAGAAATTCACATAAGAGAAATTACGTAAAATAATTTTTTTTCATCGGCTGTTTTTATTAACAACTTTTCAACAGCAAAAAGAATCAACTTCAAAAATTGTGTGAAAATATAACACCAAAAGAACTCACAGTATTAAATAAAATACGTTGTCGTAGGGCAGTTTCGTTGAAGAATATTATTTCGAGTGTTTAAATATTTAAATAAATTCATAATATCATTTGGATTAGGTTATAATAATATTCTGAAAGGTGTGCTGTGTGTTCAATTTAAATATTTACTATATGTCACCCACGTAAAAAAAATGTTATAACTAGGGCTCTGAAGATATCGTATAGAAGTTTTATATTATTCTATAGGTTCTAAATTTATAGCAGACCAAACAGGAAATCCAAGCTATACAATGGTGGTTTGAAAATTGAAAAATAATGCATATTTTGCATATTTGGTCAACTTTAATGAAAAAGTGCATATTTCTTGATTTTCATAGCATATTTAATATTTTCTAAAAAAATTAATCTTTTTCTTACTTAAACTGTGTATTTTAATAATAATTTTGAATATGAAACTCAATATTTGTTTAATGTAGGTATTTATTGTTATCGTCGCAGTCGACTATTAATTTAACGACAACTGTGTGATGAGAATTTAATCTCTATCGTACAAATATTCCGATAAACTATCTTTTCGAATATATTTTTTGCAGTTCAATTAAATGGTCAAACGGTTTTTTGCCGTATTTTTAGCATTATAAATTTATTTTTCATAATATTTATTAAATTTTTTTGCATATTATACATTCCTTCATACATATTTTACAATTTGTTCGTGCATATTTACATGCATATATTTTCTTTTTAGTTCCTGTAACCGAGCTGATTATGGAAGAAGTCACTGTTTAAGTCAAGGAAATTTCCAAAAATTAAATATATTTTTTTAATACTCGTACTTTAAAGAGGTTTTTTTTATCTTAACCGTGAATTTACTTTAAGAAAAATAAATAGAATTTATAAAATAAATGTCTAAATACTACAAACAAATTTAAAAGAAAGTGAATTTTACACAACGGACACGTTAGAAAATAATCCAGTTTTAATAATTTAGTTGTAACGTTTTCTTCTGAACTGAGTGAAGCAAATCAGTTACGGCAGATTCTCGTGAATAATAAATCAAACGTAACTATGTATCAGGTTTAGTTTTTTATTTGTATTATAATATAATATACTAGCTGATCCCGTGCACTTCACTGCCCGTAAAATACAACAACTCTTAAAAAAAATTGTGATTATTCAACTCCTTTGGTGTTTAACTCACTGCAGTAAGTGCAACACAGCCACCCTGGTAGGCAATCCGACGTCGGATCGTGGACAACGCCGATGGGCGACTATATGTGTAAAAATTCGATTTGATGCGTGCCTGTACCTGATCTGCCCGATTAACCTTTGGCAACCAATAAAATAATAAATAATAATTTCTACTAATTATTTATCTTATAGCCAATAGCAACGGTTTAAAAACAAAAGTGTCCAACGTAAAACTCAAAATCCCTGTTTGAGGACATACCCAGGTTGAGCCTACCGGGTCCGATTGTGAATCTAAACCATTCAAGGACCCCTCCTTTTTTTCTATTTTTTATTATTTTTTTTTTTTTTTGATTTCCATAATAATTATGAAACACTCAATAATATTTAAATCGTTTTTATAATATATAATGGAGAGATTTTGTTATTTTAATATTTGATTTTTCTTAAATTTTTTAAAAATAAGTCTAAATTGCCTATAACATTTGATGTCATTGTACATTTTTTACAATTAAATCTTTGAAATATTAATTTTTAAATTCCCAAACTAAATTTTTTATAAAAATTCATTTAATTTCGTGAAAATGTATTAATCTATCTATATATAAAAAAATGGATTTCTGTCTGTTTGTCCTGTATACATTCCTACACGACTGGGCCGATTGCGACGAAATTTGGTATAGAGATAGATGAGATCTCTGGGAAAAAAAATAGGCTAATTTAAAAAAAGTAAATTCTAACGTTTGGAGTTGCTCAAACAGGGATTATAAGATTTACAATGGAAATCATTGCTTATAAATGGTTGCTATTGGTTATAAGATAAATAGTAATATAAATTAGTATTTATTTATTATTGGTTGACATTGGTAAATATAGATATACAAATTACACGTACAAATTAATTTTTACCGATTTCAACCCTTTAAAATCAAAATTTTGAAAATCGGGCGACGTGATGACACTCGGGAAGGTATTTGGAACAACTCTGAGAAAAAAAATTGGAAAAAAGTTAAATAGCGTCGTCACAAAATGGGTACATAAAAAAATCCTGTTATTTTATATATTATATAATATAATATAATACTATGTGTAACACGGCGCATTGTATAGGCAATAGTGGTACATTGTACTGTGAGGACTGAGGAATAACAACATGATGGCTCAGATTATATTATATAATATTATTATATGTTTTGTATAATCTATGATGAATGATGATGGAATATAACATAATCAATATATATATATATATATGCCAAATACCACTCACTCACTCACTCATTCGTCGCTACATCTCAAATACTACAAGTGTTAAATTTGGAACTTTAAAAGTTCCTCTTATGATCTTTATAGGTATATGTGCGATACGAAAGAATTTTAAAATATCCGCATTTCAAAGAGGTGACCAAATAGGGATCTTGAGATATATAATGAAAATTGATTTTTGTTTGTATATGGTTATTGGTTTCCATTGGTTACTCTGGCAGATCAGGTACAAATATCCATCAAATTGTCACGCTTATGGCATCAAATGAAGAAACTATATTTTAAAACCAAATGTATTCTTGTACGTGATTAGGTTAGGCAACGGAGGGAGGGTGATATGTGGGTTGGACCTCCCCACCATGATTTACTTTAAGATTCTGAGCAGAGCGATAGTTGAATTGATTTTACAATAATGTCTGGTTTTTTTTGTCAGTCATCGCCTTTTGTGGTAGTAAAAATGCTTCGATTTTCTACTTCAGCATATTATTTTCTGACAGGAAAATGAATGTAGTTGGTATTTTGGGAAAAATTTTATCAAAAGTGAAAAATGTTTAGCAAAAGTTAAAAATTCTCAATAGTTTACAAAAGAGTCGAGAAAAAAAATAATAAGAAAAACAGATTTTTAAGCAATGAAAATCGAAATTAAAATCGAACTTCAGGAAGTATGTTTAATTTACTACCACTTTGGAAGTTTTTATAGTTATGCCAACCAGAATTTATTATTTCATTTTTCGCGAAGTATTGACATGTGCGTGTGAGAATTAATTCCAGTGGCGGTTGAGCGTAACAGCATTACAGTGATTCTCAGAAACACACACTAATGATCATTTACTACTCACACATAGACATATCCTAAATGTTCATGTCATGTGAAATACCTAAATATTACTCCTTAAAACATGATATGTAAGA
Organism: Nasonovia ribisnigri; assembly: GCA_027563435.1. Classification (NCBI taxonomy): domain Eukaryota; kingdom Metazoa; phylum Arthropoda; class Insecta; order Hemiptera; family Aphididae; genus Nasonovia; species Nasonovia ribisnigri. The sequence continues at coordinate 32,192 of JANEHU010005182.1, read as the reverse complement.
GCCCCTTATTTCAATCTCTATGGAAAAATTTGGTGATATATATACAAAAAACTCCACAAGTGTTTAGAGAATGTACTACAAAACTCTCACTATGTATAACTTATATCATCAACATGTTAATTGGAGGTACGACTAAAGCATGCCGATTACGGACGTGTCGAAAAATGAAGTAACGAATACGATTCGAATATAAAATATTCATTGTAGAACTCTATATTATCTAGTATATTGTAAATTGATCACACAAAAACATTTTTAAAAAAGTGTTGAGCGACGTAGTGGACAGAATGTTGGTAATGATTGGAAGATTGGCCAATCTTGGAAGACACAAAGCATTAGGGTTGCCGAATTATTGGTTAGAGTATTTGAACAAATAAGAAAAAAAAGAAGGAAAATTAAAGTATAAAAGTGTAAAATTCGAATATGTTTACGTCAGAGGTGAAATGGGTGCGTGGAAGACTTACGACACACCATTTCGTAACGTCATGATCGAATGTGCGATTTAATTCTGCCGATAGCGAGTGTGTGGCCGTGTGGGTGGGGTCGGTGGGGTTGTAAGATATGTAGTGCCCAATCAATTTTGCAAAAGCCATTTGGTATGTACATTTAGTAAGATTAACGCTGGTACCGCCATCTCGTTATAGCCGCATCGATGGCTGCCATCACGAAGATGTCGGTCGTTAAAATCGTATAAATATTATGTTACGGCGGTTGTGCCTGTTTTAGACGATGCCGTGGTAATATATTATAAAAATAAAGTAAATAGATTAAATCATCGATGATGGTAGTAGTCGTGGTCATGGTTTCAAAAACACTTGACGTCCGTACGTGAAGGAGGGGGGGGGTGTACTATTACACACATGAGTGAATGCTATTATGATACGCTAATAGTAACTATTATATCCACACTCACCGTGACACTGTCGTCCACAGTGTCTATACCAACGACAGTCATCATTAACGAAACAATACTCCACCTGGGCGTTTGTGTGTTTATCTCGTTTCGATTTTTAAGCGAATAAAATATGTCATTTACAACGAATGCCCGCAGAGTTATATCATGTTATACTATAGAATAGACCAGAGGCGTCATTTGGGCGGGTGCAAGGTGGGCATTTTCCCCTGTCTGATTTTTAAAGCAGCCCAAGTGACTGTACCCAGTGGTTTTAGATTAACGATTATTATATTAAATTAGCGCAAAAACCTGGCTATATTTATAGGAAAATATTATATTGTGTGTACTAAGAATGTATTGTCACAATGATAAATTATTGTTAATTTGTATAGTTGCTAAATAATAGTTTATATTTATACTTAGACGCATGTGCGGACGACGGACGTGCTTAAATTTTGGTGTGTATGTATGTTTATGTGTATGAAGGAAGAGGAACATATTAATATGCGCTTACGAGTGGTCGTTTTTTAAGTTACCTACCCGGCTACCCATTAAGGCTGGTCAAAACTTTTGGCCCCCACTAAATAAAAACTGAAATGACGCCTCTGTAATTAAGTTGACGACGGTGACGATATAACTTATGACGACGATAAACTTGCTTGTTGCAGGATGATTCTGACGGTGATGATGATGAAGACTGGATGATGAGTGTTGGCACGCAGCGGTAATGGTTCCATCGACGTCGACGACGACGACGGCGATGATGATGATGATGATGATGACGACGATGACCATCTCGTCGTCGCCGGGATGTCCAGCGGGCTGCGCGTGCAAGTGGAAAAACGGCAAGCAGACGGTCGAGTGCGTGGACAAGAAGGTGACGAGCGTGACGCTGGCTCTGGGCATCGACCCGGCCACGCAAGTGCTGGACATATCGGACAACGATCTGTCGGCGGCCGGGCTGCCCCACGACACGTTCGCCGCGGCCGGTCTGTCCAACCTGCAGCGCATCCACGCGTCCCGTTGCAACGTGTACTACGTGCACGACCGAGCGTTCAGGGGCCTGACTAACCTGGTGGACCTGGACCTGTCCGGTAACTGTCTGCGGCAGGTGCCGACCGGCGCTTTCGCCGAGTGTCCGTCGCTGATGAAACTCAGCCTGAGCGGCAACCCGATCGGCGACGTGCCGGCCAGGGCGTTTCGGCACCTCGATCAGCTGACAGCGCTCGACCTGAGCGGCTGCGGGTTGACCGCCGTCGCGGCCGGTGCGTTCGACGACCTCAGCGGCCTCGACTGGCTCAGGCTGGACGACAACCTGTTGACACACGTCCCCGGGCCGAACACGCTGCCCGCCCGGTTACACGGCGTCGACCTGCACCGCAACGACTGGCAGTGCGACTGTCGCATGGTCGACATGCACCGGTGGCTGACCGCTTCACGGGTGCCGGTCACCGAGGAGCCCGTGTGCTCGGGTCCGGCCGCTCACGCCGACGTGCCGGTGCGCCGGGTGCCGGTGGCCGAACTGGCGTGCGCGCCGGCCGCGTACCCGGCCACGCAACCCGTGCAGGACGTGGCCGAGGGCGTCAACGTTTCATTCAGGTGCCTGGTGGCCGCCACCCCGGCAGCCACGGTCGAGTGGCTGTACGGCGGCGCGCCCGTGTACCGGCACAACGCGTCCGAGCTCATCACCGTGGACGGCAACACGACCGCCGAACTGTACGTGTACAACGCGAGCGTGGCCGACGCCGGTTCGTACGCTTGCGTGGCCGAGAACCGGGCGGGCCGGGCTCGCGTCAACTTTACGGTCACCGTCCGGCCCGGTCGACCGTTCCTGGCCGCGGGCACCGTCGACGACCGATCCGCGCCGTCACAGTCGTCGTCGGCCACGGCGAGCGGCGGTGGCGGGACCGGCGGGGGCGACGGCCGACCGCTCCTGTACGTCGGTTGTTTCGCGGCGGGCTCTGTGGCGCTGTCGGCCGCGGCGGCCGTACTGGTGGCCATCAGGTGCAGGCGGGCGAAACGGTCCGGCGCCGGCGGGCGAGCCAGCGACTCGTCGTCCACCGGCAAGCGGAGACCCACCGCGCCCGCGGCCGACGGTTACCGGACCGTCAGTACGACGGCCGACAAGGAGCTGTCAGCGACCCCATCGGCCCGTCGTCCGGCGTCGGCGCGGGCGACCGCCGCCCTGGTGACGGTAACAGCGACGGGGCCGGCCGGGGCCGACGACACGGCCGTCGCGACGGCCGACAGCAATCCAGACGTGGTGAGCGACGTAAAGCGCACCGGATGGGAAATCGATTTCGAGCAGATCGTTTGGGCCGAATGTCCGCCGGCCACCGGTTACGTTTCCATACAGATACCGGTGCAGTGCGGCATAGAGTGTCTGGGCGCGTATTACGCGACCGCCGCCGAGGCCGTGGCCGGGAGCCGCTGCGGCGGTGCCGGGGCCACGGTCCGGAGGCAGCGCAGCAGACGGGCGGCCGTGTTGACCGCGTACGACGACACCGTGCAGGTGGTGCGCACCACCGCGCAGGGGGGGTATCCGACGACGACCACGGGGCCCGGGACGATTGGCGTCCCTGCCGCGGCCGCCGCAGCACCACCGCCGACCATCGTAGTGGACGACCCGGACGACGGCTGCGGCGATGTCGGCGGCGTCGCGCCCATTATCAGCCCGCCGTTGCCGTTCCGGTCGGGCGACGAAGACGGCGGCGCCGACAAAGACGACTCCATCGCGCTGTAATATTATAATGGCTGACGGCACGCCAAAGCGATATTGTTTTTATTCATATTATATTGTATTGTATTGTATTGTATTATTATTTGTTCGCGACATGGTTTTTTTTTTTTTTTACTTAAGCAATATCAATAATTATATAATTAAGCATTGTATTATATTATAATGTAGCGTTACGGGTATGATGATATTATTAATACTATTATTATTATTATTATTATTATTACTATTATTACATTTTTAAGATTAATACAAGACTCTACGAAAGCAAGAATAATAATATTTTGAAAATTGTCTGATATAGCTGTAAAGAAATTAATATCTTAAAACCACTTCAGTAGACCGCTAGAGAAACAATGCTACACCTTCGATTAAGTACAGGACTATATTTGTAATATGTGCTAACAAAACAGCAGACATTACGGCCAAAACGATGGAGCCCAACCGGTGTTGATGAAGAAAAAGGAGGAGGAGGATATTAATATTATTATAACCTTTATAAAATGTCATCAAAATTATGCACAATTTGTTGGAGATTAATAATTATATTATATTATAAAACAATATATATAATACTAATATAGTAAACGGGAAACGTATTATGCATATAGTGAAATAAACAACGTGTGTTTTTTTTTAAGTCTGGATTTATTAATTGATAATAATATAATATATTGTTTAATTACAACCTTAACAAGCCGTCCACTGATATATTGGAGAAGTACCTCTATGATGTCGTTTCGGACCACGATTATAAATTATTAATCGGTTTATAATCATGGAATATCTCGGAACTGGTGTGTCAGAGGGGTTCAGTTCGAAAGCAATTGAATTATAATACAAAATAATTTATATATAGATTATAGGTATAAAGTATACGCATTAGATAAATAATAATAATAATAACAAAAACATTGTACACAAGGTTCGATGGTTCGAAACCCTATTTATTGTGATACGGTCACATTTTAACGTGGTATTACATTGAGTATTCGAGTTTAAATCGCGATGATAATAATAATAGGTATATCATATGTGTACACGACAATACATAATACCAAACATTTGCACTACCACGCTTTTGTACAGATAATACAGTGAGTAAATAGACAGAAAACATTGCCCCAATGCGGATATGCGTTGAGATTAAAAAAAAACGGTCAGAAAACAAAATCATATAATACTAGATTATAATTTTATATTGAATTTGGCAAGGACATCTATCGTTACGATTAGAAATAGATTTATAGAATAACATAATATTAAATAATAGAATATCGACTTCCCATATTTATGTATCAACGAATAAATACCGTAGGCAATTAAGTAGTAACGAAGAAAAGCAGTATAACGAAACTCGAATGAGCATAATATATGAAAAAACCAGGGCTTGGAACCGAAATTAAAAATACCGGTATTTTAACCGAACCTTTTGAAAATATTTAAACCAGAACCTTACCGAAAACCTTTTTTGATTTTCTTAAGAACCTAAACCGGAACCGGAACTGATATTTGTTGCAAGACAATTTTTAGGGTTTTTTCGTCTTTAATTTTTTTCAATTATTTAATATATTTAGGTAGGCAATAAATAATAAATAATAATAGTTGATTCATAAAATTTGGTTGATGTTGTAAATGTATACGTGTATTTATAATTGTATATATTTTCTATAATAGTATAATCTAACAGTTCGAGAAAACAATAAAATATGAACAGTTACCAAAATAAAAAATATATAAATAATGAATATTGTTATTCGCCCGTAGGTTTATAAAAACCTGTCGTTATGATTATTTCCTTATATTTTATGATTTATGAATAGTTTTGGATGACGATGTCTGGTGATGTTGATGATTGATGTCTAATAAAATGATTATTGAAATGATCTAAATACATGTCCGTATAATTTGTTATCAGATTGTGACATGGACTAATAATTATAGATATTTATGTATGTTTACGTGTTATACTACATAATATTAAATATAATTTCTGAATAGTTTCTTATAAGCTATAATAATAAAATAGGGGGTAATGGGCGATAACGAATAATTTTTAATATCGATTAATGTTCAATTATTCCTTTTATAAGGTTAGGTTAGGTATCGAATAAATTGCACGATTGAGTAGATTTATTTGTACATTTGGCCACATGCACATCATACAAAATTCTGGGTTATTATTTAAATAAAATCATTTTTGATAGAGATCATTGAGTGTTTGATTGTATCAAATATTCAAAAAATACGATGCACTGGACACTGGTACATCTGACTTCGAGTTCTTACAACACGAGTCAACCCTATTTTAAAATTTGTTTTGTATATTTTAAAACAAAATAGTAAAATTACTAAGTCCTTTAACCTGGGCAGCTTTAAGGCTGCTATAATTTGAGTTTATCATTTTAGATAATATGTATGAAGTTTATAATTGATTTTTTTTTTACTTTTTGTAGAAAAAATACCTCTAAATACCGGTATTTAGCGGTACTAAAACCGAAACCTTTATTTTGATATTTTAAGAACCGGAACAGAAATTATTTTTTTTTTCAAAGAACCGAATTGGAACCAAAACCGAAAAAATCATAAAGGTTCCAAGCCCTGAAAAAAACATAATAATACTTATCAGAAGGTTTTTTTTTATTAGGTATTCGCTTATAAAATTCAGGGTTGTTATGTCTTTCGCTTTATAATTATTTGTTTTGTAATAATAATAAGTATTAACACTTATATAATTCAATTTTAAGTTTTTTTTAAGAAAATTCTACCCATGTTGCCTCCGTCTTGCAAACATACGATAAAGCAAATGTTTTTAACTAGTTTCAAAAGTGTGCTGTTAGTTTTGATATTAGAGTGAATTGGCCTATTATAAGACATTTAGGTAAGAACATTATCTGTGCTTAAACTTCGGTGATTTTTTCGATATTTTAATTTTCAAACAAGATATTATGGGTATGTTAAATATGACAAATTAAAAATGCTCATATCTTGCTTGAAAAATAAAATATCGAATGAAAGCCGACTGCTTGAAAAAAAAGCCTCGCTGAAATACAAAATATGTTCATACCTAAAATTTTGGTAATAGGTCACTTTAATATATAAATGAACAGCACACTATTGAAGCTAGTAAACGAAAATTTGGTATGAAGTACGTGTGTAAGATGGAGACAACAAATAATATATTAACCAAATTTAAAAATAAATGCTGTCTAAAACTATTTAGAACCCAAACAAATTATTTCGTTTAAAACATAATTTTAAACAAAACAAAACTGTTTTTTTTTCCCAAAATAAAAAAATAATCGTACCTTATTCATTGTGTAACGAATATCGTACATAGAGGTACGTACAAACAGAAAAATACATTAAAATAAATTTGACCGAAGGATTTTGTGGAGCCGACGTTAATATTTAATCTACTGGCAATTGGCATAATAAGCAACTAATCTTCTAGAATTCTTTGCTATATGCCTATATATATACATGGAAATGGAAGCTTAATCAACATCAACCTTAATTAATTTAGACGAAGATTATAGCACCGATGTTTATTAACCGTACGATACGAATATAAATTGATATTAAACTTTAAATATATCACTACCTTGGGACTGTATTTTCACTCGGCTTCAATTTATTACTACACTATTTATTCGCGTTGTCAGCTGTTGTTCGCGATCGGGCATGAGCTCCCGGTATACGCGCACCTCGGCCAGATACGTTTTTAGACGATGTTAGGGGAGGGAACAGGCAATCACACCAGGTGGCATTTTTAATACCTAGGATGAGCTTATTGATGCGGGTTCATAATTATTATTAACATTATAAATATTAGTATAATAATAAATTATTAATCTCATTAATGATCAGAGCTTATTTTCTAATCATTAGACATTACTTTTTACTCTGTGAACATTGTAAACTTTATGTCATTATCCATACATGTTTTATCATTTCTATTTTCCAAGTGATTTTTTGAGTAATGCCACTTGCTACTCAGCTTATTAAATTTTATGATTTTTTATTATTCCTATGTTGAACTTATTTTTTCTGTTTGATTATAAAAGACGAAAGTATTAAATACTTTTTTCCCGACAAAAATGAATATAGGGCTGGAAAAATATCATTTGAGTATGAAAATTCTGAACACTTCACTGATGTCAGCGTAGTGCGTGCTATCATCCTAGCTCATTCATACATCCTTTCATGTTTCAACACGCGTTCATCTATAATAGTGCATGATAAAATATATAACATATTATATTATAATAATGCCATGTATCGGTTTTAGAAAATAATAAAACATCGTTAGTTATAAAATATAACATAATAATATTGACTCTATAACAATGTCGTAGCGGACAGTCATAGTGGTCCAAAAAATGAAGATGTTTTGAAATAAAGTCGTAGTCGACAGTGGAATAAAGAATAGTGTATTTTTACTCACTCATTTTTTAGTAATCATAATATTGTACAGCAGTCGTATATTAATGCGTATACGACCGTATGTCGTGAAGTTACTCAATATGGTCTCAACTACGGCTCTGCAGGTACATCTGAACGCATGCTGTGTTCGTGACCCCTCTATATACGATATCGGGTGCTTCGACATGGACGGCTCGTGGACAGTTGTTGTTTTCGTAAACGATGTAACCACCTGCTATTCTGATGCTAATTTATTATTAGTCGCCGAGTTTTAGAAGGACGACTGGTTTGAGATACCAACACGTGTGCCTGGCTGTTAACCGTTACCTATGAATCTTACGATTTACAGACATGTTTTTCATGCAAGGGAAGGGGGGGGGGATTCCTTAAACTTAACGGCGTCCTATGCCCTGTGATATCTAAATATGGTCGATAACACGAATTGACAAATCCGTGAGTATATTTTCACACGGTCACGTTTGACATTACGCGGACAAGGCCGAAGTGGAATACCTACCGCTTTTAATCCTCGTAACGACTAGCTACGTATCGCGGGTGTTTACCAATTTTTTAATCCATCGGTAGTGTTGTTTGAGTGTTCGTGTTGTAATATATTATAAATTAGATAGGTACGCATTACGCGCGTATAAAAGCGAATATCGTGCAGTTTAAAATATAAAAGACGATATCGTATAACCCCGAAACATGATGACGGACACGGCGGCATACAGTTCCAGAGAGACTATATTAATATATAATTATATATGGAAACAGTGCGGTTTTTAGAGTTTAATATTATTATTAATGTGTATATACGTGTATCGCACTATAGTTTATTTAAATTAGTGGGGTAGATACTCTGAATGTCATCGTTGTCTTATAAGAAAAACAAATGCAAAGACAACGTGAGAAACTTATTTAATGTACAAAACATGTATTACCGCACTACGTGTGGATAGCCGCAATCCCATTGCGACATTTGAGCACATTTATTAGTGTGCTCGTTGCCGTTAATTCCTATGTTTCTGGGGCATATGAATTAAACATAATAATATATTGTAATTCGTAATGCGCAGTGCATGCCAAAATCAATCGTTGATCGACACTTCAACGCTATATTTCGGGCTGGATAAATCTCGAACAGCTATAGCCACGTAAGTATATTTATTGTAGAATTGTATTTCCTAAGATTAACTATAATATTATGAATATAATGTACTATTATGTGAATACATTTAAATACATTGTTTTTAATTTTGGTTCCAATTTATAATTAGATTAATATCCATATGAACTTAACTATATCGCATAAGCCTATACGGGTTATAAGTCAGCAGTCCATACATTCTATTAAAATTGGTTAACAATAATTAATGAACATTGGACATGTTGAAATGTTTGTAAGACACTAAAAAAGTCAAAGAAAAATAACGACCGTAAATCTGTCATCTATTATAGTGATCATTATAAAATCGATTCCCTGCAAATAATAGATAATAAAACAGTTTTTAACTATAACTATATACCTAAAATGTGCGGATAATAAATAACAATAAAAGAGCAAATGCAGTTTATTAGTTTTACTCTCGTAATAAAATTTTTTTTTAGTATATTATGTGCTTGAATTTTATACAAATTTAAAGAATATAGGGAATTCATTATTTTTTATTTGAAAAAATTGGCAATTTTTTTATACACTTTAATAAAGAGAAAAATGTTACATCAACTTTTTATGGTGTAATAAATAACAATAATAGCATGTCAAATACCTCTAACAATTCCCATCATAATAGCTTCCGCTGATCTTCAACTAAAACTATTTAAAATGTATCAAAGTAGTTTAATTTCACAAGATCGCTCTCTTTCACAATGTATTACTTTTTTGAACAAGAAAAAAAATAGAAAAATGTTCAAAATGTTCAAAACCATTTTTAGATTAATATTATGACGCAATATAACATCTAAAAAGGTTGTTTGTCTTATTTCATTATTATTATTGAATAAATTCATGTTTAAAGTAGCAATCTAACTATACCGATAAACGTATTTTGGGAGGAGGTGCAATATAGGCTCTGGTAGTCTGGTGGCACTTTTTATACCCACTTTCGTTTACAATGACATTATAAATTATGACATAATATGATTATTTTTAATCCTTTTATAATCCTAGCTTGTTTTGTATTTAGACCGGTAAGAAACGTTTGAATAAATTGTACCGATATATTATATTACAATTTACAAAGAATTCGAAAATAATATAGATTATTTGATATGCGTACCTACCTAATAATTAGCGGGAAGTATAGTTGGCAGAATTTATGAGGATCTTAAACGACTTAAACATAATATATACAATGATCGTATTGTATACCTACGTTATATGTTACAATGCTGTCCTCTGATCAAATATGACGTTTATTCGCATTCGATTTGTGTGAAAATTATCAAATATTGAAATAAAATGTATAAGACAGAGCTCTCGGCAAAACGAATGTTAAGTGTAGATAGTGAGTAGGTACCAACTTTTTTTTTCGTGTGTATATAAAAATAATAACTAGGTAAATAATTAAAACCGTTGTTGAGTATCAAAAGAAAACTTTTGTACGTTTTTTATTCGTCATGATGTCATCATAAACACCTTTAGGACCTTTGGTTTTTATAATTTTGTTTGTACAACAAATTTGTTTGTTTAAGTACTAACCTGATAATATTATTCAGTATACTGCTTAGATCGTGGTTCTAAGGTATACTATACGTTACCTACTGAAGTATATTTTTCTAATTTATATATTTATCGTGGATGAAAATATTTACTGTGTTATAATACTGTACATTTATACCCAATCACTTTTAGTCAAAAAATATGTACCTATACCGTATATCTATGTGAATTTAGAAGGAGCAGCAAGAATCTACAAATTTGAGAATAGTTTATGATCGCAATTTGGATCCATTTGATCATTGTGGGTTAAAAGTAGAAAATTCCAAGTACTTTTAAAAATAATCTGGAAGTTAATTGTAGAATACCTACTTGAAATACTTACCAAATACTTATACATAATAGAATTTTCAAGAAATAATGTACTTTTCAAAATAATTTTACTTTTTTTGGGCTACTTTAGACATTCAAATTTTTTTCTAGTAACACCATAACATTAACATTTTTAAGGTATTTAAAATAAATAGTTACAACTACAGGCTTAACTTAACAAAATTCACCAAAATATTCAAATTTCAAAACATAGGTTAGAAAATTAAGTAAAGGTTCCTTATATGTAGTTCTTACAGCAATTTATTTGATGAAATATTTTGATTTTTGTTTTGACTCACTTGCCAATTAAATAATATTGTAATGAATATTTTTTTAGTTATTATAATTATTATTATAAATTATCTTTTTTTGTATGACAATAGTGTTAAGAGTACATTACCTCTTTAATATTATCTGTATTCATTACTACTCTAAGGTGTTATATTTAAATAAATAATATGCATAATAAATATCAAAAATACATATTATGCATATTATGACTTTTAGTTATTTTGTTGTAATTCAAAAATTATTATTTGTAGAACCTTTAAACTTTTGGCCATTAAGTAAAAAAGGTATATTATTATTTTCCAAGCACAGTAAAAATAATTAAAACTTAATATATATCAAGTAAAATCATAAACATAGGAGACTGGTTCAAAGCCTTCCTTCAATTTAAAATAATAATTATATATAAAATATTTATTGCATTAAAAAAAGATTTATTTACTTAATATATATATTATATAAAACATTTAGTATTGAATAAATGATTTAATTGGAATGTCAATTTTTTTTCGAGCTTCTAAATCACAGAGTTCCATAATAACTACTGCTTGAACTACTTCTGCCCCAGTTTTCCGCAGTAGTTGAACAGCAGCTTCAAGAGTACCTTAAAAATATTAATTCAAAATTAAACAGTTAGGAAGGCCACATTTATGTACTTCTTCAATTTAAAATAATTCATATGTTTTTAGACAATGTAAGAAATAAATAATAAGCTTTTTAATTTAATCACATACCTCCAGTTGCTAACAAATCATCAATGATCAGAACTCTCTTTCCTTCTTTTAAGACATCTAATTGAACTTCCAATACATCCTAAAAACAAACCTTATTTTAAACCATGTATTTAATTGATTATAATATAACGTACGACCAAATTTACTTGTTAATTAAATTAAATTAGCAAGTAATTAAGTAAATAACAGTATACTTTTTTGATGCTTCGATTTTTTATGTGAATTATATTTAGTTTAATAAGAATAAACTTATGTCTTATTATTAAAAACAATATTTTTATTATAAGATTATACAAGTTAATTGAATTGACTTCATTTTTCAATAAACATGTAAACAAAATGATAAAATTACATATTTTGAGATTGATAAATAATTCATACAATACATTGTATTGTATGCAGTGGCGTATTTACGGGGGGGGGGGGGTCCAGGGGTACTGGACCCCCCCAGAACCTCTCATAAAAAAAAAAAAACTAAAATTCTTACATATTTGCAGAACCCGATTTATGTAAGCACGCGCGGTCGCGCGGATATAGTTTTTTCCCGTGAACAAAATATAGTTTAAAATTAGTTACAACAGCTAAAACAGATACATGTTCCTGCAGCATGGTTTTAAGTAATAAGACGTATGGAAATTATACATTTATAGTTATGTTATTCTGACGACAGTTTTTCTATGTTACGACCTTATACGAAGTGCTAAGTAATATTGATTTAAAATTGGCCATGGATTTAGCTCAAGATACTTTGATCGAGTTAGAAGATTATAGAAAACACGCTCAGAAAAATTTTGAAGACATTTTTTTAGCTGCCAAAAAAATTGCTGACAAGTTCAATGTGACAATGACAATTCCGAGAATTAATAAAAGACAAGTACATAGAATAAACGTACAAACTAATAATCCTGAAGAATATTTTCGCATATCGGTTTTTATTCCATACTTAGACTCTTTTATAAGTCAATTAAAATCTAGATTTCTTAATCATATTGATATTTTGTCAAGTTTTCAATCTCTTTTCGACGAAAATTCTACAAAAGAAGAATTCAAAAAATTAGCTGTATTTTATGAAGAAGATTTAAATGGTAATAATTCAATAATAGAAGAGTTCCAACTGTGGCAAAGAAAACTTAAAAAATTGGAAATAAAACCAAAAAATTCAATTGATGCACTGAAGTTGTGTAATGCAGACATATATCCAGGAGTTAATAAGTTATTTCAAATTTTGTCTACACTTCCTATATCTACGGCTTCAAACGAACGGACTTTTTCATCACTAAAACGAATTAAAACATATCTACGAAATACAATATCTGAGGTAATAAAATATTATTAAGACATTTTAATTTTAAAACTAATATTTGTGGTTGTTTTGTTTTAGAAAAGACTTAACGGATTGGCTATGTTAAATATTCACAGGGATGTTGAAATCACTGTTGATGAAGTGATAGAGGAGTTGGCAAAAAAATCTAGACGACTGGAATTTATTTTATAACAATACTTTTCATATGTAGTGCTTAATACAATATATAAATATATAATATTACATAAGACTATACTATTATATATTTTATTCAACTTCCTCCAAAAACTTCATAAGGACGTAACTATTATAAGATATCATTTTTTATATTAATTATGTAAAAACTGAGGACCCCCCCAGAAAAATTTGAAAATATGCCACTGATTGTATGAATATCTGAATATATCTCTATTTAATTTTTAAGTCTTGTAATATTTAGTAAATAATTCAATTGTGATATGGTTTATTCTGAGGAAATATTTCAATTTCAAACATTTTGAAGGATTAAATTTAAACTACTGTTATTTTTTAGTATACAATGTACATGTTATTATTTGATACTCTTATTGTATAGGCTTGTATTTAAAAAGGGCTTATATTTACTATCTTTTTAAGCATTTAAATTAAAATATTATGCATGCTAAATGCTTATGTTAATAACAAAAGTAAATTACCTAGTTTAATTTTTTTCCATTAACATGATAGACCAACATTATTTATAAGACAATTATTCTGAGATACATCTTTCATAGTTGTTAATAATATCGGTACCAATTGGGCATATTATATTTTTTAGTATTTTATTTTATCAAATCAAAATCAAAATATGTAATATTTGTCACATAAAATAAAATAAAATTTGATCTTATACTGAACCTAATACTTTCATAATTCACACACAAACATCAAACAAAATACAATTTATAATTACTTTAGCATATTCCAAACTATACTCTAGTTGAGCTACTTTGCCAGGTAACTTTCCCTTCTTCCTAACTGGAACACATGGAACATTTAAGTGCAATGCTATTAAAGTGCCCAACAAAAATCCTCGAGCTTCCAACATTGCCACACAATCAACTTTACCAGCGATTTCAACTGCATATTTTTTCAAAATATTATTCAACAATTGCAATCCATCAGTACTTTGGAAGACATTGAATATATCTCTGTAAATATAATTGCATATTTCATAATTTAAATTTAATTATTGAAGATTAACTCGCTATTAAAACTATACCTAATTGATTTATTGTCACAAGATACAAATTACAGTAGAAAACTATAATGATAGCTAACCTAATCTAACCTACCTATATACTAGAGTTGGCCTTTTAACCAACAATTAAAAAAAATTGTTAACATTTCTAAGGTCACCTTAGAAACTTTGTAGAAACCCAGAAATAATAGTTTTATACTTTTATACATTCTACGATATTAAAATGTAAAACGATCAATAGGTACCTAGGTATGTAATTTATTTTTCATAGGGCTTTTTCAAAACAACGGTTATAATTGATGTAGCAAAATCATTAGGTAACTTAATGTCTAATCTATATAGGTATTATTATGAATATTAATATAATTGATAATTATTGAATGTTTTAATTTTAAATTAACATAATGATAAAGTTTAATTCTAATATTCAAGGTTGATAGATAACAATACATTAGCACTTGAAGAGATTATAATAACTACAGTAGCGACATAAAATATTTTAAAATATATCTCATCATTCATCGATCATAAAATTATATATGTACTTACCTAAACAATATTCCAGGTAGAGGGAAGTCTGGATATGACTTGATGTAACTCTGTAATGCTAGAGCGTCATCTTCAATACTAGTAATCGACATATTAATTAACTCCAGTAGAAATCTCTCAACAATCACGAACAATCCTATAAAAACCTAGAACGGAATAAGTCGAATTATCAATAATCACTACACGTGTTGAAATAAAAAGAAAATTACCTGGAGCTGACAGTATCCACTCAAAGTCTGTCACTAAATGAACGTTTATTTTCACGAACGATTTGCTAGCGTCTGAGTGGACGTTATCTTGTTGGATTTAAATAATGACGACACGTCATGAATCCGATAAATTGCATTTCGCTCTAAAGTCTACAACACTTGACTTGGCCTTTCAGAAACATTTAAAATAAATAATATAAATACAACTCATTGGCAACTGATAACTGAAAACTGATAAGAGTCTACTAGACAGTTTAGTCACAGAATAATTTATTTATTATTTATTAATTTAATTATAAATTTATTCTGTGGTTTAGTAAGCATTTTTTATTTGGGATTTTAGACAATAAATTCTGAACGGAGCGATCAATGTATTATTAGTATTTTACAATGATGTATTGATGCGTTTTATTTTTTTTGTGTAGGTATGTATACACGATTTGTATTTAAAAAAAATGATTTGATATTAACTGCAATAGGACAGGTATTTTTTCTGATAGGAAATTGAATCTAGACAATCTAGTTGGTAGTACAGGTGATTAAAAATTAAGAATGTCCTCTTTACAGTATTTATCTAAATAATTGGGAAAAAAATTAGGGTAAAACAGGAATTATTACTCTAACAAGTTTTTGACAAATCTAACGCACAATTTTTTTTTATAGACATTTGTTCAAGTTCAAATTTGGACGAAATTGGATATTTGAAAAAAGAAAAACCATTTTAATTATTTTGTTGTAACTAGTAATTCAAAAATCTTATTTGTAAAATTCTTGAAACTTTTACTACCTATATGGCTATATTCTATGTTATTATTTTTTATATACCCAATATCATAAGATTTGTTTTAAGCTATTACCTATTTATAGCACAGCACGAACCTATTTACACCAATCTACAGGTGGCATTGACTCAAAAGTTACAAATAATATTGATTATGAATACAGCTATACACATAATACCTACACTATTATTATGAATTAATTTTTACCTTTTTGAATGGCACCATACATTTTTGTTTTATATTCAGAAGCAGAATATTATTCGGAATATTTGGATTTACAAACATCAAATTATTCGGACAAGTAGTTCGTTACTTCGTTAGCTATAACTTATAAGCATATAAAGTTTACATGAGCGAGTGGACAACATTTTGCGGTACCTATTACCTACACAGCAAAACGTTGTCCACTACACTCCGCAAATCTAAACTTTTAATACTTATAAGTTATATTCAAAAAATTAAAAACTTTAAAATTATATAAATAAAAAAATTTGTTTTCAGGAATGTTGCTTTGAAATTACATCAAATTATATAAAACAAATATTTTCAAAAAAGTGTATGGATCACCAGGTATTTAATAATTTAGATTTAGTACTGACACACAGGCATCGCTCCGAAATCAGAATCGTTCTTCGTATTTAATTAATATCATTGAAACATATTTAACACATAGGTACTCGTAGAAATATACAACAGATACCTATTTAGCACTTTCCCCATTTTTAATAATGATAATGATAATTGTGTATTTGTGTACGTATCGGCCGGCGTTGCTAGTTCCCAGATGGGTGACCACCCGGGATTTTTAGCAACGAATCCTTGCGACCTTGCCACGTACAAAAACGTGTTTCAACTATAAGAGTTCCTCCCCTCTACAAAAAAAACAGCTAATAACCGTAGTTCGTTGGTAAATAACATTTTAACTAAATACTTATGCTTAAATTTTCAAAATATTTTGACAATTTTGAGCTTTTTATAGATATTTTATTCGTTTTTTTCTTAAACTAAGCATAAATAATATCAGTCGGTAAAAATGTCGAAAATTATTTATTTATTACACAAGGTGTCTCGTAAATTTTCATTTAATATGCATTAGCATGATTATTTTTAAGTATTGGAAGTTTAAATCTAGAAATAAAATAGTAAAATCAAGATAATTTACAAATTATATTGTAGATAATAATGTAGTGTTCAATTTTTATAGTTATGCCTTGAAAATGTAATAACAAGGTTTGTCATAAGTATTTCATACTGGAACAAACAAATCTAAAGCATATTCCAATAAACTTGATTTTTTTCTTAAGTAGACTTTTAAGTACAAAATTTAAATTAAGAATGACGATTTTAGTTACTTATTTTATTTTACGTAATTTAAAAATATACTTATAAAATGTCACTAACTCTGAGAAAATCTATGACAAAAATTTAAAAAAACCTAAAATCATTATTTTGATAGCAAAATTAAATCTTTTTACTAAATTCATTAGCGATTTTATTGTTCTGTCAATACATTTCAATGTTGTTACTTGTTAGTGACTATAATTTCTTCCACAAATTAATTCTTTTACAATTATTAAGGCGGAAATCAACATTGGACCAAGGTACACAAGGCCCAAACTACAAGGTACATGTCTCTGAGGGGAATCTAATTCAACTCAAATTGACACATCCATGGCAGTACGGTCGACTCCTACTGTACAGCAGAGCGGTTACTTACTTTCTCCCTTTTTTATGAATATAATGAATGATATAAAATTGAATATTTGAATTCATATAATTAACTATTAATATTTAATATACATAAAACTGTACAATTTAAACAGTAAAAAAATCAACCATTATTTGTTATTACCGAATTTGTAAATCAACAAACAGTGTATTATGTATAATGTATATCCACTATAAATAAGTAGGGAAGTCTTTTAAATTATAATCCATCAATGAAAAAATATTTTTATTCAATCAATATTTTGGAAAAATCAATAACACTACCATTAAACAACCATATTACTATGGAATATTTAAATATTGTGTTTACACAAAAGGAACATTTTTTCTTTTTTTTTTTTTGTAAAATTTTATGATTTTAATATTAATAATTAATAACTAATCAGATATTGCTATTAAATTATTTATTACACATAGCTAAACATAAAATTAAATAAAAAAAAACATTTTGTTTCCAACAATTATTCAGACATTAATGACATCATTGGAAAATCTAATCTTTTACGTCCTTCTAATTCTAGTTTTTCCATCAATACTAATCCTTGTACAACTTCACCACCTGCTTTTTTTATTAACTTTGAAGCCGCTTCTAATGTACCTATTTAAAAATCAAAATAAGTTTAATTAAGATATATACTGACACTGCAATTTCTTTTTAAAATAAACAAGGACTTATTCTTACTAATATAAACTTTTATATTAGTAAGAAATTTTTATTACTTAAAACTCAAATGTATAAACTAAATTAAATGAAGAAACTCTATTGGAAAATTACAAAATATGTGGTCCTAAAATAATTAAGTCACTAGATGAATATTTTAAAACCGTGTACAACTAAATAAATGTACAATAATTGTAGTATTTATTTTAATATAACAATATATTTTAGGGATTAATTATTATTAAAAAATAAATTAGATAGAAACAATGTATTTATGTAATTTTAATAGCCAAATATAATCAATTATAATTTTATTAATTATCTTTAATGATAACCATACAATTCAAAATTGATACATACAGCTTTCTATTTATCGTGACAAAAATGTTAAACAATTCTCAGCCTATGGTCAGTCGTAGAGTTATAAATTATAATATATGTTAAAAGTATTTAACCATAGCAGAAATAAACCCAGGTAAGGTGTAGGTAAGGTGTCAATATAAACTCAACATCACCCAGTAGAGAATTATGAGCAGTGCTTTCAGAGTTTCATGCATATAATCATAATTTAAAACTAGGTATTTATTGATTTTAGCGTGAATAATCTGTTAATAGTTTTAATTTGTATTTTGTATTTTTAAATACGAAAAAAAGAAAAAAAAGTTTTTTGTGAACTAGAATTTTTCCAAAAAATTCTAGAAAAGATATACCTATTTAAGATAAACTATAATACTAAGTAGTTACTGTGAATATGTCCATTTAAATGTATTGTACCATAACTTATTATAAATCAAACAAATACATATAGTATAAAGTAATAATTTGTATATACCACCAGTTGCAAGAAAGTCATCCACTATGAATATCTTCTGTCCTTTTAAAATACTATTTAATTGTACTGTCAAAATATCCTATATATAAATATATAAAATTATTTTAATACATTTATATATAATAATACTATAATAGTTAATTACTTCTCCATATTCCAAAATATATGACATCTCAATGACGGGACCCGGTAAATTTCCTTTTTTACTAACAGGTATGCATGGTATATTGAGATGTAAAGCAAGTATTGGAGCAAAAATAAAACCACGAGTCTCCAACATTGCTATACAGTCTACTTTACCACGCAGTGGATCGGAAATTTGTTTCAATATCTTCTCTAACAATTTTATTCCATCACTGTGGCTTAACAATGATAATACATCTCTGCAAAATAAAAATATATTCTCTGTAAAATCTAATAATTAAAATATTTAAATTTTAAAGTGTGAATGGTCATTAAGAGTTTGAAAGTTACTGTGGTTAGTGTTTATAAATTTAGTCTTAATATTAAAAAAAAATAATTCAGTGTAAATCTCTGCTTACCTAATGGTCTATATTTTATTAATAATGATAGATGATTATGGATTATTAAAACTATATTAGTTTTAACATTGATAAATATGAAGTTTCTATAAGTTACATTTTAAATAAATAATAAAATATGCAATCATTTAATTACAGAGTATAGCAAAAAAAACATTTTAGAATTTATAACTTAAAATACTTTTTTGAGAAAAAAAAACTCCAAAATATACATTTTACATTTTTAGCATTAGAGATAATTTGACAAATGCATAACTATGTCTGATTTATTTTAATAAGCTCACATAATAATGTAAATTTAAAATAGATACTTGAGCAATTAATTTTTAAGTAAAAAATGTATTTACTTATATAAGATTCCTGGTTTAGGGAAGTCTGGAAAATATTCAACATATTGTTGTAACATATTGATGTTATCCTCCAATGTAACTGTTGATGTCATGATAAATGTATTTGTATATTTGAATCTCGAACAAAATAATTTGAATTAAATTTGTAACTAAAATAAAATGTAAAATTTGGTATGTATTAAAGTTGATTAAACATTGGTGCAAACCAAACTACCTAGAACATCAAACACGATTACACGAGCACAATCTGAGTAGTATTTAATATTTATTGATATCTGAATTTGATAGCCATTGATGAAATTTTAATGTGGAACACAGTAATACAAAAACAAATCAAACTCAATAATAATATGGTATTGTACTATATTGTAGTCAACGATCACAAATTACGATATCACTATATGAAAATAACTACGCAATAAATGGTATACGTGATTTAGTATTTGGAATTTTATCTCTAAATTCTATTGAATTGTAATTCGTAGCATTCAAATGTCAAAATAATCATATTATCTTATAATAATATAATAGAACGGCGTAAGTCTCCGACTTATAGATAATATGTTAAGGTAGGTATCGGCAAAATATAATAGTAGTCAAAATGACGATATAAGTCAATTGACAATAAATTATTCAAGTACACCCCGACTACCTATTTAGTATTTAGGACTAATAAATTGTTGAATGGAACAAAAGTACAAAACTGTTAACTTTGTTTCGTTAACCCTACGGGTCACGACTATAAATACTATAGAGCATTAGAGCTAGAATAATACGAAAGAACTAGAATAAGTACTTAATCTAAAGGCTACAACCGTGAATCGTGATCATTGGCCTGAGACGGTCAGACGCGGTGAACCGCAAATCTTATTGAATCCTTATCACATTATCAGTTCAATTTTATCACCTGTGGAATAAAAAAATCGTACTCGATTATATGGCTGTTACAATAATTAACAATAATTTAATAATGTGTTCCATGTCGTGATCTTTACAATGCACTAGAGAGCCTAGATAATAATATTATAGATATTATAATATATATTATATATTAGATATTATCTAGGCTCTCTACAATGCACTATTGCGTTATCGAACTAAAATAAAATTGGTTTATAAATATCAAAAGGGGTAATGTAGGTAACCGCAAATAGCTCTACTATTTTACTGTAGGACTGTATTAAGAGTCAAGTGTAACTCGTCATTGACTAATGTCAAAGATCACTGTATGTCTGTATACTACTATACTAGAGGGAAGCTTCCTTGAGCGAAGCAGAAGAGACTTTTAGGATATTTAACAAAACGATGGATTAAACCATGACTGTCAAGGAAATTGAGGAGAGGGTTAGGTTAGGCATAGGTTAGATCACTAAGGAACGAGCTTAACACGAGATTCTAGAGTGGTGGGTCTGGCCTAAGGTGACTGACAGCGAATCAACACCCAAAATAAAAAATTAAAATTAAATAATATCTGATTATTCAACTGTTGTGAGGGTTGGTAAAGCGGGACATGACCTACCCACCACCTTCTAACTTTTAAGTGTATATTATTTTTATGTTTCAAATTACAATAAATCATACTTGGGGGCCAAACCTTGTGGAAACAGTTAAATTCCCATGTAGTGGTGTCTACACGAGAAAAAAATCACTGTATACTGTAATGGATATGTTAAATTAGATTCAATGGTAAGTCATTGCAGCATACGAAAAACGATTCTGAGCAGAGACTGACTGTCAGCCTATTATCATATAAATACATTGCTAATTGCTAACAATAATAGTACCTAATTTATTTTACTATTAGTTATGGGCAAAATTAAGGGTGTGCAAACAATTAAAGAGGCCAAAATTTTCCCACCACCAGATAAATCGTTAAAAAAAGTTTCTTGTGTTTTCACTATAGAATTTTGTAGTATCAAAAGCGTAATTAGTTTTCATACATAACATATATACACTAATAAATTAAATATAAAATATTCAAATTTTAGGTAGGTACTTTCAAGGCCGTAGCTGGAACAAATTTTCGGGGGAGGTTAAAACCAAATTACCATATGTATTTAAATATCTAGTTAAAAAAAAAATTTCTTTCACAATATTATGTTAGAATTGTTAGATAATAATATATCAAGATAAGATATTTTATGATATTATATAATATTATTACATAGATACATTATAATAATGACCTGTCATCATTTTCCAAAATTTAATTATTACAATATACTAAAGTTAAAATACTAAATTATGATACAATTATGAGCCAATTCTTGACGACCACACAAAATTAATGTTTGAATAACTGGTATTAATTTTTTTCTATTTTCAACGATTTGTTTAGCACGTGTTGAATCAATTGTTTGACAAATATCTAACTGTTGCTTGCAATATACGGAAATAAAATTCTCAGCAAAAAAAACATTGTTTTTATGATATTCTGTGTTATTATGTGTGTTAAAAATTTCAATTGCATTTTTCCATTTATTGAATGGTTTTGTTACTAATACGCCGGGTTTCTGATGTCCACCTTCACCAGTATAATTATGAAAAAATATAGCACAATACTTACACACCGCTCCAGAACCTTGCATATTAGTGTAACATAACCAGGGAAATCGTTTGATCCAATTTAATTGAAATTTTAAATTTCTATTTCCTGATATAGGAAATGTAAACTTACACTGCTTGTAACTGGTGCAATTGTAGTTAACATTGAACTTGAAGTACTTGCTTCATTTCCATCATGCGTAGTTTTTATTTTTTTATTAAAATAGTTTGTTAGAGTATTAGAACAACTGGTTTTATGAGTTGACATTTTATTAAAAAAATAAACAAATTATATACTTAATAATTAATATTATATTCAAGAGGTAATATGTACTACTAATACGACGACGTCTCAACACAGAGTCACAGACTACAAAGGAAGTACCGATAATCGAAAAGTTTCGGGGAAAACGGCAGTACGACGTTATTGTCGTCTGTCAATATTAATCGTTTACATTCAATCGCTTGTGCGTATATATGTATATTGTATATAAATTCATATACGGTTCGTATTCGCACGATTACCGGATTATAAAATAATATAATATAATTTTCGAAACGATATAAATATATGGCTGCAATACGATTGCGCGCGGTCCTTATCAGCCGTACCTTTTTAGGCGTACGATTGCGAGTGCTAAATTATTTTTGCTTCTAAGCAACGTTGTCAAATATACAGATTATAATTATTTCAAAGTTCAGTTTACTAACTATTTTTAAATTTCGGGGGGGGTTTGAACCCTCGAACCCCCCCCCCCAGATACGGCCTTGGGTACTTTATCATTCAGCTTTTATTGTTTTAAAATTTTTGAACGCATAAATTCAATTAATAATGACCTATATTTGAAAGTAGGATATCAAACAAAAAGGAAAGTACACAATTGCCAAAGGGGCAAGGCCATAGTATTAATGAGGCTTAGGCCAATTTTAGATAAATTAGAACTTATAATTTAGAATTTTCAAAAGTTAAAACTATAGATCCAATTTTCTATCAGGAACTATCCTAGGAACCACCCTCCTATTGTTGAAGTTGAAAATCGAAGTATTTTTTTAAACTACTTTACATTTGGCCACACAAAAAATAAAATTATAAAAACACCAGTCACTGTAAAATCAACACGTACATAGCTCCGCTCAGAAATAAAAATAAGGTACCTACACCAATATAATAATAATGGTGCATTAGCTATATGAATTATGACCTAAACTAGGTAAATAAGTGATCTATTTAATACAAGATACTCATGACAATACAAACTTTAATAGTTATAAAAATATTTTTAACACAGTTCTGAACCGTTAAAAACTACAATTTTATGAAAAAGAATTATTTTTATTGTTTTTGCACTGTATCATTTTCTAATTTTTAAATTTTTTTAATGACAACATGCATTTTTAATTCTTTATTCCAAAACAGACTATTATTTGGAATACTTCGGTGCACAAAAATTGGGTTTTGGACTAGTTTATTTTCTATAGCCGGGATTCATGAATAATTGATAAATATTAAGATTCAATAAACTAAATAATGATTAATGGAACAATTGTGAACCACTAAATCATATTTAAGAAACTATTAGGTATCCACCATTGATTTGTTAAATATTAAGTTATTGTTCATGCGACCCGCCGTATTATGAGTTATAACTTATAAGTACTTCAAATTTAGACGAGTTGAGTGGACAGGAGTACCGCAAAATGTTGGTCCACTTATCTGTTCATCTAATTTTAAAAATTAAAATACTTATAAGTTATAACCTAATTGTACCTATTGTTCAAAATTTGATTTTTATAGATCAAAATACTTCAAATAATATTCTGCATCGGAGTATGAAATTAAAGTTGTATGCTGTCATTGGGATCAAACGGATCACCCTATATAATATAATTTTATTGTTACAAATTAAACAAAACTAGGTTCTCTTTTAAATTAATTATGCAGTTTATCTTGTTACTAACGTCTGCCATAAAACTTTATCACAAATTAATTACTAGTTGTATAAAAAAAAAAAAAAACCATAATTACTGGTCACATTAATACTTGATCTATTTTATAAGTATTACATGCATTATAAATATGGGCCATTATGCCACTATGAAACAAACACATCTGCAGAGAATTGATATTTGCAGTAGCATAGCATATTCTTCGGCAGTTGTACTTTTTCTATTAGACCAAGTGCGTATTTAATACATTTATACATTTATAACAATTTAATAAGTTTTTAACTAATACATAATACAAATTTACATAGCAACTTATTGTTTTATTTGGCTGCCTACTTCTCAAACTATAATCTGAAGCTGCGATATAAGATTCCAAAAACTACTTTCAATGAAGACAAACGAAAATTTCAAAATCTTTTAAATTTTGTGATCAACTTGACCCTTAAGCAGTTCTATTTAGAAGTAAAAACTGTAGAACTTAATTTATTCAAAATAACCTTCCTGCTACAATACCATGCAGATATCAGTATACCACGCAAGTTACAGTATTAATACCTACAGTCTATAAAATGCAACAATTCAAGGCAAGCTCATAATTTAAATTTTAATATTTAAATTGCATGTATTTTATTGTAATTCTGTATAATTTCTGTTAATTTATAAGTGTGTAGATATTAACTAGAAATACATTTAAGATTAGAAAATTAATAAGTAAATATATATATTGATCGTATAGAGAATTTGAATACAAATATTTTAAGACTAATTACTAACATAAAAGTATATTAACAATAACAAGTGAAAATAAATTTTAAATTCTCAACTAGGTAAATAACACTAATATAACTTAAAGCAATTGCAATTGGATATCTTCATAGACATGTTTCAGTTTAAAATTATTCTATTAATTACTTGCTTGGAAGTATATCGTGGTTTTGCTTATCAATGTCCTAAGTCTGTTCCATATTCAACAATACCAGGATTATCAAGAGTTAGTTTACCTGTATCAAACGCTCTCATCCATTTTAAAATCGAAAACGAATTTCTAATAGATTCTAATGGTAGGACAAGATATGTTTGCGTAGAAATCACGCCAGAAATATATGCATTACGGAATAAAACAATAAATAACGATAACGATGTACATGTCCAAACCGGAGGGGATTATAAAGAACACATAATACCGCGTTCCCTTGGGGGATCAAATGATTCTCTGAATGTATTTTCGCTTAACCATAATTGTAAGTCAAAGCTATTTAACAGTAGTGTCGAACAAAAACTTGCTGAATTACTTACTGAACATTCGCGAATAACATATATAGCTGAACTTGAATACACATATAATGTGACTGATGTGCGGCCAACACGCACAACCGCAGTGTACATGGACGAAAATGAAAATATCCTAGGATCTGTGAGGATGATAAATTCACCACCAAACGCACCCTGTGAAACAAAAGACCTGGAAATTCCCACAAAAAGTAAAAGGTCTTTGACCGAGAGTTCTACGCATCCCAAGAGTTCTACAAATACCGAGAGTTCTACACATCCCGAGAGTTCTACACATCAAGAAAGTTCAAAAACAAAAGGAAATTGCATACATGGATGTAGAAGGACAGAGTGCTGGTCAAAAGTTGAAGAGCGTGATAAAAAATGCAGGTTTCATTTTCATTCAGTGCATGCTAATTCACATTGTATCGGTGAGTGGTGTTATTGCTGCTCTTACTATTAAAAAAAAATATATTGTATGATTCATAGTGATATATTTTTGTAAGATGTTTAATGACCTTTAATAAAGATTAACACATATATTATATGTTATTAAGTAATTAAATAAATAATAACACCGAGTAACTTATACCAATTATAATATCAGCTATTACCTATATTTTTGTATTCAGATATTATAGGTATTATTTGAATACAAAATGTTATCATGTTGTAATTTTCATTGTAAATGCAAAAATTTAAGTATGATATATCTTTTTAAATTTGTATGTTTTGTTTAAATGTATTAATAGAAATGTTATTTTTATTTAATTTGTGAATGTTTTTTTTACAATGGTAAAATCATGTAAATAGTCGTATATATTCAAATATTATCTTTATATAATCATATTGTATTTTATTTAAATGCCTAATGGATAATTGTATGATAATTTTATCATTTATATAACTCTTTAAATTGTTTTCTTATCATTTAATATTCCAATAAAATAAAATACAGAATGATAGTTGTTATTGGCGAGAACAAAAATTATAAAGCATCCTATATTCCAATATAGGTACTTAGTTATTGTATTTTATTAAACATTAAAAGAATACTTACCTATAGGCTATATCAGTTCTGTAAAGTTAAAAACAATATCTATATTTCTAATTAAAATAGGTATTTTGAAAAATGATCTTATACAACACGGATTAATAAATAATAGGTCTATAGCAGTAATCTGCATTATAGGAATAGCAGGTATAATGGGCACCACTAAAATTATAGTTAAAAATAGATAGTAATGATAGTATTATGAATAATACTGTAAGTGCTCATTCACGATCACAAACAATTTTATGTTTTTATGAATAAATTGCATAATAATTATTCTGGTAACATTATTGTATAATATATTTTACGATTACAATATAATATTACAATAACGCTTATTTTTGGCGACGGCGTCCGACGAAGGATGATCTTATTCTGAATAGTCTATCTACCTAGTCTAGGTATACATAAAATATCAACCCATCAATAATTTAATGAACAAGATAAGTGTGAAAAAATGATACTACTTTGTACCAACACCTTATCCCTATTAATGGCTCTTTATAAAAGATAACTAGTTTTAACTAAATTACTGTAATCTGTATCTGTATGAATAATTTAATGGTACCTAAACGTTTCTAGTTTCTACTAAATTCTACCTCAGTACTTACTATTTATTTTCACGGAAATTCGTGAAATAATGATTAAATTTAAATTTAAAAATTTTTATAGATGAATATTTATTTTTTAAGAACTATCATAAAAAATTGGACTATTATAATGATATAAACTTACTTATATTTATTATTTATCAATAATAAACCATTACTTTTTATTGTTTCAAATTGTTATTGTTAATATTAATTATTAAATGCTAATTACTAAATATATTTCTTTCTATTTTATGATTGGTATATGTAATGACTAGTTAATCATCTATATGAATATGATATATTCATAATGTATACAGGTTTGAGGTAGATACACCGTACACATCTAGAGATTATAGAGTAAAATATATCAAGCCGAACATAATAATATTACCCCTATCAACTGCATAACCACCATAATATCTTACTATAATAGCCCTATAGCAGGGGCCACCAATTAATATTTTTGAAGGACCAAATTAGGAATCTGAAAATTGTTCGAAGGCCATCAAAATTTCTGACGTCGGTAAAAACCAATGAACAATAAAAGTGATAACACTAAAACGTATAATATTATCGGTTATTCCTTTGTTTTCTTATCTGCGGGCTGCTATTTGGTAATCCCTGCCCTATTATAAGTTGGCAAGTGTCAACTTTGTTAGAAAGAGATTGATAAATATTGTTAATAGACCTGTCACAGTGTCACCTGCAGTGCATATGGTTATTATTACTTTATGATATGATGGGAACATGGGACCTAAGCTTATATGCTATACTTTGAATTTTCCTAGCAATAATTTATTATTATATATCTACATAATATATATATATATTAAATAATGAACTGATAGCAGAGACAAAGGATAGGTTCGGGGACTAACATTGTGAGAAAAAGTCAAAATATAGCATACAATTTAGGTCCCATTATATCATAGAGTAGGTAGGGTTCATACGAACTGCAGGTGACAGGTCTATTAACAATATCTATTATTTATCCATCTATTTCTAACAAAGTTGGCACTTGGCAACCTTAGGACAGGGGTTACCAAATGGCAGCCCGTAGACAAGAAAAAAAACGCTTGCCAAGTAAGAGATCGACATGTAAACTTTCTTGATTTTCAATTTTTAGAAATGTATTAATTGTATGTAATATGTAAATAATAAATAATAAAAATGTAACTCAGTAATAATGAGTATAGGTGGGTAATTAAGCTAAATTTAATTATATGAGAGATTCGATATCACACCCAAGCAGTATAACAATTTGAATCCAGAAAAACGACGGTGTGAACAGCCCTGTTAAAATTAATTTTCATTTTCATTTAGCGAGGTAGATTACCGAAACTGGAGATCGGATTTTGTTGTTTGGGATCTTGTTGGATTCACATTGGCTAGAAGAAGTGCAGTGAAGATTTTCACAACTTTATGTTTAATTGTTAATTCATTACAGAGCTTCAAAAAAAAATTAAAACATATTTTATTGGGCGTTTTTTGATGTTTTTTAGCTTTAAGGCTTTGTAGTAAATTAACGATTGAAGATAAAGTTCTGGAAATTTTCACTACACTTCTCCTAGCCAATGTGAATCTAACAAAATCCGTTCTCTAGTTTCAGTAATCTACCTCGCTTAATAAAAATCTAGCAAAAAATAACTCTTTTTTTTAACTGTGAAAAATTAAAAAAAAATTTTAACTATATTTAAACGTATTTTGTATCTACTTGATAATCCCTTTTTAATGAGCTATCAACCAACTTTTTAGGTATCATACTTTGGAAGAAAAGTTAAAAAATAGAAATTTTGGAACTGTTCACTCCGATGGTTTTGTGGATTCAAATCGTTATATATTAAAGCTCATATTAAAGCTAGCTTAATTACCCAACTACTCATTACTACTAAGTTAAATTTTTATAATTTTCTTACTTAACACAAATTCTTGAAGTTTTAAAAATTCAGACTTTTTTCATTTCAATTACCATACTTACTTGATTAAAAATCAAAAAAGTAATAACCGAATTATTATTAATAATTAATAACTAATAAGTATTAAACACCAACATATTATAATAACCGTCGCACAACGTACACGACTATATGAATTATGATACTATGGACTTGTATGTTGTATACTTGTATGTCGTATTATCCGAATGAATCTCCCTCGACAATAAAATTATCTAAACTAAATTAGGTTATATGTATATCTAATATCTAAACTGTTATATTAAGAGGACGTCGCACCCGCATGTGTTGTTTCCGTCTTACACACGTACGACACAGCAAATTTTCGTTCGCTAGTTTCAATAGAGTATTGTTAGTTTTTAATGTTTTTATATTAGAGTGAATTGACCTATTATCAAACTTTTAGGTAACAACATTTTATGTGTTCTCTCTTTGGTTTTTTACGATATTTTAATTTTTACGTGAATTATGAGCATTTTAAAATATTAGTACTTTACATACCCATATCTCACTTAAAAATTGAAATATCGTAAAAGACCAACGAGAGATAATGACCACAGATAATGTTATTACTTCAAAGTTTGATAATAGTCACTCTAATATAAAAACTGACGGCACCCTATTGAAACTAGCGAACGGAAATTTTGTATGTTATACGTGTGTAAGACGGAGACAACACATGCGAGTGCGACGTCCTCTTAAGAATACATATCAATATATCATTAAATATTATAGACTTATTCATAAACATTATTAAAATACGTATATGTATTACGTATACGTATTATGTACTAATAATAAACTGCGACCGGGCGTGTGCGTCGTGATATTTTACGCATTGAGTATCGACGTTCGGATAGTTACATGAATTGAAACGAAATAACGTCCGGATAACAGAGGGTTCGAATAACGGAGGTTCGGATAATCGAGGTTCTACTGTATTCATGTTTAAAAATGCTCACAATGCACTTAAAAATTATAATATCAAGGTTCAAACGCCCCGTAGGAAGTCTTCTTTCAAAAAAAAAAAAAATAGTTATCAGAATCCGACAATAATTGAACAAGGCCTGAGAATTATATTCCTCTGAAGGCATTTTGTTCGATTTAATACACCGTATCCACCCCACCCCCCCTCTAAATAGATATCGGACAGTCGGACAGAAGATTAGCCCACTAATTATTATAGTTAAGGTGGCAACTAAATTATAAAATATAATTTTCAAATTTTATAGAACTGTGGATAATTTAAAAACCGGCACCGGGCCCCTTAAAATAATGAGTTGTTCGTGTTAAATAATTTGTTTAAAATGATCAATATAAATTATTGTTGTTCTGTGTATACTGTATAGACGTATAGTCGTGTATTAAAAAAATATATAGAACTGTATAGGATTTAATTTTTGTTTTTGGGGGGGGGGGGGGAATAGTCCCAGAGTGAATTGTCTTCTTGTAATTTTAAAGGTAAGATTATTATGTAACTTACATAATGTAAGGTATCTAATAGGCTTTTTGTTATATTTTAATTTTAAAGCGAATTATGAGAATTTTAAGATGTACAAACAATTGAAAATGTTAAAATAGCGATATGTACTCGTAGCGGTATGTACGAATGTAGTAATGTACGATGTACTTGTAACTTATAAGTTATAACTATTAAGTAACGAAATATTGATTACACACTAACACTTACAATAGGTACCTGCAAGTTAAATATATTTATAAATCTATACTACGGCACCGTGTAATGCAGTGGAAACCCGGCTTAAGATAATATTCGATACTTGAGTTATTCAAAATTCAAAACATATTATTACTTGTGTGAATTCGAAGTTTGGAAAACGTGTATCTGTGGCCCAAGTTCATATTTTTTACTTTAAACATTTAAGTTCGCAGTCTCGGTGGTCTACGATAATATACTAAACTACGCAGGCTTAAGTACATTGTAGCGAAAAAAACCAAATTGAATTTTGAACAATAAATATTTAAGTTGAAAACAAATAAATAAAACTTTTTTGGTTACACCACACCATAGAACAATATACTTATATACGTAACCATACGTTACCATACAGACGTTTTGGTGTGGTTTTTTAGTTTCAACGTTGGTGCGACTGATCTCACGAAAATCGAATAATTGCTGTTATCACGTTTCGGGACTTCGGGAAATCTGAAAGAGGACTGATGAGTGATTAGAGAAAGGGGGCTAAATTTAGACAAATTAGTAATTAGTTTAACAGAAAGTGAATGAGTAACGAGGGGTGAGTGTTATGGGCGTTCTAGACTTCTAGGTATATTTTTAACTTGGGCCATCTGCACCGATTGTTTCCCGTCAGCGAGACTCTACTCTCCAATAATGTTGTTAAAAGTGCTTTTTTAATGATTCCATTAAAATGTTTTCGATAAAATGCAGCAGTTTATTGATTGGCCTCTGTGTCGTACAGTTTTGTTCGTCGGAGATAGGTAAATGATTGTCTTTAATGTGTTCAACAGTAGTTTGTATGCATGAAGTAACGGTTTGTATTTTTTTGCAGCGTCGTTTTATGGA